>JAVSCE010018616.1:0-30583 GCA_032199065.1 Smutsia gigantea | reverse complement strand
AGATGGACCTAACAGACATCTACAGAACTCTTCACCCAAAAGCAACAGGATACACATTCTTCTCAAGTGCACATGGAACATTTTCCAGAATAGACCACATACTAGGCCACAAAAAGAACCTCAGTAAAGTCAAAAATATTTAAATTCTACCAACCAACTTCTCAGATCACAAAGGTATAAAACTAGAAATAAATTTTAGAAAGAAAACAAAAAGGCTCACAAATACATGAAGACTTAACAACATTCTCCTAATTAATCAATGGGTTAACGACCAAATCAAAACAGAAATCAAAGAATATATGGAGACTAATGACAACAACACAAAGCCCCAACTTCTGTGGGACGCAGCAAAGGCAGTTCTAAGTGGAAAGAATTTTGCAATAGAGGCCTATTTAAAGAAGGAAGAACATTCCCAAATGAATAGTCTAAAGACACAATTACTGAAATTGGAAAAAGAAGAACAAATGAGGCCCAAAGTCACCAGAAGGAGGGACATAATAAAGATCAGAGAAGAAATAAATAAAACTGAGAAGAATAAAACAAAAGAAAAAAATCAATGAAACCAAGAGCTGGTTCTTTGAAAAAATAAACAAAATAGATAAACCGCTAGCCCGACTTATTAAGAGAAAAAGAGAATCTACACACATAAACAGAATCAGAAATGAGAAAGGAAAAATCATGACAGACCCCACAGAAATACAAAGAATTATAAGAGAATATTATGAGAACCTATATGCTAACAAGCTGGAAAACCTAGAAGAAATGGACAACTTCTTAGAACAATACAACCTTCCAAAACTGACCAAACAAGAAACAGAAAAACTAAACAGACCAATCACCAGCAACGAAATTGAATCGGTAATCAAAAAACTACCCAAGAACAAAAACCCCGGACCTGATGGATTCACCTCTGAATTCTACCAGACATATAGAGAAGAAATAACACCCATTCTCCTTAAAGTTTTCCAAAAAATAGAAGAGGAGGGAAAACTTCCAAACTCATTCTATGAAGCCAGCATCACTCTAATACCAAAACCTGGCAAAGACCTCACCAAAAAAGAAAATTGCAGACCAATATCCCTGATGAACGTGGATGCAAAAATACTCAACAAAATATTAGCAAACCGAATTCAAAAATACATCAAGAGGATCATACACCATGATCAAGTGGGATTCATCCCAGGGATGCAAGGATGGTACAACATTCGAAAATTTATCAACATCATCCACCACATCAACAAAAAGAAGAACAAAAAACGCATGATCATCTCCACAGAAGCTGAAAAAGCATTTGACAAAATTCAGCATCCATTCATGATTAAAACTCTCAACAAAATGGGTATAGAGGGCAAGTACCTCAACATCATAAAGGCCATATGTGACAAACCCACAGTTAACATCATACTTAACAGCGAGAAGCTGAAAGCTTTTCATCTAAGATCAGGATCAAGACAGGGATGCCCACTCTCTCCACTGTTATTCAACATGGTACTGGAGGTCCTAGCCACAGCAATCAGACAAAACAAATACAAGGCATCCAGATTGGTAAAGAAGTCAAATTGTCACTGTTTGCAGATGACATGGTATTGTACATAAAAAACCCTAAAGACTCCACTCCAAAACTACTAGAACTAATATCTGAATTCAGCAAAGTTGCAGGATACGAAATTAACACACAGAAATCTGTTGCTTTCTTTGCACTAACGATGAACTAACAGAAAGAGAAATCAGAAAAACTATTCCATTCACAACTGCATCAAAAAGAATAAAATACCTAGGAATAAACCTAATGAAGGAAGTGAAAGACCTGTACTCTGAAAACTACAAGACACTCCTAAGAGAAATTAAAGAGGACACTAACAAATGGAAATGCATCCCATGCTCTTGGCTGGGAAGGATAAATATTTTCAAAATGGCTATACTACTTAAAGCAATCAACAGATTCACCGCAATCCCTATCAAACTACCAACAGCTTTCTTCAATGAACTGAAACAAATAATTCTAAAATTCATATGGAGCCACAAAAGACCCCGAATAGCCAAAGCAATCCTGAGAAGGAGGAATAAAACAGGGGGAATTACGCTCTCTGACTTCAAGCATACTACAAAGCCACAGTAATCAAGACAATTTGGTATTGGCACAAAAACAGACCCACAGACCAGTGGAACAGAATAGAAAATCCAAACATTAACCGAAACATATAGTCTACTAATATTTGATAAAGGAGCCTTGGATATACAATGGGGAGATGACAGCCTCTTCAGCAGCTGGTGTTGGAAAAACTGGACAGCTACATGTAAGAGAATGAAACTGGACTACTGTCTAACCCCATACACAAAAGTCAACTCAAAATGGATCAAAGACCTGAATGTAAGTTATGAAACCATAAAACTCTTAGGAAAAAACATAGGCAAAAATTTCTTAGACATAAACATGAGCAACTTCTTTATGAACATATCTCCCCGAGCAAGGGAAACAAAAGCAAAAATGAACAAGTGGGACTTATCAAGCTGAACAGCTTCTGTACAGCAAAGGACTCCATCAGTAGAACAAAAAGACATCCTACAGTATGGGAGAATATATTCATAAATGACGTATCCGATAAGGGGTTGACCTCCAAAATATATAAAGTACTCACGAACCTCAAGAAATAGAAAACAAATAATCCAATTAAGAATTGGGCAGAGGACATGAATAGACACTTCTCCAAAGATGAAACTCAGATGGCCAACAGGCACATGAAAAGATGCTCCACATCACTAATCATCAGAGAAATGCAGATTAAAACCACAATGAGATATCACCTCACACCAGTGAGGGTGGCCAACATCCAAAACACAAACAACAACAAATGTTGGTGAGGATGTGGAGAAAAGGGAATCCTCCTACACTGCTGGTGGGAACGTAAATTAGTTCAACCATTGTAGAAAGCAGTATGGAGGGTCCTCAAAAAACTCAAAATAGAAATACCATTTGACCCAGGAATCCCACTCCTAGGAATTTACCCTAAGAATGCAGCAGCCCAGTTTGAAAAAGACATATGCACCCCTATGTTTATTGCAGCACTATTTACAATAGCCAAGAAATGGAAGGAACCTAAGTGTCCCTCAGCAGATGAATGGATAAAGAAGATGTGGTACATGTACACAATGGGATATTATTCAGCCATAAGAAGAAAACAAATCCTACCATTTGCAACAACATGGATGGAGCTAGAGGGTATTAAGCTCAGTGAAATAAGCCAAGCCGAAAAAGACAAGTATCAAATGATTTCAGTCATACAAGGAGCATAAGAGCAAAGAAAAAAACAGAAAGAAAAAAAAACAGCATCAGACTCACAGAACCCAAGAACGGACTAATAGTTACCAAGGGAAAGGGACTGGGGAAGATGGGTGGGAAGGGAGGGACAAGGGGGAAAAAGGGGCATTACGATTAGCAGACGTAATGTTGGGGGGCATGGGGAGAACTGTACAACTCAGAGAAGACAAGTAGTGATTCTATAGCATCTCACTATTCTGATGGACAGTGACTGTAATGGGGTTGGTGGGGGGGACTTGATGAAGGGGGTAGTTTAATAACCATAATATTGCACATGTAATTGTAGATTAATGATACCAAAATAAATTATAAAAAAAAAAGTAATCACATACTTTCGAAAATGAGGCATGCATCATTAACTTCTGAAAAGGGAGGCATGTAAGTGATTCTGCTGGATAAAGAGAAAATACAGTTGACTCTTGAACAACATGGGGGGTTAGAGGTTCTGGCTCCCCATACAGTTGAAAATCCACATGTAACTTTTGACTCCCCCATATCTTAACCACCAATAGCCTGCTGTTGACCAGAAGTTTTATGATAATATAAACAGTGGATTAACACATATTTTGTATGTTATATGTTTTATACACTGTATTGTTACAATAAAGTAAGCTAGAAATAAGAAAATGTTTTTTTCAAATTGTTGTAAACATCCCCAAATTTTCCAATATACTTATTGAAAAAAGTCTGCGTATAAGTAGACTTGCATTAATTCAAACCATGTTGTTCAAGGGTCAACTGTATTAGAGATATTATTATGTTTATTAAAAATTTTTTAAATTTTACTAATATTTCATATATAGGTTGACCTTAGTCCTCACTCAGTCCATGTCAGTCACTTAGAAGGTACTCACACCATACCAGCAATCATGAGAGGGAAATAGATGTCTGAAAGGAAAGGGGCTGAGAGAGCCACCCTCATTCATGTATCTTTGGTATATTTTGGAATATTATCCAGGTAAGGCGATGTGTGAATTTCATTAGCCTAAATAGTAAAGTCTAGAATACTTTGCAATGAAATGAAGAGTTATCATCAAACTCCTTTAGGCCACATGGAAATTTATTGGTTATTTCATGGCAAAGTACTTCAAAGAGCTGTCAAATTTATACATCAATTATGTGTTTTTTTTTGAATGAAAAAAAGGATGGGTGTTCAAAACTTGCCACCTTGTCTGTCAGCAATCTAATTCCTTGAAGATAGCCAATCCATCAATTAATGGTACACAGTCTGTCTATTCAAAGTAGGGATTTCATTTTAAGAATGAGAATATGACTTAAAAAATTACTATACAGAAAATATTTTGAACATGGCATGTTCGGAAACATTTCAATTATTATGCAATTTTGTGCAAAAATGATCAATGCACATTTTAAAATTTAGACCCGGAACTCTTAAATTCCTTTACAAAAGATTTCTAGGTCTTGTGAAAGAATATGAAAATAAAACAACTAATTACGTTACAAGAACAACTGGTTGACCTCAGAGAAAATGGAAATTCACTAGTCAAATTTCAATGGAAAGATCTGCACGTTAGAAAATATGCTTGAAATACCATATATCATGTTTCTCAAGTCCAGCCAACAGTGTACTTATCAGCTAAAGACTTTTGGGATTCTTGACTCCCAAAGTTCTGGACAAAATAATATCCCTATGAACAGCGTTAAAAAAATACTAGTTATATAGGATGGATTTTATAAACATTCTTAAATAACTAATCATTATACCTGAATTTGATTATAACTACTGTAGTAAACTCTCAAAAACCATAGCAATCTTTCTCATTCATTCACATATGATGATTATATAACATGTGAATTCAAAGTAGTCCTTAAAAGGACTAAGTAGCATCTCTTTTGATTTGACAGTTAGGAAGCTCATCAACAGTAGCATAACAAGTAAACCTAGTTATTTCCATAACATTTCTTTCCATAAAGCAAAAGAATGAATCTTTGGACTTTTCCCCTGGGAAATCTTAAAAGAGAGACTTAGGAACAAAAGATATTGTGAAAGTTTCATATTTTTTAATTCCATTTTTCAGGAAGGATTTGATTTGGGGGAGAGAAAAGTGAAAATTTGCCAGGAGATTTGAACACTTCAGATGGGATCAGGGGTGCCTGAGAACAGGAATGCTTGTGATTTGGCTACCTATTAACCAAACTGACAAGCCAATATTTAAATAAACAAAAATCCTTACACTTTAAGAAATGAAGAACATTTGTTGTTTCTTTTATTATAAGGAGAATAATCAAGGGTATGACAATGTCAGAAACACAGTGTAGATTGTCATTCTGGTGAGGTATAAAATCTGCTGTTTGGGTAAATTAGCCTTGAAAGTGAAGAGCAAACTTTTACAACCTCTTATTAAGAGCAGACAAATACTCCAAGAAAACTGTCATTTTCAGATAGGAAACCAAATTCTAGGTTTACACAACTAAAATATTTGATTCTAAAGAAGCCATTGTTCTTTTGAAACCCCTGTGAATGACCCCAACAAGACTGAGCCAGGTTTAGCAAAATTTTCACACAGATTTGTTCTCCTTTTCAGATTCTCTTTCCATGAATTTTCTACACATCTATCAACATGCTCTGTGTTGTCCTTCACCATGTTCTCATTCTGGAACAAAAGCCATTTCACTACAAGACAGAAGCATTTTCTTTTTTTCCTTTAACCAAAACATGTCTTATTATCTTGAGACTCCTCGTTGAGTCTCATTCATTCACATATATTAATTATAACTTTTATGCAAATCACTTCTGCTTCACAGAGCAAACTAGATGGTGGATAATCACGAATGATCTGTCATTTTGGTACCCTAGCAGAGCTTACAAAATCTAGCTTTGTATGGCAGCACAATTCCCACATACAATTCAATGACAAAAAGATTCACCTTCTTTGTAGCATATACAAGTAAGGAGCAAAAGTATATAAACTTAAAATTATGTTTAACAATCAATACTTCAGTATTGTACCTTACACAGAAATGATCTAGGCATCCAAACAATACCCATCAATTAACTCAATATAATATCTGTACACAGGTTATCTAAACATGTTGGAAATTCTCTTTAAGCTGACATATTCCTAGACTTAATTATTGTAGAAATGAAAAGTTATCAGAGAAATGATTCAATTTGATCAAACATAAGTTTATGGTTTTCATGCTGTTAAACAATAACTAGAAGTAATGCTAGTATGTACATTTAGGAAATGTATGAAACCTGTATACATTTAGGAAAAACATACTCAATCTGAGAAAAACAATTTGCTTGTATGATACTTGATAGTTAACATTAACAAATCAGAGAAGGTATAGCTACTCTGATTAAACACTAAAGGTTAAACTAATCATTTTTCCCAAATATTTACCTAAATTATATGAATTTTAATGTTTATAATGTTTCTGAGTTGATTTTAATAGAGAATGTTTGTTTTTTAATGTACATTTCAGCGATCAATAGTTATTTCCTTATTTTCAGGAAATTTTAAGAAAATTCAATTTATATAAGCAAGTACTTTGATATGCCAATCAGAATAGAGCCCCTCTAATTTAAGAGACTTTATAAGTTAACATATTAATACCACCTGGAGGTAGGAAAACATTATACACTCACACAATCAGAGGTGAAGGTATTTCTGAATTTTAGATAGATATATAGACTCAGTCACAAAAAAATAGAACTTAGAGTTTCAGTTCTATAATTTCAGCTATGGGGAAAGAGTCAACACAGAAACATAAAAACTGCCTAGTCCACATTAAAGAGCTGTTCTCCTCCCAGATGGCATGATATACTTCATTGATTTGAGCCCCAAAATAGGCAAACAAAAAGACTAGCAAACCAGATTCTCTGTTGTCTCTCACTCAACAGAGACTAGATTTGTATAAACCATTAATCTACTTAGAGGGATCTCCAAATTGTCAGACCTTAAAATCAAGTTCCCAACATTGCTTCCAACAGTGGGTAATAACTTATTGGCTGTAAATGAACCAAAATGAAACAGAAACACAAAATTAGTAGAGAGGAAAATTAAAACTAGGAAAACAGAGAGTCAGTAATGTCCTCTTGGTGCTTTGGATTCACCTAAGGAAAGCCCAAAAAAGCACATCTGAGCTTCAACTGCATATGAAGTAAGTGCATGTCTCTGTCATGGAAGTTTCCCTGTCTCTGTCAGGTGAATCTATTGGACAATGTGTTGCAACTTCCAAAACAGTTAGAAGACATATTTCTCAAACAGTATAAAGTCCTGACACTCATATCGATATGAAATGAACACATGTTAAAAGATTCTAATTTAACTCATGAGTGAATGGACAGGTATTATAACTGGTTCAAAAAGAATCTAAAGATAACAGTCACTGGAATATTGATTAGTAGTAGTGAATTTATTATGTAAGTGGAAGCAAAGCTGGTTTTATTACAACATGAGAGGGGAGACAACTGAGCCTTTCCTGGACAAAACACTGAACATGCCTATCACTGACCTATAAGTAACAAAAGGATGTAAATGAGCTTAAAGAAAATGCAAGGCTAGAATCAGAGAACCCAGAGCACTGGCCTCTAGATAAAGTTTCCACTGAAGCTCATATTCACTTTTTTGTAATATTCAAGTCAAATGGAAAGTTACAGTTTCCTTAAAAAAGAGGGTTCCGTCATTAGGCTAACCATGTTCCTACCTTGAATATTTATATGCTTAGGCCTGATGTAGCCAATGGCACCAAAGACATCACTAAGTTTAGGAGTCACAAAGGCAGGTCCCTAAGGGGCTGGAGAATGGAGCAAAGTGCCTAGCATCTTTGGACACCCAGGCCAACAGGACAATTAAGCAGGGCCCATTCAAGCAAAATCTAATGAATGCCATGACTGGGAAAGGAACTATCAGAACTCCTACAGGCACAGGAAATTGACTTGTTCCTGTTCTGTAAGAACCAAGTTGCAGTTTCCTGTAAGCTGCGTGGACCAGCTCCTACAGGGGGACACTACTTCCAGTGTCCCTGGAAGGATAAAAAAGTATGGCTTGCGTGGAGTGTTTGATTCACTGATTTCAGAGGGGAGCAGTTTCTAATGGTGACAATACAGGGGATGACCCTGGTGGGAATAGCTAGCTTAGGTGGGAGGGAGAGATTTCCTTATTGGCTCTGAGGCAGTCAAGTCCTTGTGAGGCCAGGATGTTGGGTTGGGGTCCTCCGGAACTGTTGAAGCCTCAGAATGATGAGGGTAGGTGGAATGGAGCTGAGGACCATGACTGAAGTGCAAAAGCTTTATTCATGATAAGGAACATCTGAAGGTCAGAAGGTGAAGGCAACTGAGGGCAGGGGAAGAAAGGGTGGAGCACGACATGAACTTAAAGGAACAGGGGCTGTACAAGAATGAGAAGTGATGGGGAAACAAAGAAAGATACAAAAACAAGAACTGCAGCCCAGGTGATTTCCTGTATTATTTATTCTCTGCCTCATTCCGAAAAAGGACTTGAGGCTGGGATTATTAGCTAGTCTTCTAATTCTTCCTGTGGAATATATTGTTTAGTATTCTCCACAGACACTGATAAATTAAATAGCAATATTACATATGAGCCACTATCTGGCCTAAGATATGCAATTCAAGCAGTTCTTACTATTAAATACTAATGAGTGGAGTTACTTATAAATGTACATCATTGTAAATACAACAATCAATATTATTACCAAATAAAATACCTAATCTAACTAAAAATCACATATCTGATATAGCACCGTAGAATTACCAATGGCTGAATATGTTTTGAGAGGTATTGTATATTCTATGTAAATTCCCTCCCAAGTGATGGACTCAGAAGGGCATGCAATTCTTCTGTGCACTCTTGTGTGCTAAGTTAAAAGAAAAAAAAATTGTCACCTGAAGCATTGTAGAAAACTAACCTCTCCCCTGTGTCAACATTTGAGGTTTTCACCAATGTTCATTGAGGGCCACCCTCTGTGCTCCCTGGCCCATCACAGAGGCTGCTCAGAGGCTGCCCGTCTGACTTCAACAACAGGATGAGAAGACCTGGGTTAGCCATCCCACTTCAGCCCTTTCTGGCCCTGTGATCTTGGACGTTCACCTCTTCCCTGTGAGCAGCAGTTTTCTCACATATGAAATGGGGATAAATGGGAGTTCCTCCAACTTCTGGTTCTCCCAAAGATTAAGTCAGCGTGTGCCTGTAAGGGTGTGCATCACACAGTGCCTGGCACCGGGTACGCCCTTAATAAACAACTGTGCACATCTCCCTCCCTATGGGCCAGACGCTCAGGCGCCTCCACAAGGGCCGCCAGGCCTGGTTCCTGTGCTTGGGTCACTGGCTGTGGAAACCCCAGCCTGCTGAGCCCTGCAGAGAGACAAAAGAGTGCTACGCGGGGGAGGAGGGCAGCGATACATCCGGGAATTAGCCAGTGCTCACCATGGCTTCCTGTCTATTCCCCTCTGCGTGGTGACTGCCACTCTCTGCCTCCTCCCACCATCTATTAGAGCTTGGAGCGGGCTTAGCCTTTGGCTCCTTCACAGGAGTGTCCTGGGAATCATAGTGTCGGGTTGTGTTTGGAGCTCGTTGGAATATGTGCTTGTGTAAATCCAAGAATTCTTTCTTGCCATGTAATGCCCATTAAACTTCATATTTACAGAAACCTCACTGTCAAGATGTTCACTCCACAAATCGTGATTTGTTATAGAGAGCCATGAAGCTCTCTTAGCCTTAGCCAAGTTCAACTCTAACTCTTCTGTTCACGTGAGTACAGTTATCTTCATAGGTAAACACAGGATAGCAACATTACCATTTCCCCTCGCCTTCCTTCCCCTCTCCTGTGCTGAACTGAAAGTGTCAGGGCACTGGTTTCTCATACTCCAATGTCCTTCAGCCTACACTGAATGCCTAAAATTAATTGTTACACTAAGATCTTGACATGTTAGTTAAGTAGCTGTATGATTTAAAAAATATGTTTATTTTGGCTTATTGCTGTGGATTATTGTAGCACAAAACAGTCTCTAGGATATTTCACAGGCAAGCACATCAGAGGAACTCATTAAAGGCAGGAGAAGGCATAGTAGGTGGACAAACCATGTCGTGTTAGCAGATCTGTGTAGTCAGATCATCAGACCCTACCGTCCCTGCAGGAGCCAACAGGAAATGGTCACTGTGACACCTGTAGGGAGCCAGGCTTCCTGGGCTCTCTCAGATTTTCTGATGCCTGACGTGGAGTTGGCAGATTGAGCTTTAATGAACGCACGTTGGCAAGCCCTCTGCAGAGTCAACAGGCATGGCAGAATCAGGCACAGCAATATTGCCAACGCTGCAAGAATTGTGCTTCAGCTATGCCTGCAGATTTCACAGTAAACATGGGACCCCAGCCACATAGCAACAGTCTAATTTCAGTACCCAGGTAAATCCCCCTCTGACACATACAAAGAAAGCCTCCATTGTGGGGTGGGGGGGAGGCAGAGAGGGAGAATCACTGTCCTTGGAAAAGCATCAGCCTAAGTTAAAGCATCAAGTTTACACCTATGTGTGCATTTCCAGGAAAGTGAGTAATTTCATTATATGTAGAAGAGGATTCATTGGAATTAATGAACTAGCCTCAAATAACTGCATGTTGTTTCTCATAGAAGCTTTAATAGTAACCCCCAGAGTTACTCTTCCTCCAATTTGTTGACAGTCTCTTAGACCATGTACTCTAGCAGACATTTAATATAGGTAATTTTATTTCATCCTATGAACTAACCCATGATACTACAGTTTAGGAAACTGAATCAAAGAAATTAAGTAACTTTCCCAAGAGCACATAGCCAGGAAGCCATAGTACATCCAGGACTGTAACAGAGGTCTGTCTGACTCAACACCTTCTGCTCTTTCCACCTCACCTTAGTGAACTCTGTATTGTCATACTGCATAACTTTTGATACCAAAAATCAGGACCAACAGTCTGAAAGCAAAGAGAATATCTGAAATAAGACTGCCATGGAAAACAGACTAACCTCACAGCTTCATGAAGTCAGGGACACACCTTGTTGGCATCATGCCTCTATCCCCAGCACCTAGAGCAGCAACTGACATGGAAGATGCTCAATGACCATGAGTATATTAACTGATGAATGAATGAATGAGTGAAAGGATGAATGAATCATGTCATTTAACCTACCTTGGTCTACACATTTAAAGACTTCCTTTAAATCTGGGAAACACAATAAACTCAGAATTCTGTAAATTGACTTAAAAAAGTAAGGTATTATTTGATAGTAGAATGAATGGCTTGGAAAACACAAGGAGAACTAAGAGTCAGTTCTCTAGAGGTATGCTTCTCAAATTTTAATATTCTTCCAAATCACCTGGAGATCTTGTTATAATGCAGATTTTGATTCAGTATGGGTGGGACTAAGATTCTGCATTCTTAGCAAGCCTGCAGATGATATCCGTGCTTCTGATTCAAGGACCATACTTTGAGTAGCAGGGAAGGACTCTCCTGGGTGGCATAAATTATTCTCAGGATCTCTATCCCTTAGAATCTGGAGCACAGGTACCAGGGCTTGCTCACAACAATACTGAATGCAGTTAGTATAAACAGTTAGACATGATGTTATGGATTAACATATACAAGTATTCTCTACTGAGCTATGAATGTTTTAACTCAGTTGGTGCCTGATTTTTCTTAACCATAACTCCTGACCATCTGCCAAAGCTTCACCTCAATGATCCCAGGCACTTACCACTAGGAAAAAATGGCAGAAACCAAACCTATCTTTATTGCTCTCCCAAAGGTCTCCTTATCCTTCTTTTTCATTTCTTGGTACTCTCATCACAGTGTGACCACCCTCAAAATGTATTCTCTACTGGGAAATCACATGCTCCAAAATTACACTTGCTTTTTTAACCACACCCTCCACACCACTACTGGTGGTGATAAGATGTTAATAGTACTAAACAACTCAAGCTCTCATGTGCAGATTTTAGACCATTTCAGTAATTAGACTGCTTTGCACTAAGTTGTCCATAACTCACACCTTTCATCCATGCTCAACACTATACTTCCCCAAACTACATAGAAATACGATTATAGTCCTGGCCACCTGGTTCATTGTAATTTTGGTTCATGCAAAGAAAGCCTTATCCATTATACTGTGAATTCATAGAGGCACAGGCCTTAACTATTGTTGCTTACCACTGAATCCCTGCCAGGCATAGTGTCTGAGCTATAACTGGTGCTCAGTAAATAATTACTAAATGGATTAATATCTGCAAATTAACAGAGAAGAGCTACACGTTTATACTAATAGATTTGTAGGGTGGTATTTCTTAAACTGAGTCTTGGGAGTTCACAAGAGAAATTTAAAAATATTGTATTTTCACTTTGGAGATAATATAAAAATATTAACTACTATATAACAAAAGCCTTTCCACAAGAATTCAGGGCTAGAGTTGTATCTGCGCTTATGGTTGAACCGGAGCCAAATAGTAGCTTTGGGTAGATAAAACAAAACAAAAAAAAATGTGCAAGTGAAGTTTCTGCAGTCATTTGAATAGAAAATAGCAGAGGGAGAATAGAGCTAGAATTTGGCATTCCATGGTGTGCACATGCAGGACTCAGGAACACTGTTGCAACTAGCAGAATGTGGACAGAAGATATTTTGGAGCAAAGACCCATTAGCATCATTTGCCCATTGGGAAATTCTGGCATCTTATTTCACCCGTGTGTCAGTTTCCCCAGGGAGGAGCAATAGTGAAAGGGGGAGCACAGAGGCTTCTTTGTTCTGGACCATGTTTATAAAGATGAAGGTTTTTGCCAAATATCCTATTTCAGGAAGGACGGTAAGTTGAAACTGGGTCTAGACAAAATTCTCCCCCATTCCTTTTACTCCATTAGCTTTGAGACTGGCATTCAAGATATGAGTTGCAATAACTCATGAAAGATAACTGAGTAAACTCTTCCTCTGTTCCTTAAAGTTCAAATTCTTTTTTTCTTTTTTCTTTACAAAAAAGAATAAACTCTTCTTCTGTTCCTTAAAGTTCAAATTCTTTCTTTCTTTTTTCTTTACAAATGGTACCTCTCATCAGAGCAAGCTCCACATAAGAGCTCCACATTAATCTGTGGCTAATTATACCTGCAGACTGAATTTCATGGTTTCAGATTTCAGAGTGTTATTCAGAGATGCCTGGCACATGTAACTTGGGGTTGGCCTAGTTTCATTTTTTGGATGATGAAATGATCAGCAGTTAATAAATAAATATTGAAAACTGATACCAACATACTTTCCTACACTGAGCAATTATGGGAGAATGCATACTTGCCTGGTTTTGTACTAAAAAAGCTAGGATCAGACAACTATAACTTAACTACTTGTTCCAAAAAATACCTGCTCTTGAACAAAAGGACTGGGAACCAAGCAAATGTCTTATTCAACAAGACCAATACTTACTCATTAATAATCATATAAAGGTCCTTGTAATGTGTGTCCACTCACTCAAAATTATTTTGACATAAACTCAGCCCAATCCCAACCATCTCCCCACTTTGCCAGACCTACCTTAAAATTATCCAGCCTGGGCTCAAAACCCCTCTAACATCTCTTTTTGACACAGTACACAAGACTCTATCCAGATGGCGCTTTCCCTTTCTGCAGTAGGTCTAATAAACTTAGCTTTGCTCAACTAACAGGTTATTCTGGTTGTCTTTTCGGGGAGTTGACAGTCAACAGCGTTAAACAAGCAAAATTGTCCTAATCTCTGTGAAAGGGTACAAAGGAGCAAGAGATGTGTTTCCTACCCTTAAGAACTTTATCCCCATGACAAAATGTTTAAGTGCTACAAGAATTCCAAGATAAGAAACAACAGTGTCCACTATAGGATTCCAGGGAAGGTTTCAGAAGGAAAGCGCTTAGCTTTGAGGTGCCTGCAAGGCTAGTTTAGGAATTAAAACACATTTTTTAAAGTTTCCACAATAATAGAGTCAAGGACAGAACTGTGTTGCCTCTGATACTCTGTTGGCATTTTGCCTCAGCAGGGGCCTGGGAGGTATGGTGGTAGGATGGAAAAAGCCTACTGGGTAGTCAGGAGAGCTGGATTTCATATCCAGCTCTTCCACTAACTCACAGTCCAAAATCTGAGAAGCCACTTGACATATTTGGGTTGTACTCCTTGATTTGACAAATGTGGGAGTTGGATTATAGGGCCTCTAAAATCACTTCTGATGTTAAAAGTTTAGAATTCTAGTTCACATCCCTTAAATGAAAAATATTTGTAGATTTCCTTTTAAATCAGCACAAGCAAAATCCAAAAACAACACAGCAGTTTTAAAGCTTGTATTGCATCAGCATCTGTGCCCTGTTTGCATTTATAGATGCATATCTGTGTGATGTATACAACTCATATAAATGCTAAAAAGAATACATGACATAATATATGTGGAGAAACCTATACTGCAGACCTGCTCTGCTTGCTCAGGGGAAGCCATGTCATTTAACTTATCTTGGTCTACACATTGAGATGGAAGACATTTTATTTCCATAATATAAAGTTATTTCAGACTTAAGACAGAATGAGTCATATGTGAATTCTATAAATTGATGAAGAAGGTCCAAATTCACAAATAGAATGGAGAATTTAATAGTAAAGGAAAACGGAATTGCTTGTCATCTGTTATAAATCAATAAGGCACATTTGCATGTTATTTCCTTCACATCTTTTATATTGATATATTTAATACATCTATTTATCTATCTATTTACCTACCTACCAACCTATCTAGATACAGATACACAGTTGTCTGCACTCAAATTTGTAAATAGAAAAATTACTGTCAAAGACATCTACCTCAAACATACCATGCTCGAAAACCTATAATAGGTCCAAAGAGTATGATAGACATATGGCACTGATCTGGATCTAACTTATTTTATGGAGTTGAAGGTAGCTGAGCCCCATCTAGATCACCCAGTCTCCACAGATCCACAGATAACTTGAGTGAGAACTAGGAATTGTTTGTTGAAGCCACCAAGGTTTCTGATGGTTTGCTACGTAGCAGTAACGGGGAAGTAGCAAAGTTTTAGATAAAGAAAAGACTATAAGGGAACAAAAGAAATAGTTCTTCTGCCTGAGCCAGTAACACAGGCTCTCCCATCCTGTAGGGCTGGCTCCCCATGTGGAGACATACATACATACAGTCAGGGCTGGGAACATGTGCCCAAGTTTGAGGGAGGGTAAAAAAAGGAGAAAGTAACTTACTTATTTAATTATTTTAAAACACATTTTAAGTAATGAATAATAATAATAAATCAATAAAAAACAGTCATATAAGTGGTAATGGATATTCCTAAACTAATACTAAACAATTTTAATTCAGGAGAAGATGCTGTAAAAAAGTAAAAGTACTTGAAGTAGTGCAAAATCATTGTTCAGACTAAATCAGGGGAGGAAAGAAAACATCTACCTTTGTTTGATTTTATTTCACAGTCTTGTGGCCTATATGAAATGGTTATATAGAGCAAGGCAATTTCAAATTATATTCATGAGAGAAAATCTATAACAAAAAGTCTATAAACTTTTGGAGAAGAATTCTATACAGATTCAATAAACAAATAAAGAAAATGGCTAAGTGCCATTGTATTGCTTCTATTCTCATAAATTTCTCTCAGATTCTTCTAAGATGTTACCTAGACTTTCATCTGAGTGTAAAGTTAGATATTTTGTTTTTCAAACTGAATAACCTGCTTTGGAGTTGAGATTAGAAAAGCATCCTTTTGAACTATAAACTAAATATATTATTTATACATGTTTAGCATTCTAAAAGTTCATGAAGGAGTCAACTAAGAAATAGAATATCTAATTGGTCATTTGAGTCCTTAACTAACAAGTTTTAAAATTTTCCCTGCCCCTGGGAGAGAATAATTATAGAAAGAAAGCAATTTCAGAAAGGGAATACAGTCCAGGTTCTGCTGTAAGAGAATTCATAGATAAGACTCTGGGCTCCTTTGCTGCTTTCTGGCTTTCTTATTTCAGTTAACCAAAGTTCAATTATCTTAGTAACTGAGGCCCCAGCTCCACTAAAATCCTTCTGTCCCTCACACACCTGACTGTTCACCAAATTCTATCCCTAATACATCTTTTATATGCCCCACACCATCACCCTCACCCTGATCTCATTTCCTCCCATCTATTTCAAGAGGCCATTGTGAAAGATGACAAAAAAAAAATGGCCACAATTGTTTGAAGCAACTTCCATCAAGGGTGGAGTCCATTTCCCTATCCTTTGGACATGGGCTGGCCATATGTTCTCCTTTGACCAAAAGGAAGTGGCAGAAGTGGTGTGGTGTTGGTTTTGAGCTTAACCTCAAGAGCTTCCATTCTTCCACTCCTGAAAACTGCTACCATCATGGGAAACCACTCTTGCTTACTTGCTAGATAATGAAAGAGGAATAGCTCAGTCATTCCTAAGACTGACGGACTCCAGTTGCAGCCACTCAACCCCAAAAGAAAGAGTTGCCCTGATGCCCAATGTTTGACAGTGATGCATGGGTGAGTCCAGCAAAACAACCACCCAGCAGAGCACAGGTCATATTGTCATCTTAAAGAATAATGAGGCAAAAACAAAATAGATTTTGCTTTAAGCCACAAAATCATTATTGTTTGTTCTGAGGTAGTTTGCTATGCATCAACCTGTAAACTGAAATAGCTACTAACTTATCCACTCATCCTACAACATTAGTTCCAATCTGTTGCAAACTGGAGGTGTAAGAATCTAAAAGAGTAAGAAACGACAGAATATAAAAATAGCAAGAAACATGTGGGGCTGAGAGTGGAGACAAGGTGATAGAAAAATAATAAAAATAGTTGAAAAATATACATATTATTCTTAGAAACTTTTATTCCCATCTTCCTGGTTCTAGCATGCTCTTCCTCTCTCCCTAGAGTGGAAACCAACTGCATACTGAAAAAAAGGCAAGTGAACACTAATCCAGGCTCATCATCATAATTAGCACAAATGTGTAGAGTATGTTAGTTATGTGGCCAAGATAGGGAAAGTGCTTTATGCTTATGATTTCATTTAATCCTCATAACAACCTTAGGAGATAGGTATAATTATCTCCTTCACTTTATTAATAAGAAAGCTAAGTGTGTCTTGGATAGTGGCCATTCTAACTGGTGTGAGGTGATATCTCATTGTGATTTTGATTTGCATTTCCATGATGATTAGCTATGTAGAGTATCTTTACATGTGCCTGTTGGCCATCTGTATGCCTTCTTTGGAAAAATGTCTAGTCAGGTCTTCTGCCCATGTTTTAATTGGGTTATTTGTTTTTTTGGTGGTGAATAATCTGAATTCTTTATATATTTTGCATGTTAGCCCCTTATCAGATATATCATTTGCCAATATATTCTCCCATACCATAGTCTGCCTTTTCATTTTGTTGATGGTTCCAAAAGAAATAACAAGTGTTGATAAAGATGTGAAGAAAAGGGAACCCTCCTACACTGTTAGTGGGAATGTAAGTTGGTGCAGCCACTGTAGAAAGCAGTATGGAGTTTCCTCAAGAAACTAAAACTAGAAATATCATATGACCCAGTAACTCCACTTCCAGAAATTTACCCAAGGAATGCAAAACCTATGATTTGAAAAGATATATACACCCCTCTGTATACTGCTGCATTACTAAAATAGCCAGGAAGCAACCAAAGTGTTCATCAATAGATGAATGGAAAAAGATGTGGTACATATAAATAATGCAATATTATTCAGCCATAAAAAAGAAAGAAATCTTGCTATTTCTGGCAACAAGGAATGACCTAGAAGATACTATTCTCAGTGAAATAAGCGAGGCAGAGAAAGACAAATACCATATGGTTTCACTTATAGGTAGAATCTAACAACAAAAGAAAATAAAACATGTTATGGATTAAAGATGGCAGCATGAGAGGACAGACAGAGGCTTCCTCCTAAAAGTGCATATAATACGAAAATATAACTAATTAAAACTTCTCTTGAAAGAGCAACAGGAAAGAGGACTGCACCAAACTGCATACATCTGGAGACAAGAGCAGACCTCATGGAACAGGGTAACTTACTAAAGCTTTGACCTGGTGGGATTCAAGCCCTTCCCCGACCCCAGCTCACTGGTGGGAGGAAGAGGAACAGAGCAGGGAGGGAGTGGAGAACTGGGCCTGCTGAATACCTAACTCCGGAGATCTGCTCTGGGAGCACAAACTTACATTTCATGGTGCTTGCATTATACTCTCATAATTAGGGGGTTGGAAAGCTAAAACAGGCAGAATTCCTGGAGAGACTAAGATTCCAGCTGCCTGTGGAAAGCAGGAATCCACATCCAGCTGCTCTGGAAGAAAAGAAAGATGGGCAGACTGAGAGACTTCCTAACAAAGAAGCCCTTAGCAAGAGAGCTGCTAAAGGGGCAAGGACTGCACAGAGCTTACTCCTCAGGAGAAAGGACAGGTAGACAAAATTGCCTGGGTGCACTCTGCCCAGCAGGTTGGGAGCTTTCACGATCTTCAGGTGCTCCAGCTCCCTGGCTGCCTACACAGCTACAAAAACCCCTTCTGTGATAGGCAGCCTACTGTGCCTTTCATCTGGCCAGCACCACCAGGCTTGCAAACCAGGAAAGGCAGTGGAGACAGGCATAGCAGCTGGGAAGCAGGAAACAGCTCTTTCCTCCCCCCAGGCACCAATACCACTACCCTGTAACCCCCGATGTTGCTTCAGGGGCTGAGCAGCTCCAGAGAGGAGAGCTTCTGGGCAATAGAGGGCGCCATACACAAATATGAAATGCCAAGGAACCTGGTCCAGAGTAAAATTATTAATACAACTCCTGAGAAAGACTTAAATGATATGGACCTCATGACTCTCCCTGAAAGGGAGTTCAAAATAAAAATCATTAACATGCTCATGGAAGTACAGAAAGATATTCAAGAACTCAGGAATGTACTCCGGTGAAAGATCCAATCACTGAAGAGCACAATGGATGGTATTTAAAGCAGATTGGATATGGTGGAGGAGACAATAAATGAAATAGAAACTAGAGAAGAGGAATATAAAGAAGCTGAGGCACAGAGAGAAAAAAGGATCTCTAAGAATGAAAGAATATTGAGAGAACTGTGTGACCAATCCAAATGGAACAATATAAGCATTATAGGGGTACCAGAAGAAGATGAGAGAGAAAAAGGGATATAAAGTGTCTTTGAGGAGGTGATTGCTGAAAACTTCCGCAATCTGGGGAAGGAGATACTCTCTCAGGCCATGGAGGTACACAGATCTCCCAAAACAAGGGGCCCAAGGAAGACAACACCAAGACATATAGTAATTAAAATGGCAAAGATCAAGGATAAGGATGGACTATTAAAAGCAGCCAGAGAGAGAAATAAGATCACATACAAAGAAAAGCCCATCAGGTTATCAAGAGACTTCTCAACAGAAACCTTACAGGCCAGAAGGGAGTGGCATGATGTATTTAATGCAATGAAGCAGAAGGGCCTTGAACCAAGATTACTTTATCCAGCAAGATTATCATTTAAATTTGAAGGAGGGATTAAATAATTCCCAGATAAGCAAAAGCTGAGAGAATTTACCTCCCACAAACCATCTCTACAGTGTATTTTGGAGGGACTGCTATAGATGGAAGTGCTCCTACAGTTCAATAGCTGTCACCAGAGGTAATAAAACCACAGTAAAGAAAGTAGAACAGCTAATTACTAAGCAAATGCAAAATTAAATTAACTATCCCAAAAGTCATTAAGGGATAGACAAACAGTACAGAATATGATACCTAATATATAAAGAATGGAGGAGGAAGAAAAAGGAGGAGGGGAAAAAAAAAGGAACCTTTAGAATATGTTTGCAATAGCATATTAAGTGAGTTAAGTTAGACTCTTAGATAGTAAGGAAGTTAACCATGAACCTTTGGTAACCATGAATCTGAAGTCTGCAATGCCAATAAGTACATACCTATCCATAATCACAATAAATATAAATGGATGGAATGCACCAATCAAAAGACATAGAGTCACTGAATGGATAAAAAAACAAGACCCATCTATATGTTGCCTACAAGAGACGCACTTTAAACACAAAGACATACACAGACTAAAAGTGAAGGGATGGAAAAAGATATTTCATGCAACTAATAGGGAGAAAAAAGCAGGAGTTGCAGTATTTATAACAGACAAAATAGACTTCAAAACAAAGAAAGTCACAAGAGACAAAGAAGGACATTACATAATGATAAAAGGGTCAATCCAACAAGAAGATATAACCATTATAAATATCTATGCACCAAACACAGGAGCACCTACATATGTTAAACAAATACTAACAGAATTAAAGGGGGAAATAGAATGCAATGCATTCATTCTAGGAGACTTCAACACACCACTCACTCTGAAGGACAGATCAACCAGACAGAAAATAAGTAAGTAGACAGTGGCACTGAACAACACATTAAAACAGATGGACCTAACAGACATCTACAGAACTCTACACCCAAAAGCAGCAGAATACACATTCTTCTCAAGTGCACATGGAACATTTTCAAGAATAGATCATATCCTAGGCCAGTGAAAGATTGAAATTGTACCAACCAGTTTCTCAGACCACAAAGGTATGAAACTATAAATGAATTATGCAAAGAAAATGAAAATTCCTACAAACACATGGAGGCTTCACAGCATGCTCCTAAATAACCAATGGATCAATGACCAAATAAAAACAGAGATCAAGCAATATATGGAGACAAATGACAACAATAATTCAACACCGCAATATCTGTGGGACACAATGAAGGCCGTGCTAAGGGGAAAGTATATTGCAATACAGGCCTACCTCAGGAAAGAAGAACAATCCCATATGAGCAGTCTAAACTCACAGTTAATGAAACTAGAAAAAGAAGAACAAATGAGACCCAATGTCAGTAGAAGGAGGGACATAATAAAGATTAGAGCAGAAATAAATAAACTTGAGAAGAATAAAACAATAGAAAGGATCAATGAAAGCAAGAGATGGTTCTTCAAGAAAATAAGCAAGATAGATAAACCTCTAGCCAGACTTATCAAGAAAGAAAGAGAGTCTACTCACATAAACAGAATCAGAAATGAGAAAGGAAAAATCACCAGACGCCACAGAAATACACCACAGAAATATAAAGAATTATGAGAGAATACTATGAAAAATCGTATGCTAGCAAACTGGATAACCTAGAAGAAATGGACAACTTTCTAGAAAAATACAACCTTCCAAGGCTGATCCAGAAAGAAACAGAAAATCTCAACAGACCAATTACCAGCAACGAAATTGAACTGGTAATCAAAAACCTACCTAAGCACAAAATGCCTGCGCCAGATGGCTTCACTGCTGAATTTTATCAAACATTTCATGAAGACCTAATACCCATCTTCCTTAAAGTTTTCCGAAGAGTAGAAGAGGGAATACTTCCAAACTCATTCTATGAGGCCAGCATCACTCTTATACCAAAACAGGCAAAGACACCACAAAAAAAGAAAACAACAGACCAATATCCCTGATGAACATAGATGCAAAAATACTCAACAAAATATTAGCAAACCGAATTCAAAAATACATCAAAATGATCATACACCATGATCAAGTAGGATTTATTCCAGGGATGCAAGGATGGTACAACATTTGAAAATCCATCAACATCATCCACCACATCAACAAAAAGAAGGACAAAAACCACATGATCATCTCCATAGATGCTGAAAAAGCATTTGACAAAATTCAACATCCATTCATGATAAAAACTCTCAACAAAATGGGTAGAGAGGGCAAGTACCTCAACATAATAAAGGCCATATATGACAAACCTACAGCCAACATTATACTTAACAGTGAGAAGCTGAAAGCTTTTCCTTTAAGATTGGGAACAAGACAAGGATGCCCACTCTCCCCACTTCTATTCAACATAGTACTGGAGGTCCTAGCCACAGCAATCAGACAACACAAAGAAATAAAAGGCATCCAGATTGGCAAGGAAGAAGTTAAACTGTCCCTGTTCGCAGATGACATGATATTGTACATAAAAAACCCTAAAGAATCCACCCCAAAACTACTAGATCTAATATCTGAATTCAGCAAAGTTGTGGGATGCAAAATTAATACACAGAAATCTGTGGCATTCCTATACACTAACCATGACCTAGCAGAGAGAGAACTCAGGAAAACAATTCCATTCACAGTTACATCAAAAAGAATAAAATACCTAGGAATAAACCTAACGAAGGAAGTGAAAGACCTATACTCTGAAAACTACAAGACACTCATGAGAGAAATTAAAGAAGATACCAATAAATGGAAACACATCCCATGTTCATGGATAGGGAGTATTAATATTGTCAAAATGGCCATCCTGCCTAAAGCAATATACAGATTCAATGCAATTCCTATCAAAATACCAACAGCATTTTTCAATGAACTAGAGAAAATCATTCTAAAATTCATATGGAATCACAAAAGACCCTGAATAGCCAAAGCAATCCTGAGAAGGGGAATAAAGCTGGGGGGATTATGCTCCCCAACTTCAAGCTTTACTACAGTGCCACAGTACTCAAGACCATTTGGTACTGGCAGAAGAACAGACCCATAGACCAATGATACAGACTACGGAGCCCTGATACAAACCCAACCATATATGGGCAATTAATATATGATAAAGGAGCCATGGACATACAATGGGGAAATGACAGCCTCTTCAACAGCTGGTGTTGGCAAAATTGGACAGCTACATGCAAGAGAATGAAACTGGATTATTGTTTAACCCCATATACAAAAGTAAACTCGAAATGGATCAAGGACCTGAATGTAAGTCATGAAACCATTAAACTCTTAGAAGACAGCATAGGCAAAAATCTCCTGAATATAAGCATGAGCAACTTCTTCCTGAACACATCTCCTCGAGCAAGGGAAACAAAAGCAAAAATGAACTCATGGGACTACATCAAACTAAAAACTTTCTGTATGGCAAAGGACACCGTCAACAGAACAAAAAGGTATCCTACAGTATGGGAGAATATATTTGTAAATGACATATCTGACAGGGGTTTAACATCCAAAATATATAAAGAACTTACATGCCTCAACACCCAAAAAGCAAATTACCCAATTAAAAAATGGGCAGAGGATATGAAGAGAGAATTCTCCAAAGAAGAAATTCAGATGGCCAACAGACACATGAAAAGATGCTCCACATCACTAATCATCAGGGAAATGCAAATTAAAACCACAATGAGATATCACCTCACACCAGTAAGGATGGCCACCATCGAAAAGACTAAGAGCAACAAAAGCTGGCGAGGATGCAGAGAAAGGGAAACCCTCCTACACTGCTGGTGGGAATGTAAGCTAGTTCAACCATTGTGGAAAGGAATATGGAAGTTCCTCAAAAAACTAAAAATAGAAATACCATTTGACCTGGGAATCCCACTCCTTGGAATCTACCCAAAGAATACAACTTCTCAGATTCAAAAAGATATATGCACCCCTATGTTTACTGCAGCACTTTTTACAATAGCCAAGAAATGGAAGCAACCTAAGTGTCCATCAGTAGATGAATGGATAAAGAAGAGGTGGTACATATAAACAATGGAATATTATTCAGGCATAAGAAGGAAACAAATCCTGCCATTTGCAACAACATGGATGGAGCTGGAGGATATTATGCTCAGTGAAATAAGCCAGGCAGAGAAAGACAAGTGCCAAATTATTTCCCTCATTTGTGGAGTATAACAATGCAGGAAAACTGAAGGAACAAAATAGCAGCAGACTCAGAGACTCCAAGAAGGAGCTAGTGGTTACCAAAGGGGAGGGGTGTGGGAGGGTGGGTGGGGAGGGTGGGAGAAGTGTATTGAGGGGTACTATGTTTAGTACACATGGTGTGGGGGGATCACGGGGAAAACAGTGCAGCAAAGAGAAGGCAAACAGTGAATCTGTGGCATCTTACTACAGTGATGGGCAGTGACTGCATGGGGTATGGGTGGGGACTTGATAATATGGGTAAATGTAGTAACCATATTGTTTTTTCATGTGAAACCCTCATAAGAGTGTATATCAATAATACCTTAATAAAAAAAATAAGTAAAAAGAAAAAAGAAAAAGAAAAGAAAACAAACAAAACAGCAATAGGCTCATAGACATATATGAGTCTTCTTCATAGAGAAATGGGGGAGGGGTTGGTTGGGTGGGTGAAATAGGTCAAGGGGTTAAAGAGGTGCACAATCTCAGTCATCACATAAATTAGTTATGGGGGTGAAAGTACAGCATAGAGAATATAGTCAATAATTCTGTAACATAATTCTATGTTGATAGATAGTAATTACACCATTTAGGGTGAGCATTTAATAATGTAGATAACTGTTGAATCACTACATTGTATTCTTGAAGCCAGTATAGTATTGCATATCAACTACAATAAAGAAAAAGGAAACTGAAGCATGAAGAAATCACTCAAGCTCAAATAGTGAAGGTAATAAAAGTGTTTTAAACCCAGGGGATCTACCATGAGCCAGTCCTCTTAATCAATCTGCTCTCTGCTCCCTTCAACACTTGGCTGGAGCTCAGTAGCCACTGTCTTTGCTCTCTAGTTCCCACAAACTCCACCATTCATGATTTTTACAGGGCTTCTTAATGTAGCTATTTGTCCTTAGTAGGCATCTGACATATATTGCATTCCTCATCCTTGTTTAACGTAGTGGTTCTGGGGGCTTTAAACATACTGATGCCTGCCTTTCACCCCCAGAGAATCCGATTTAATTGGCTTGGAATATGGCCTGGACATCAGGATTTTGAAAAGCTCCCCCAGGTGATTCTAATGTACAGCCAACATTATGAATAACTGGCACAAAGAGATGACAGATTATTCATTTCCCCCTCCACTCTCTCACCTCTTCTGAAGAAAGGTACTTATAAAAAGTACCTCATAAAACCAAAAATCAAGTCAGGTTATAGCAGAACTAGTCGTACTTGGAGCTAGTAAAAGAGGCCACCGCCCTGACATAATTTTAGGATCCTGTCCCAAAATACCTTTCTCATATGCCACACTGCCTGAAATTCTACCATGGGGAAAAGTTAAACCTTCTACCACTGTATTTTTCCACCATCAGCTTTTAAAATATAAATACGTCCCAGGGAGGGTAAAGTTGCTCATGTAATGCTTACAGTTACATCTCCTCATTTCCCAGATGACTCTTCTTGGGACAGCAAGTTGGGACTGGGGTACTGAGCAAGTAGGAAGTCTGGCCATCAGTGAAAGGACAACATGCTTTGGATCATAGGTCACTTACTCTTGGGAGTTTTGGCCAAACTCTGGAACAGAGGAAAGAAGTCTGAGGACTTCTGACAGAGTGCATGGGTGGGGTGGAACTAGGACATAGAGCCAGTAGGTTGGGGTAAGGTGTAGTGGTATATGGAAGATTGCCTAGTGTTTTTTACTTCAGTCTTGAGTCTGATAACAGTACTTTTCCTTTTTTTCTTTGTTCCAAACATCCGCTTGTTCATTCATCTATGAAATATGCATAAACTATCTGCAGTGTAAAAAACACTATTGAAAGACCAAAGATTTCAAAGATACATGCCTTCAAGGAGTCAAAATCTTAAACAACTTTCAATAACATTGTGATAAAACAGAGAAAATAAGATTGAATCTTATTCAGTTTTCTTAAATTCAAGAGCCTAAAATAAATGCACAACTTTGGGTGGCCAGAATTACAGTCTAATAACCTTTTCTAATTCACAGTGCTTTTCTATTTCACCGGTAATTTTAAGTCCTGAAATGGAAGCTGCATCACTGAGAAACACTTCTCAATCTGAACTAAAGCAATGCCCTACAAGTGGATGAAGTTATTGAAAGCTCTTTTGGGGTAACCATCAAAGCCTTATGAAATATAAATCAATATTAGAAACCAAAATTAAATTCAAAACCCCAGAAACTTAACCTAGACTAACAGACAGCTTGACAATTCCAGCCAAACAACAAAGGGATTTTTTTCCTTTCATCTCAAGTATATATGAAACTAATTCTCCTAAAGAGAGCAAAAGTATTGATTTTCACTTGTTTGGGTAAGACCTAATATAATTTCTGACCTTCCTTCAAGAATCACAACCTTACAATCAAGGCATCAGTGACAACAGTGACAGCATGTTAAAAAAAATCCACAAATCAACAGTTCAGAAAGAATTATCATATGGTACTAACAAACTATATGTCATAATAATCATAAGAATAATAGAGGACCAATAGGACTTTGAAAAAAGTGGACAATTACAACAAACTCTTCCGGGGGTTCCTCAAAATCTGAATGAACTAAAAAGATCTCACTTTCCAGTCTTTGGCCATTTCTGAAATTCCTAGTTATTTTACTCTTTTGATGGTCTCCTGAAGAAATGAAAATTTTAATTGCATTAAGATGCTATGTAGAATGAGAAGAATATACCATCAGAATTATATGGTCATAGAGGGCTGGAATTAGAATATAAAGAGGGTCTTGGCCAGCTGTGTACAAACGTATTATGGGTAGGAGGAAATAAATGCAGATTGCAGGGCCCTATCCCCAAAGATACTGATTTAATCATTCTAGGGTGGGACCTGGGAATCTGTAATCCAGATGACTCTGTTGAGGGTTATCTGAGGTCCACACTTGGAGAAACCCTTCTCTCTTCTTTCCATGTTATAAATAATGACATAGAAGGTGAGAATGAAGCTGCGTATTTGGAGAGTAGAGAAAAACCATTGCTGCACCTTCCAGGGGTTCCTTTTAGATTCAGCTTAACATTCAGACTCATGACTATGATGGTTCACATTTGTCATGAGTCTACTGAGAAGACAGAGATCAAGCGAAAGAGGTCCTCTCCATCGGAGTCCTTTCAACAGTTCCTGTAGATACGAGTACACACAGCCCTTTGGGGGCTATCCTCTCCCCAGGGGACATAGTTCAGGCTCAAGGAGACAGTTCCACATCAAGCGGTTAGGAAATTGCCCTGGATTCGAAGTTTCACTCCTCACAGACACCACTGTCACTTGGAACAACTCCACTGGCATAGCTTCCAAAATCCTCCAAGGGACATGCCCCATCTCAGTAGTTGCTACACCCAAGAAAGCTCAAAACTGTGAGTTTTGTTCAAGTCTTAGGGTTCTTCCAGTCCAGATGCATTTTACCCATCAGAAGGTATTTTTACCTAATAAAATAGTTGATACTACCACCTTACCTTGTTGCTAGGATATAAAAGCTAAGTGGTTAGCCATAAGCCAATTTCTCTTGCAACATGGTTTTGTTAACAGTGATACCCACAATTGTAAAGATTATACCCCAAATGATATTTTTCACATGGCTCTACCTAAAGGACTATTGCTGATATTGTTTCACTTTTACAGAGAAATGCCAGGGATGGGAGGATGAAGAAGCACAAAAAGCACTTTTTTTTTGGTACAAGTTGCTTTCACAAAACTCAGTGCAAGTCCCTATGTGGTCTAGAAGGTGCCTCAGGACATTTGCCTCACCTTTCTCTCATCTTACCAAACAGAAGTTTTATTTCATAAGGAAAAACAAGTTTTGAAGAAACAGACAAGTGTGGCAGACCTGGTAAGAACAATTCTTTTATCTATAAGTTTGTTGGAGTTCGGGAAAGATAAGAACAAAGGCACCTTGATTATTGTTCATACTTTGTCTCTAACTGTGAAATTGGACAAGTTAATTGTATTTCCTAATTTCCTTTATAAATTCTCCTAAAATTCAAACTTCTAGTACTAATGAAAAATGTTTCAAATATTTTCCATTTTCTAAAAGTAGTCAAATAAAGATAAGCAAGATCTTTTACTCTAAGATTAATCTGATATGGAAATGTGCATTGCTCATTCCTAAGAGAGGATTAAGCATTCAGCATTTTCTAAACTTGCCTGACCATGGAACCCTCTCCTGAACAGAACATTCACTTGCAACATAATGTGGAAAATAGTAGAACAGTTATTTTCATGCAGTGCCTATAAAGACTTAGTACTCTTGGAAAAGGGTTTGTTTCAATTTTATTGTGTGACTGTGTCAAGAATTTACGAATTTGAAAAAATGCCAGCAATTCTTACACAACATCATTCTCCTACTGAGAATTTAAAGAAATTATAGTGGCCAGGGCTATTCATTCTGTATCACTTATTTTTATATTAAGATGGTCTCCATCAATCAGAAAATGACTTTGGAGACTTTCTAATACAAACTATGTGAAACACTGCTGACTTCCGCTCCCAACAATTAATGCTTCACTTCCTAGAATAGGTTTTAGGGTGACCAGCTACACATTCAAGTTGAATGATTCTATACTTATTTTCACTCATGAGTATAGGGACTGTAAGAAATTACAACTGTCTTGAAACAAAAAGCTACATACTGTACTAAAATAAAATGAAATAAAATAAAATAATAAAGTAAAATAAAATATCTTGGTCTAAAACTGGTTTAAGAATAAAAGTTAAACAAAATTGGAGACATCAAAACCAAAACTAGAAAACTTTGTCATGATAAAATTCTTACCTCTGTAATATCCTAATGTTAACTAAAAGTCTTTGAGATCAAAGAAAGTAATTATCATTGAGCATTTTTGGACTACTTGTGTAAGAGAGGCGCTGGGATGGGACTTGCCTTGCCTTGCCAGATTTTCTAATCAAAAACAGTATTTGGCATATAGTTGCTCAATGATTATTTACTGAATAAACTAATGAATAAAAAAAGGCATCATTAAATTCCAGGGGCTCTTAATTCTGGGACAAGCAATGGAGAGGACGGTGGCATCACAGGAAGAAGGAATCTAAATGCTAAGATCGTTTGGCATTGAAACACCCACTTTTCATCCTTTTCCTTTCCCACGCCCTTTCTCAGGACCTCTGCCTGCCACCAAACAGCTGCTGAGACACAACTGGTAGACTTCTACCTTGCAGTTCCATCTATGTCTCTCTGTACATTAATGCTTTATACATGGGAGGGAAAATATACAAAAGAATAAAATGGTAGAGGGCAATATCTAGAGGTTGTAGAAATGAGATGAGAAAGGCATCGATGAGAAAGGCATCCATTGGAAGAATAGGGAAAAGTGCAATCTAACTGGAAATAAACCACTATATTTGCCTTGATATCAACTGTTCTCAGTTTTCTTGACAGAGTTAATTGATAAACAGTAACTACTAGGAATTAATCTTACTTGGAGGCATGCTTGGTTCAGTGTAATTTGAGGCAGCCTGTCTTAAGGCGCAGTCTTTAAATTCTAATTTTGGAATCGTTAGGGACTTAGCATCAGCATTACTATGTAAAGATTACATTCAAAAGTACCCGTTGAGACAAATGATTTTAAATGTATCTTTTGAACGAAAGACAGGTAGATACACAGTCTTTTTTCATATATCTTCTCCTGCTTTCATTTATACAAGTACAATAAAGCAGTTGGAAGTTAAGATCAGGAGCTCTTATCACAACCTTTTGTGGGCAAGTGATTCAGTGCAATGTGGTACAACTGGGTATCATTTGTCAAGGGAGGCTTAAGTGGCTCAGAAATGGAATCGTCTTCTGGTACTCTATGATACTCATCTATCTCTTTTGTTCAAGGCTGTGATCATAGGCAGACTTAGTATTAAACCAGCCCAGTACTTAGTAAATAAAGCCGAAATTTTAGACGTTTTCACACTCATTAATATCCTCCTTGTAACAGAGTAGAACAAAGGAAACCACCTAAGGCCACAATAAAAGTCTTAATAACTGTGTCCAAATTCTCAAAACCCCTTTATTTTTAAGTCATGTAGAGGCAGAAAATAATATGGTAAACTCACCAGTGGAATAAGTAATAGCAGACCTGAGATTAAACTGTTTAGCTTTTCACCTTTAGATCTCTTTCTAAGAAAGCATCTAATGTCTACTGATATTTTAAAAAATGAGATTTTGTATGCACTGGAATATTTGTGCTTTGTTTGGTTCATGATTTAGACGAGTTACTGTCGCTTTAGACACAAACTTGGAATTGAGGAGCATGAACCTATATAGATACACACATACTATTTAGCTATTTTTTGATAATAAAAATCCATTTGATAATGAATTTTCCCATTATGTGGCTATGGAATTTTTCTGAAACAGAAATTTCACAGTTCTGACATTAGCTATCCTTTTTAAGAATCCAATCTAATTCATCTTTCATTAATAACACGTCTGTTTCATGGGGCAAATAATAGTCATTCCATTGTTCTATATGACAGTGACATTGCTGCACTCAGTAGAGACC
>JAVSCE010018615.1:0-22540 GCA_032199065.1 Smutsia gigantea | reverse complement strand
ACATTGAGGTTTTGATTTTCATTTCCCTGATCACTAGTGATATGGAGCATCTTCTCATGTGCCTGTAGGCCATCTGTATGTCTTCTTTGGAAAAATGTCTGTTCAGGTCCTTTGCCCATTTGGTGTTGAGTTGTATGAGTTCTTTGTATATTTTGGACATTAGTCCCTTATCAGATAGATCATTTGCAAATGTATTCTCCCTTAGAGTAGGCCGCCTTTTTGTTCTGTTTATGGTGTCCTTTGCTGTACAAAAGCTTTTTAGTTTGATGTAGTCCCACTTATTTGTATTTGCTTGTTTCCCTTTCCTAGGTAGACATATCCAGAAAAAAATTGCTTATGTCGCTTTTCAAGAAATATATGTCCATTTTATTTGAAGAGTTTTATCGTTTCTAGACTTATATTTAGGTCTTTAATCTAGTTAGAGTTTACTTTGGTGTATGGTGTTAGACAGTGATCCAGTTTCATTTTCTTGCATGTAGATGTTCGGTTTTCCCAGCATCATTTATTGAAGAGACTGTCTTTTTCCTGTTGTATAATGTGTCCTCTGTCATATATCAATTGACTGTATATGCATGGGTTTATTAGTGGGCTCTCTATTTTGTCCTGTTGACCTATGTGTCTACTTTTGTGCTAACCATACTATTTTAATCACTGCAGCTTTATAAGAATAGCTTGAAATCAGAGGGTGTGATTCCTCCAGCTTCGTTCTTTTTTTTTCTCTCAAGATTGCTTTGGTTATTCAGGATCTTTTGTGGTTCCATATGAATTTTAGAATTATCTGCTTTAGTTCATTGAAAAATGTCATTGGTATTTTGATGGGGATTGCATTGCTATAAATTGCTTTGGGCAGGATGGCCATTTTGACAATATTAATTCTTCCTATCATCACCATGGGATAGCTTTCCATTTATTTGTGTCTTATAGTTTTCAAAATACAGGTCTTTCGCCTTCTTAGTAAGGTTTATTCTTAGGTATTTTATTATTTTAGATGCAATCATAAATGGAATTGTTTTCTTGATTTCTCTCTCTGCTAGTTCTTTATTAGTATATAGTAATGCAACAGATTTCTGTATATTGATTTTATATCCTGCAACTTTAATGAATCCAGTTATTAATTTTAATAGTTTTTGATTGAGTCTTTAGGGTTTTCTATGTATAGTATCATGTCATCTGCAAATAGTGACAGTTTAACTGTTCTTTAGCAATTTGGATACCTTTTATCTCTATACCTTGTCTGGCTGCCATGGCGAGGACCTCCAGTACTGTGTTGAGTAACAGTGGTGCTAGTATACCATCTTGGTCTTGTTCCGAATCTTAGAGGAAAAGCTTTCAGCTTTTCACTGTTGAATATGTTAGCTGTGGGGTTGTCCTCCATGGCCTTTATTATGTTGATGTATGTTCCCTCTATACGGACTTTGTTGAGAGTTTTTATCATGAGTGGATGTTGGACTTTGTCAAATGCTTTTTCAGCATCTATTGAGATGATCACATTTGTCTATCCTCCTTTTGTTAATGTGGTATATCACAATGACTGATTTACAAATATTGTATCACCTTGCATCCCTAGGATAAATCCCATTTGGTCGTGTTGGATGGTCCTTTTGATGTATTTTTTATTTCAGTTTGCTAATATTCTGTTAGGGATTTTTGCATCTCTGTTCATCAGGGATATTGGTCTGTAACTATTTTTTTTTTGTGGTGTCTTTGCCTGGTTTTGGTATTAGAGTGATGCTGGCCTCATAGAATGAGTTTGGAAGTATTCCCTCCTCTTCTACTGTTTGGAATGATTTAGGAAGGAAGGGTATTAGCTCTTCTTTAAATGTTTGATAAAATTCAGCCATGAAGTCATCTGGAAAAGGCATTTTGTTCTTAGGTAGTTTTCTGATTATAATTTGATTTCCTTGCTGGTAATTGGTCTGTTCATTTTTTCTGTTTCTTCCTGGGTCAGTACTGGAATGTTGTATTTTGCTAGGAATTTTTCCATTTCTTCTAGGTTTTCCAATTTATTGGCATATAATTTTTCATAGAATTCTCTAATAATTCTTTGTATTTTTGTGGCATGTGTTGCAATTATTCCTTTTTCATTTCTGATTCTGTTTATGTGTGTGTACACTCTCTATTTTCTTGGTATGTCTGGGTAGGGAGTTTATTTTGTTTATTTTCTCAAAGAACCAGCTCCTGGTTTCATTGATTTTTTTCTATTATTTTATTCTTTTCAGTTTTATTTATTTCTGCACTGATCTCTATTATGCCCCTCCTACTGACTTGGGGCTTCATTTGTTCTTCTCTTTCTAGTATCTTTAATTGTGAGTTTAGACTGTTTGTTTGGAATTGTTCTTGTTTCTTGAGGTGGGCCTGTATTGCTATGTACTTTCCTCTTAGAACTGCCTTTGCTGCATTTCACAGGTTTTGGGCTGTTGAGTTGTTTTTCCTTTGTCTCCATATATTGCTTGATCTCTGTTTTAATTTGTTCATTGATCCATTGGTAATTTAGGAGCATGTTAAGCCTCCATGTGTTTATAGGCTTTTTTGTTTGTGTAATTTATCTTTAGTTTCATACCATTGTGGTCTGAGAAGCTGCTTGATACATTTCAATCTTTTTTAATTTATTGAGGTTCTTTTTGTGGCCTAGTATGTGATCTATTCTGGAAAACATTCTATGTACACTTGAGAAGAATATGTATCCTGCTGCTTTTGGGTGGAGTGTTCTGTAGATATCTGTTCTAATGTATTGTTCAGTGCCTCTGTCTCCTCACTTATTTTCTGTATGGTTGATCTACTGGTGTGAGTGGTGTGTTGAAGTTTCCTAAAATGAATGCATTGCATTCTATTTCTACCTTTAATTCTGTTAGTATTTGTTTTACATATGTAAGTGCTCCTATATTGGGTGCATAGATATTTATAATGGTTATATCCTCTTGTGAGACTAAACCCTTTATCATAATGTCCTTCTTTGTCTCTTGTTAGTTTCTTTGTTTTGAAATCTATTTTGTCTGATATAAGTACTGCTACTCCTGCTTTTCTCTCCCTATTATTTGCATGAACTATCTTTTTCCATACCTTCATTTTTAGTCCATGTATGGCCTTGGGTCTGAGATGAGTCTTGTAGGCAGCATATAGTGGGTCTTGTTTTTTTATCCATTCCGCCACTCTGTCTTTTGATTGGTACATTTAGTCCATTTACATTTAAAGTGATTATTGATAGATATGTACTTACTGCCATTGTAGGCTTTAGATCTGGGGCTACCAAAGGTTCAAGGATAGCTTCCTTACTATCTAAAAGTCTATTTTAAATTGCTGATTACTCTATTTCAAACACCATCTAAAGGTACTTTATTTACCCCCTTCTTCTTCTTCTTCCTCCTCCACACTATATTAAGTGTCATATTCTGCACTTCTTGTGTATCCCTTGATTGATTTGTGAGTAGCTGATTTAATTTCATACTTGCCTGGTAATTAATTGGTCTACTACCTTTACTGTGGGTTTATTTTCTCTGGTGACAGCTATTTAGCCTTAGGGACATTTTCATCTAGAGCAGTCTCTTTAACATATACTGTAGGGCTGGCCTAGTTCTGATGAATTCCTTTAACTTTTGTGTACCTGAAAACTGTTTCATCCCTGTTTTAGATTTAAATGATAATCTTGCTGGGTAGAGTATCCTTGGTTGGAATTCCTTCTGTTTCATTACATTAAATTTATCACACCACTCTCTTCTGGCCTGTAAAGTTTCTGCTGAGAAGTCTGCTGATAGCCTGATGGGGTTTCCTTTATAAGTAATCTTTTTTTTTCTCTGGCTGCTTTCAGTACTCTCTCCTTGTCCTTGATCTTTGAAATTTTAATTATTATATATTTTGGTGTTATCTTCCTAGCATTCCTTTAGTTAGGGGCCCTCTGAACTTCCATGACATGAGAGTCTAGTTCCTTCCCGAGTTTGGGGAAGTTTTAAAAAATTATTTCCTCAAAAAGACTTTCTATCCCTTTGTCTCTCTCTTCTTCTTCTGGTACCCCTATATTATGTGAATATTGTTCTGATTGGATTGGTCACCCAGCTCTCTTATTATTCTTTCATTCCCAGAGATCCTTTTTTCTCTATATTTTCCAGCTTCATTGTTTTCTTTCTCCCTAATTTCCAGATCATTTACAACTTCTTCAACCTTTGAAAGTCTACTATTAAATCCCTCCACTGTATTTTTTGTTTCAGATACTGTATTCTTCAGCTCTGAGTGACTCGTTTGGAGATCATCAATCTTTCTGTTGAGGTCCTCCCTGAGACCTTGAATATTTTTCTGTAGATCTGTGAGCATATTTATGACATTTACTTTGAAGTATTTATAAGAAGATTGGTGATTTCGGTTTCACTCAGCCCTCCTTCTGGTGTTTTTTTTCTTGTAGTTTCATCTGCACCAAATTCCTCTCCCTCCTCATTGTTTTTTCAGTGTTTCCTATGGAATAGAATAGCTTTATTTAGGAGGTGCCCTCTAGTGCCCAGAATCTCAATTTCCTGTGCAGGAGTCGCAGCTGTTGGCAGGCAGTGGGGCAGAGCACCTTTCTGTCTGGTTTGTAGTGATCTGATTTCAGGTGGGTTGTGTAGGCCATCAGCTGATCACATGTACAGGAAGAATACTCAGGACTGTGCAGCTGTAGTCACTGTGGCCAGAACTGACCTCTGCTTGGCCTGCAGCAATGGTGGGGCTGCAGGTGAGCAGGATTCGTACCTGATGAGAAGAAGTCACTCCCAGAGCTGGCTGCTTCAGTAATTTCCTGGCTGGGCTGAAATAGGGCTGAGAAAGCTGGGAGCATCTCCCTCTGCCTTCCCAGCTGCAATGCCTGCCTCCACTGCTGGGTAAAGCGGGCCACATGCAGGGAGGAGCATCGGTGCTGTGCTACTGGGGCGGGGACTGCAGGTGAGCAGTACTGTCACCTTCCAGGAGGAATAAGCTCCAGGTCTGGCTCCCACAGGCAGCTCCCTGGCTGGCCTGAAACAGCCAAGAAAGCTGGAAGGGTCTCCCTCTGCCTACCTGGGAGCAAAGTGTGAGTCCACTGCCAGCCAGCATGCTCTGTGCTGCAGGGAAGAACCTCAGGGCTACACTGACAGTGTCTGGGGCTCCTGAGAGTTCCTAACCTGTTGGGCCAAGGGTGGGCTGGGGAGGTACTGTCCACTTGACCTTTCTCTTGAGCAAAGAACACTGTGTAACCCTTGCTCCTCTGGCACCCCTCTCGCTGCTGGGAAGTCTTTCAAGCTTCTCAGTTTGCTTTTGTCTCAGGGGGTCGATAGAGTATACCTGTTCTCAACAAGTGGCTGGAATCTCAGCCTCACTGAGTGTTCCACCTGTCTTTATTGTCCAGCCCCATTAATCACCAGAGCACCATGTAATGTGGGTTCATGTTTTCAGAGCAGATCTCCAAGGCCAGGTATTCAGCGGTGCTAAGCTCCTACTCTTCCCAGCTCTGTTCCTCTTCCTCCCACCTGTGGGCTGGGGTAGAGGAGGGCTTGGGTTCCACAAGATCACAGCTTTGCCACTTAACCCTTTTCTGTCAGGTCTTCTCTTCTTCCCCAGAGGTAGGTAGTCAGTTCTGCAGTCTGCATGTCATTTACAGGTTTAGCTGTGTTTGCTGTATTTTTGTGTTCTATGTGATTTTTGGGAAGATGTTTCTGCCTTGTTCTTAGACCTCCATCTTTTTCCTAGAATCCCCTGGTCTTGATTTTTTATCCATCCTAGGTCTTTTGATTGGTGAATTTAGTCCATTACACTAGTGATGTTTTTGTTGATGTTGTTATAAAAAGGGTTGCATGATAATATCTGGTATAAGCAGAATCATAATAATGTATACATGGAAGCATCCTGCCTACCTACTGGTAACCTACTCTTTTGAAAATTACTTCTCATTTTGGATTACTTCCCAAACAGTGAATTTCTAAACATACACCTATTAAATAAAAATATAAAAGTCAGACATGTACAGTAGATTGAAAACAGTCTCAAAATTCAATGCTCTCCAGGATTTCACAACTCAAACCCCTCAGGTCACAAATTCAGATACTTCAGGTACAGCATAAAACAGTGAAGTATCCTTGTGAGAACTCCTGACAGTTGGAGACCTCAGGACCTAGTTAGAGCATTCTAACTGGTTCCCAGGGTTTGTTTCTTTGGGGGATGCCAGCCAAGTGTGACGCACCTGATTTTCCAAGAGAACCAGAAAGTTTAGTTTTCATATAAAATCTTTTAATTTTACATCTTAGCAACTAATTTTAATTAAAAAATATTTATAGACCAAACTAATTTTATGTACTTATTTTTTGAGAGGGAAGCCAACCCCTGGCTTAATTTTATATCTGGGCAATGGACCACCATCTACACCTGATCGACTTACTGATTGAGTTTTAGTTGCCTCTGTATATTCATTTATATTCTTTGGATTGTATATAAAGTGCATTGAGTTGGCTTCAAAAGACAGACTCAGACTTCCAATGTATTGGCAAATGAACTAAACTTTATCTCTTTATGAAGACTTTATAAGAATTTATGAGTACTCCTTTAGGATTTCATTGTGACCCTAGAGTAAATAATTGAATGAATTTTGAACTTGGATATTATGCATCCATCATTCAAATTAGTTAACTCAGTCTCAAAAGCACTGGGTTATTTCCTGTGTAATAAACTATTTTGGTTTATATTGAACATAGTTCACTGAATAAGCTAATCTTACCCTAACAGATACAGGATAAGAGGTCTGAGGTGACGATGGTCTATGGAAGTTTGGATTTGGTTTTTAAATATTTGAAGTTGTCAGAAATACCTAGGAGTTATATGAAGGCCAGAGATTAAGAGATTCAATCCAAGAAAAGGAAAGAAAAATTCCACTAATATCAGGAATCGGACAAAGGATGACATTAATGATACCCACTTACATTTTGCTCTGACAGTTCACTTGAGGGGTATGTGTATAATGTGTTTTCTTTGAAAACAGAAATAACTTTCTGAAGGAAGCCTTAGCTTTTTTTGCAACCAAAGCATAGCCAATGCAGCTTAAATAAGCAAGAGCTGTTTTTGGTAAAACTGTGTTTGAATTTTAATTGAAAAGTTGGAAAATTTTGATGTTTGGAAAAGCATGCATTTACTAACATGAAAATGCATTGTCATATTGTTGATTGGTATTGAAATCTTAGCATTTTTCCCAGTGCTTTCAATGAGGGTACTTATATTGAAAAAAAACCAATAATAATTATTTTTAGCTATTGAAGTGTGCTTTATCAGAAAAATGTTTCTGTTGGGAATTAAGCTACCTGAAGAAATGCTCTTTGGAGAAAGAGCTGGGGACCAGATAATTACCTATGTCCTCTGTTTTACAAAAACATTTTCTTATGGAGGTAGAGAAACTTAATAAAAGGCAACTGCTGCTGATTAACATAAATATTGTTTCTTAGAAGTTTTAAATTTAGGGTCCTTTAATTAGAAACTAAGAAATTACCAGTCCTTCTGAATAATATGTTCTTAAGTCTATAGTAGAAAAAGAATTGCATGATTGCTAGGCAGGTGTACTACTTGTTAGCCATTAATATGTATTCTGTGTTTTGGAACAGATATTATGAATATAATAATTAATAAACTCAAGGAAGAAAGTAACCAATAAACAATAATGGAAATCACAGCTTCTCAAATTTTATCAAGTTAATTCTAAATATTTGGCATGTCAATCACGTGTTTGCCAAGTCAATTCTAAACATTAAGAAAAAGAAATTTTAAGGAGACCTTATTTAGAATCAACATATATATATATATATATATATATACATACATATAATATCAGTTGTGGAAAATATAAATGGCTATAGATAAATGCATGTTTATGAGGATTACTCTCCTGGAAAGTCAATGAGCAACTTTAAAAGAAAAGAAATGATTTGAAACCATGAAAGTTGTAATTAGGCAGCCATAAGGTGCCACAAACAAATCTCTTTTTAAATGTCTTCTAGGAAAACAATGTCAGGAATTAGATCCAGACTTTCCCCACCCTGGCTTTCTTGAGGTCTAACTGACATACAAAGACTGCACATATTTAATGCATACAATTTGGTGAGTTCAGACATATGAATTCTACTTGTAATACCATCACCACAGTCAAGATAATAAACATTGGATCTAGTCTTTATAGCATTTGTGATAAGTGTAGCCAATTTATACAGATGCTTAAATTTAAATAGCTTTAAATTTTATTTTTCTTAGACATATTTGAAAGGTCATTATGTTATATGGGGGAGACCAGGGTGATTGTGGAATGAAGATGTGAGAATTTTTAGGAATATCGTAAGTGATAAATACTCTTCAGTCACTGGTAACTACCATGAAGAACATTGCCTTCTTATTTTCGAAGTTTGAAAAGAAAGTATGTTGCAGAAAACAAAGATAAAGACAAAAAAAAATCCCCCAAAACCTACCAGATGCATTCCAGCATTTTTAGCTTCTCCACTTCTTACTTATTAAAAAAGTAAAAAGTGGAAAACATCCTTTACAATGTAAAGCATTTTATGTCAGACATGCACTGTATCATTTAAATATTATGAATCCTGTCAATGCCTGTAATGGGTTATCACATACATAACATTAGGATTCACATTTTTTCATCATTAGGACACTAAATATTAGCATGGATTTCAGAGAACATTACTTTATTTGGGCTCTAAAGGTGAAAATCCTAGGAATTTAAAATTACATGTGTCAGAATAGTTCTTAGCCAAAAGATTCACAGTATCTGTTCTAATATAAAATAATCTGCAGTTCAAATGAAGCAGATACATATATCAGTATTAAGAAAACAAAGAGCTCAACCTAATGTTGGAGATCTTCCATTGACACTTCACTCCCCAGTAAGATTTCAGCACTGAAGGATCACTACACACAAGACTGAATAAAGGGCCACACATTGCCCTGGGTTTAGTTATTATTATACTGAATTATATTTTTATTATAATTGTTTCTTCTTTACTATTATATGCTTAAGTGATCTGCTCATATAAATGACTGCAGGATAAATAAAGCTGACAAACACAAGTGACAGTATCTTTTGGCATTAAGACAATTATAGATCATTACATGGTACAAGTAGTCAATAGTCCTAAAGTAATATGATTAAATAAAGCACTTTAAAATTGTAATTCACCTAGGCTTTTTAATATTTTACTATTTCTCCTTTGTTGCTCCAAAGCTACGAATTTCAAGATTTATTTGTCACTATTCTGTATTTTCTGCTGTACACAGTATTTGTAGGCTATAGCAACCAATTCCCTTGGGCTTTCTTTTGCTTTAATTTGCATAAACACAGGCATCATATGAATATTCAATAAGTGGCTTTGCATTAAGTAAGTGCCCTTAACTAGCTTTTCAGTTCAGTTTTATTGGTTACACGCACAGTTATTTCATCCAGAAAATCTGAAGGCCCTACAAACTAACCAGGTAAGAATTGTAATTCCTTGATGCATTTAATGAAACAATATTATCATTTGATTACATAGGTTCTGGAGAATGGTAAAAGCATGGTGGGGTTTTTTTCCCTGTGTTTTTTTCTTCCCTTGGAGGTCAGGTAGGTGCATGATTCTCTAATCTGCATAAACATCAGATCTATGAATAATTCATCAGGGTTATTTTAAACACTAGACTTCTACTTTGGATGGCACTAGGGTACCGCCATTTGATTGGCTGAATGCTGTTTTCATCACCAGCAGAATTCCTATAACATGAAAGCACCTAAAGGAGCTGAATTGAATATATATTATTTATTTTTTGAAAAATGTTATCTTTTCAAAGCAAATTGTGCTGCTTTTCCCCCTCCCTGACATTAGAGCTTCTAGTTTTTCATGATAAATACATTACCAGCTCAAACGTGGCTACCGTTTGTAGACTTGACCAGTATCTGTGATTTCTGGAAAATGGGGTAGCAGCTGTATTCTTCTGAACATGCATAAACATGAGCAGCATGTAAATAAGAAACTGTCACATGCATATGGTGCCCTGGACAGCTCCATTGCTAGGATCCATCTATTTTTCTTTATCAGAATCTTCTCTTTGAATAGATAACTTTGAGACTGTTCCATCGATTTTAAAATTCCATGGACAATTATAGTTCTATATACATGCATTTAATAACCATGTATGTCTGACAAATTATTTCTTGGTGAATATAGAATTTATAGTTTTATCTCAGCCCACCTACAGATTTTTAAATTTGGTCATTCTTTGCAATACAATAGTAACTGAGAAGTGTTAATCAAGAATGACCAGGTAATTAATTTAGATATTAGGATGCAATTTATTCTCATAGTTTATTAAAAATAAATTGTGCCTTTCTTTGTGCTTGTGGAATGTGGAGAGGAGGAATATGGAGGTTCACACCATTCTTTGTTAGTCATTTGAACATAGCCATTTGCATTTCTGGTCTCAGAGCCCTCATGACAAGATTCTCATTGTAAACATTTGTGATCCTGAAACATTACAGATATACAGGACTGGAGGGTGGTATAAACTGATTTTAGTCTTTGGCAGATTCCATTTTTGTTTTCCTACTCCACAAAATAATGTATTACAAATAAGATGCTGAACAATTACTATTATGAAAGGTATATTGAATGATATGTATAATCAACTATAAAGTACTCCATGTTCACTGTATTTCCTACAAATGGTATGCATAAAAATTCTCAAAGGCATCTTTAATAACAAATAAAGATCTAGAATTTCTCAGTGTTTAATAGGTTTTTCCAAATAAAATTTTTGAAGTTTAACTCACTATTAGATTGTAACATTTTCACCACTTTTTGTAAATAATATTTACTATGAGTTTCATATGATGCTGAAACTGAAGAAAAATAAAATGCTTTTCATTTTCATTTCTAGCTATCTATACATCTAATGATAGTGTTGGGCTTGTTCCCATTTTCCTTTATTTGAATTATTTGTAGATAGGTGAGGGTCTATTTCTATTTCCTTTTCTTTCTTATTTTGTCTTCTCCGTTTTTTTTTTCCTGCTATAACTCTGGAATCAATACACTAAAGAAAAATTTCTGAGACAATATTCTTTCACTCAGAACCAACTTTCAGAAGCATATTTGACATATTTATTCTTATATCTGTTGACAAACACTTCATAATAAATACAACTGAATAAGGAATTCAAAACAAAAATTGTTTAAATAAGAAGAAATAGCAAACTTCTATGTACTCATGTACTCATATCAGTTCCATGTACTCATATCAGCAACTGTGTTTTATATTTAATTATGAATAGTAATATAAATCTCACATCTACAATGTGGTATGTTTAATTAAATCTTGCAAGATTCAGTATGGATGCTGTTTGTTTAATTATCAGCCATTAAAAGTTTACAGCTGTAATAAACACCAAGCAATCTTTACCATATTATATAGAGATTATAGATTTGGAACTATTTAACCAAAGATTCTCATTCAAGTGATGTTCATTCTATTAAATACTTTTCATATAAAATGAGCTAAACTTGCATTTCTTCAATATTTATTCTTTCCATTTGTTTCAAAATAATCCAAATTATTTTCTAAACAAGAAATGAATAGCTGTAATTTCAGAAGAGAGCCCTATCCTTAGATCTATGACAGCAAGTTTATAATTATATTTTAGCTGTGTACAAATAGAAAAAAAAATTCTATTTATAGAAATAGAAAATGAAAAATTCTCATAGAACTCTTTGATGGAGCTATTTTGAAATGTCCTATTTAATGTGATAAACTGAGTTCTTGTATGTTTTTGCCATTTATATTATTTGTGGCAATTATTCAAGCTCTTTTAAAGAAAACACTTTAAATGAAGGTAAGAACAGAAAAGTAAAGTTAATGACTACAGAATTTACCTTCCATTTTGGTAAGAGATTCTTCCTAGAAGGGCAGGAGTTATCTTGTATTGTATAAGCCTTGCATAAAGAAAACAAAGCATTTGTTTACATTTTGGCAAGACAGCATCACATAAATAGAATTAAAATTATAATGCATTACATTTCTAAGGTGGAAAAATAATTTGTGTCTTGCAAATATAGTCTAACTTCATGTAGTGCTTTTATACTTTTAGACATTGAAAAAGAAAAGCAATGAGACATAATATAGAAGCTGATACTGTCAATAAAGTTACTTTTCTTTAACATCTGATCATCCTGTATTTGGTGGATAAATATTCAGATACTATTATCTGTAATGTTTGCATCTTCATTTTAATATTCTGATAACATTGTCAAAAAATTGTTGGTGAGGATTTAAGCAATTAGGCTGTGTATATCATTGCCAAGTCTACTGGTAGTTAAGGAAACTGCAACCAGCCAGTACTCTAGTCTATATAGAATGGAGCCTAAAGTGATCTACATGAGGTGAAGCCTTAAACTTGAGGAATATTTGTCTGTATAAAAGTTTTAGAACTGACTATCACTTTAAGACATGAGATATCAATTACCTTGCATGGATCCCCTAGCAAATTCGTGCATTTTTATAAAAGACGGAATGTTCTCAATGAAGCTAGGACATCCCTTAGTAATTCTTGATCTAATTGATGGTGCAAGTGTGTGCCTTGATCACCCATATACAAATTTCTCCATCCAGTGTCACTCATCTCACAGACACCCAATCATTTAAATCTGCAAATACACTTGAAACTTTCTTTCCAGTTTGTTGAACTGATACAGTTTAAATCTAAAAAGACAAGATTAAGTCTTCTTTAATAACACTGAATTAGCCATTATGTTTATTATAGAGGAGGAGGAGGGGAGAGATGAGATGGCGGAATGGCTTACTTTTGAGTTCTCTTGTTCTAACTGACACTCCTCTCTGCTACTCTGATTGCTCAGCTCCATTTGTAAGAATTTGTACACTCAAATTTTTAACGGGGTGAGGTTTTGGAAAGTTATTGAGTATGTTTAATTTGTACAATTGCTTGTAAAATATCCTTACCATGTGAGGCTGTCAGTCAATATTAATAAATAAGCTATATAGGCTTAGATTGTATATATTTTTGTTAAACTTTTAGTTCAGACCTTGTTTGAAATTTCCTAAGTATCACAGACCCAGTGGTGCTCTCAACTTGGTGATGAGAAGAACAAAAAATAGTATTTGTAATTAAAATTCTACTTTAAAGGTTAATTATTTTAAAGGGAAATAAAACATTTCAGTCTTCTGTCACAACATGGAAGACATATGTGATATACTGAGTATCTACCTGGGATGGGCACTTAAAATAGGCCTTTAGGAGAAATTTTTAATAAGGGGGCTCTTTTATGATTGCCATGTGATCTTTTATTTGCTAGCATAAAACATTAAGTTTACAGATTTTTTTTATGATGAACCTTGAATAAATCACCCTCAACTGAAATAGTATTGCATACAGTGTTTTTGCATTTCTAATTATAAGTAAGGCTGGTTAAAAAATTAAACGTTATACTTTTGTTGTTTTAGTATCAAAATTATATTAGCCTTTAAAATGTGTTGGGCAGCTTTCCCCTCTTCTTCGACACAGGTTGTCTATGAATTATCTATTTCTTTGAGTTTTGTATAAACTGCTTATAAATCTATCTGGACCAGGCCTCTTTTGGAAGGAATTTTTTTTTCTTCTTGATTCAATTTCTCAAGTGGTAGTGATCAGTTACGATATTTATTTCTTTATATATAATTTTGATCATATATATTTTTATAGGAAATTGTTCTTTTCATCTAAGTTTTCAACTTCATTAACATGAACTTATTCATTGTATTTTCTTATGATTTATAAAATGTCTACTGTATATGTAATATAAGCACTTTTTCATTTTGTATTTTATTTTTTCCCTTGGTCATTCTTGCAAGAGGTTTGTCTATTATCGATACTTTCAAGAAGCAGTTCTGTTTTTTTGTGTTATCTGTACTGTTTCCTTGTTTTTATTTTTATTAGTTTCTGTTCTTTAAAGCTTTGTGTCCTTCAGTTCCTTAGAGATTATCACTATGCTTTGCTCTAGCTCTAAAATTTGATGGTTCTATAAAAAGTTACTCTATGTTTAGAAGCCAGTGGACCTCTCACAGAAACATAAAATGGAGTGGGATGTTAGTTATTATTTGGTGAACCTATTTTTTTGTGTAGAAACTCTTTTTCTTGAGTAATCACAAACAGGCCATTTTGCATGACAATGAATAGATTTTAGATTTTAGCCTTTGAGGAAGTCTACTTGGAAAGACTTCATTGTTGCAATTCCTGATGATAACATTAGTTGTCCAGTGATTTTTAAAGAAAATCTATCATTTTATATTGCCAGAGAGAACTCCTATAACCTGCAGAGTAGTATTTGGGATATGTTGTACTTACAATTAAGTATGATTACACTAACTGCTTAGTAAATGTTCCTAAAAAGTTCACAATACATCACATGATCATTTGAGACTAAATCTAGTTCAGATTTTTTTATATTCTACACTTTGTTGAGTGGACCACTCATATAAAACAATCTCAAAATAGGGCAAAGCTAATGAAAATGTGCATCAGTATTGTAGTCTGCTTGCTTTGAAAGTATTTTCTTAGTAAAATCTAATTTATACTTTTGGTATTATAACATTAAATCAAGTTAAACTCTAAATTAATAGACACACACAAATATCACAGACTGAATTCTTATCTGTATGAAGAGTTGGTTTTTGTTTGCTTGATTGTTTAGTCACCTCTTTGTAAATTGTCCTAAAATGAACTTGTTATGCACATCAGCATTCATTCTTCTCTCTTAGCTTGCTAACACGATAAATCATGTGGCCTAACCAAATGTTGCAATTGAAACTATGTATTGGAAATGTTTGAGGTTTCCTATAAAAACACTTAAATAAAATCCAAAAAGAAAATTAAAACTTTTGGAAGAAAATATTTTAGCAAAATGACCAAGTGTCTTGTGGAATACAGTAACTTTGACTGACAACTATAACATTAAGATTTTGTCATCAATTATAGCCCCCCCCCCTTATATTTTCTTGATTCACAGAATACTGATGTGATCTACTTTAGCTAATAAAGACTCTGGTTCATTTATCTGCTACAAAATGTAATATAACTTTGGTAAGAAGAAAATAATTCTTTAAATGTTAGTACTAAGAACAAGTGATTCAACATGTAGAAAATAATTTTCTCTTAAATATAAATCACATATTACTGAAATATTTTTTAGTCATGATTATTTTTATTCCAATGTGATCAATTTTACATTTGCTTTTTAAAATGATTTCAAGAGTAATTTTCTACTTATTTCAAGGTCTGTAAATTGTTTAGTTCAATATGTAGTTCACAGATACTTGTATCAAAATATGTCTGAGCTTGCACCTATATTTTCACATGAAATTAGACTATTCAACTTAACTTCAAAACTCAGTTAGTAATCTTTTTTTCTGAGAATATCAAAATTCCTTTGCCACCAATTTTAAGTCTTCTGGTCACAGGGAGAATTTTGCCTACCAACACACTATTTTAATAAGTCATGTAAAGTACCCTGGAGAGAATTTGATTTCACATAGAATAGAGAACAAAGTCTCAATAGTGGTTGTTTCTTGATACATCTGAGATAATAAATGATATTTTAAAAGTAATAATGTCAGGATTTTGAGGATTTTACTTATAATTAACTTAACAATACTTTTGTGCAACCTGATAGGATTTTTACTTTATGGCAGATTTGTATGACATAATGGAACAAGCTGGGAATAGACTAAAATCTCGTAACAGATCTTGCAATTATATAAGGACTCTTTCAGAAAAGAGTTATCAATCTTTTATATGTTCAACACAATATTATGAGTATTTATATTTTATAAATGAAACATCAAATGTCTTCTTTATTCCAGTTCTTTCTGTGAGAAATAAATGATAAATAAATAATTTTCTCAAAGTACTGAGACACACATGAGGCAATCTGTTAAGGGGCAGCCACAACATATATTAAAAATATTGCATAGAAATACTTTCATTTTTAAGTCAAATTTTGTAGTTTTTTCTCTTTATATTATCAGATACAGAGAAGAATCTTGTGTCAAGTATTCATCTGCTTCTCTTTATTCTCCACCTGATATGCTAATCTTTGATTATTGTATCATGATAATTTTCATTGCGGCTGGTTTTAATGTTCCAAACAATAGACACAAGCATAAGAAGGAAAACACAGAGCAATAGCAGGTGATGAATTTTTAAAAAATTAAAAAATTTTCATATAAATGCCTAGGGAAAGGCTGGAGAGAGAGGAGAGTAAAGAAGATTGTAATATCCATATACAAAAGAATGAAGGAGACTCTTATTTTACAAAAAATAATTCAAAATGGATGAAAAACCTAAATGTAAGACCTAAAACTACAAAACTCCTGGAAGAAAGCTTCATGACATTTGAAGTGGGAATGATTTCTTGGATATGACACCAAAAGCAGAAGCAACAAAGAGAAAATAGACAAATAGCACTAAATGATGCTCAAACACTTCTGCAGAAAGGACATAATCAACTGAATGAAAAAGCAACCTATGGAAAGGGAGAAAATATTTGCAAATCATACATCTGGTAAGGGGTTAATGTCCAGAATATAAAAAGAACCCCTTCAACTCAACAACAAAAAAACAAATAACCTGATTTATAAATGGACAAAGAACTTGAATAGACATTTCTCCAAACATGACATACATTACATGCAATGACTGACAAACATATGAAGAGGTTCTTATCACTAATCATTAGAGAAATGCAAATCAAAACCACAATGAGATACCATGTCACACCCATTAGGATGGCTAATATCAGAACAGGAAATAACAAGTGTTGGTGAGGATGTGGAGAAATTGGAACCCTTGTGCTCTGTTGGTGAGATTGTAGAATGGTGGAACCATTATGAAAAAACAATATGGCAGTATCTCAAGAAATTAAAATTAGAACTACCATGTGATCCAGAAATTCCTATTATCTAAAAGAAATGAAAGAAGAGTATTAGAGATATTTGCACATCTGTCATACCAGTATTCACAAATGCCAAGTGGAAGCAATCCAAATATCTGTCAGTGGATTAATGGATAAATAAAATGTTATATATATGTGCAGACACAGTCACACACACACACACACACACACACACACACACACACACAATGGAATCTTATTCAGCCTTAAAAAAGGATATTCTGTCACATGATGCAACATGGATGAACTTGAGGACTTTATGCTAAGTGAAATAAGCCAGTTAAAAAGGTCAATTCTGTATAATTCCATTTATATGAGGCATCTAAAGCAGTTAAATTCACAAAACAGGAAGTATAATGGTAGTTACCAGCAGCTAGGGCAAGGGGGAAATGGGGATTTTTTTTTCAATGGGTAGAGTTCCATTTATGCAAGATGATAAAGTTCTAGTTTTCTGTTGCACAACAGTGTGAATATACTTAACACTACTTAGTTGTGTACTTAAAAATGGTTAGGATGGTCAATTTTATGTAATGTGTTTTTTTACCACAATTAAACATTTAAAAAAGTTAACTCAACATGCATTAGCCAATATAAAAGATTTTGCTAAAATTTTCACTATTAAGAATTGATTTGAAATCAAGTAAAAATACATATATTAAAATTTTTTTTAAAGAACAACAGTATAATTTCACAGTATTTTTTATAGTGGAAGCAGTAACATACACAAAGTTAGAGTTTGAAAAACCTGGCAATTGTTATATTCTTCTGAACAACAGTCAGTTGGGAAACCAGAAAATGTTCACTTGAGCCTAAGATCATATTTACTTAGTTCTGAGGCATTCAGAGAATATTCATCTTTTGTTGTATAGCCTGATTAGAATTTTTTCTTTTTGTGTTTCTGGTATTTTTAACTATCTAGCTATCCATCTGTTTTTATCCATCCACCCATCTATTTATCATGTATATATACATTTTTCCACCTTTCTATCCTTCCTTCCAGCCTGCAATACAATACTTGTGAGTGGTTAGCATGGTCATATGTTCTCAAATATTCTAATTCCCTGAGAACTTGCAGAATGTTGAAAGGAGATTCGACATAAATTTTTAGGAATTGACATATTTGATGAGATTGTTAAAATATCTTGTGCTTTTTTACCTGTCTATAAAATCCCTAAAATGATAGCAACAGCAAATGTGATTCATCCTTTTCAGTCTCAATGACAAAGGTAGCTTCATTGTGATTCACAATGGATGAACTTCTCCCTACAACTACATGCACTTACTGTTCACACTAGTTGCTGTCAGAACAATCACCTATTCTGCACAGTGCTCACTAGCAAATGTTTTGAAATTTCTCCAGAGGCCACCTGTTGTAAATGGGCTTCAGTGCTGTAAATAAATATTTTATTAGTCTCCTTTTTTTGGTCTAGACTGTATAACATGGGTTAAGTGTAAAATATCAAATTAACAGAAATGTTTCATTGAGCCATTCATTCTCTGAAAAATTTTTATTAAATATATGTGTGTATTTCATGTAATCAATTTACTAATGTGAATACATGCCAGGGAAAATATTAGTGACTCAATACAAAATATCTAGTATTTCCTAAGCACCATAAACACATCACTTTTGACTGACTTGAAATAATAAGTCATTGGACTGGTTGAATCAGTTTGATAGATAATATGTTCTCTAGAAAGTCAAATACCTTAAGAAAATTTTCTGTAGTGAAATTACTCACCACACATCATTTTTTTGTTGTCACTGATTGATCATCTTTTACCTTGTGGCAATGTAAAATAGTGGTGAACTTCTCAGATCATTCACTATTTGCCTATCAGAGAATTACTGTTGTCTGGGTCATATCTGGAGCTTTAGCTTTCCAAATTCCTCCTTTTTAGAATAGCTCTGAAAATGACTCTGTTACTATTACACAATGTCATGTAACATCACATCTTTGCATTCCAGCAACTGCATATGTGTTTTTTATGGTTTTAAAAACAGATGAACTGAAATATCATGTAAAATTTGATAAGTTTTGGTTGCTTTGGTCACAAGGTGCAATTAAAGAACACTTATTGAAGATCTACTATATATCCGAAGCAATGTTAAACATTTCAGATGTATCATCTCATTTTATCCTCATAATAACACTGTAATATAAGAACTGATACCATCTACATTTTATAGTTGAGAAAGTGCAGGTTTGGAAAGGCCACATAGTTTGTCCAAGGCCACAGTGCTTTTAAGTTGAGGCTTGGTGATTATAACGCAAAAGCTTACATGTTTTCTATTTTATCATGTGAAAGCCAGGTTAATATTGACAGCCCTTCATAATATGAATACAGTTATCATTAAGTTAAATTTTAAAAAATTTACAGTTTTTTAAAAAGAAAAGTAGAAATGGGAAGAGAAACCTGTGAGTTATGTGATAAAGATTATGTAAGATATTTCAAATGCTTTCTACTGAGTCCTTAAAATAAAAATTAGATTATTTCTATAGTAAATATGATAGGTATGAATTCTAGACTTCATTTCTAGTTAATGTAGTCCATATTTTTCTCAACTAAGATGGAAAATTGATTTTTTTAAGGATCAGCTTATTTCTTTATTATTAAAAATAGGTATTTTTAGAACATATTTATGATTAGAGTATATACACAAATATACATACCTCCATACATACAAATATCTATTTATTTTAAAATTTCAAATTGCTAATCCAGTAGTGTTGAATTTTTTTATTGAAGTATAGTTGATATGCAATATTATATTGGCTTTAAGTATACAACATAGTGATTCAACAGTTATGTACATTATTAAATCCTTACCCTAACTAGTATAATTACTATTTGTCAATATAGAAAGATGTTACAGAACTATTGACTATAGTCTCTATGCTGTACTTTCATCCCTGTGACTAATTTATATTATGATTGAGATTGTGGGCCTCTTTATCCTCTTCACCTATTTCATCCACCCACCCAGTCCCTCCCCCATGGTAACCACCAGTCACTTCTGTCTATGAGTCTGTTGCTGTTTTGATCATATTGTTGTTTTTAGATTCCACATATAAGTGAAATCATATACATGTGGGTTTATTTCTGGGCTCTTTGCTCTGTTCCATTGATCTATAGGTCTGTTCTTGTGCCAGTATCATACTGTTTTGATTACTGTAGCTTTGTAGTATAGCTTAAAGTTGGGTGGTGTGATAGCTTTAGTTTTGTTCTTCTTTTTCAAGATTGCTTGGTCTATTCAAGGTCTTTTGTAGTTCCATATAAATTTTAGAATTATTTGCTCTAGTTCATTGAAAAGTGCCATGGGTATTTTGCTAGGGGTTGCACTGAAACTACAGTGCTTTGAGCAGGATGGAAGATAGATAATTGACTTTTTTAACCTTGTATAAACATTATAGGGAATGTATGTTTTGCTTTTAGATCAAGGATGAGCCACATTTTTCTTGCTATATTTATTCATTTACTTATCAAATATTCATTGATTGCATACTATATGCCCAGCACCGTTCTAAGTGCTGGAGTTGGACAGTGAAACAGGAGTACCTGACTCTGTGGAACTTAGATTCTTTTGAATTTTATCCCTGGAACCAAGTCATATACTACACTGGAGTATATTAGTTATAGCCACTATGCTTATTTGATAACTTTTAGATCATTAATTTGATTCAAGATGTCAGCATCATAAAAACACCAAATTTAAGATTAATCTTAATCTACCAGTTGGTAAAACAATGTCTTCCTTTTTTTAATCTCAAGAGAATTGACAAGAAAAAAATTACTGTGACATTTAGTTCAAAGAAAATTTCCTTCCATCAACAAATAACTCAATAGGAAATTCTAAGATGGAGTAGGTAGCTATGTTACTGAGCTTCTTTTAATTTGTTTCTGGCAGTTATCTTTTATGTTCCTTTGTATTCTTATCCCTATATCTGTGTATAAGGACCAAGACACCTTCTTTACATGGATCTCCTCTCTCACTTTCCTTACATTCATTCTTTCTCATATTTAGTTCCACTCTTAAACACCTATCTCTCTGTTTCTCCTTTATTTTCTCACATCTGAATTCACAGCATGAAAATTTCCTAAGTCATTGTGTGTGTAAAGGAGTCTAATTTCTGTGGTTACAATGGTATTATGTAACATTGTGACGATTCAGCATATATGTCAAGCCATTATAAATTTCATTCAGGTCTTGAAATTTACTTTTACATGTATAAACCAGTTGTCTACATTCTCTGATTACTTAATTTAAAGAGGTAGAAAATTACAGAAAATAAGGGGACATCCCCCATAAAGTGCAAATATTATACCTATCCCACACAAAAGCAGAAAGCTCAAGAAACAAAATGAGGGACAAAAGATAATTTTCAAGAAAGCTATTTAGGTGCTTTTTTCTTTAACCTAAACCCAGATAAGTATGAATATAAGAAAACTATTGTTAGGTAGAATGTTTTTAACTTTTGCTGCTGGTGGGTAATTGACAAAGGAAGGAACCTTCAATCCCAAAACTTTTAGGTACAAGAGGTGGGTGGACTTGCTCTCTTTTTGCCAAAGCTACAGCATCAAAAAAAAAGGCCTTTAAAAAATTTCCCTAGTAGTGGACTTACTTGCAGAACTGGAAAGCTTAGCCTTAAATTTCAGTATTTGCCTATACCTGGGCATTAGAAAATAGAAATAGCTTGTTATGTAGAATTACAATTGGTGAATACTCAGAACTTTTAAAATCAAAACTTTGAAAACATGCTGTTAGCCTATCAAGTTTCACATGGGTAGGCAAACAACTGACATGAACTGGATTGGATCAGCCTGGTAAAGGATACAGATGATGCTCATGAAATGACACAGAATCAGACGATTAAAGAGGAAATGGCCCATACTAGAATAACAGCAGAGACATTCTGCTTAACTACACCTTAATTAAAATATAGATTAATATTACATCAAACATTCATTTATATATTTATTGGGGTTGCATTATTTATCAAGATCTGGGCACTATGATAAATATCAGATATAGAAGTGAAAAAAAAACATATGTCTTCCCCCAAGAACTCACATTTTAGTTATTCATGTATATTTTTGGTCTTTTGGTAATAGTTACACAACAGTAAATACACTTTGCTACCTGTACTGTATCCACTTGTCCCTTTTACCTTGATAAAGGAATCTCTATATTATTAGGGATGCCAAGATGCTCAGGTAAAACTACTTTTCCCACACTTATTTTAAAATAAATGTCCAATAGAATGTAAGCAAAAGTCAATGAATGAGACTTTCAGCAGAGTTCTTGGAGACATATATCCTTTTGCACTTGCTCTATCCTTCTGTACAAAATGATGGCTGGAGCTAATGCAAGCATTTTGAGATTGTAAGACAACTCAAAGATAGAAACAGTATTTTAAAATGTCGAGCAGAAAAATCAAAGGAGCCTGGTTCTCTGGTGAAATCTCAGAGTGACCACAAAGTTCAGGAAAGCCTGCCTCTGAACGTCTTCTACATGAAAAATAATGTCACATATTCATCTTATGGAAGTTATTATTTGGGATTTTTAATATCTATTTCTTTTCAATCTT
>JAVSCE010018614.1:0-292557 GCA_032199065.1 Smutsia gigantea | reverse complement strand
AGCCCTGCTGCCATGGCTGCAGGCTGGGCCGGGGACACGGGTCCTCAGTGGGAGGTCAGAGTTAACTGGAAACTGCAGATCCCCATCGGAGAGCAGTCCCATCAGAGGAAAAGTCTGTTTTCCTCTAAATGGAAAACAGAGCAGAGAGAGCAGACGTGATACAAAAGGGGCAAAAGGTCACCGGCAAGGAGGATTTGGAAGAACAGAGGGAGGTGCTCGTGGAGGGTGAAGAAGGCGCGGACTTAGGGAACCTCCGACCATTTGCCCGTCCTCTGGAGGAAGTTATTAAGATCCCGGAGAATTTGTGAATCGAAATTGCCCTCAGCTGGCCAGTGTGACCCGTTATCAAGTTTGTATTGGGCCACACGAAAGTGGAGTAATGTCTCCTTTTAATCCCAATTGGGAAAGATTCCGTAGGAGGGAGCTGAGGGGGTGTCCCCTGATGTCTTTGAGGGGGAATTGCCCACTGTGGGAGGGTGAGAAAGGGTGGCCGGGGTTTGGGAAGCAGGTCACTGGGACGTCGCCCTGCTATCAGTTTCCCAACTGGTGTCCTTGGGCTCCCAGAGCCAGGCGAGATTGTCCTGCACCCCGAAAGGAAGCGTCCCCAGTCAGAGCGCAGGAGGGCCCCTTGTGCTGTTCTCAACTGGGGAACAGAGAGGAAGGGAAAGGATGAAAGGAAAAAGGGGACCGGACCAACTTTCTCTCGGTGCCAAGACAAAGCCGATGAGGCCAAAATCTTACCCTCCTGGGTAATGGCCCGTGGTGATGTGTAGACTGAGGTCTGGCAAGGTGGTCCGTGGACTGGCGTTCACAAGAGGGTGTTGGGCGAGGGCGGGAAGGGAAACGGGGCGAGGCACAGGAGGCTCTCAGGATCTAGGCTTTATCCCGGGATGAGCTGCTTCCTAGGCTGCAAAGAGCCCCTGCTCTGGGCTCCAGCCCCCGGGTTTTGGCAGCATATGAAAGAAGAGAGGGGATGGGAACCCAGCAGTCCAAGCAGGTTTATTGCTAAACGTGAGGGACCCCTCTGTCCTGGCCAGCAGAACAAAAGAAAAAAGGGGTCTCTAACAGGCCACGAGGCTTTTTATGGCCAGGGTTTTGGGGGGCGTTTTTAGGGGATGGGTTGGGGAATAGTTGGGCTTGTGGCTTGCTGACGTGTCCTCTCCTCTGGAGAATGCTTGTAGCCTAGGTAAGATGACACCTAGGTCTCTCTGAGACGGTGGGTGGGCTTATTCAAAAGGGCGGTACTCCTGTCTGGATTCTAGCAGCTGTAGTCACCTTTCTCACCCAGATCCTACAGGGGCCCGGTCCTCAGCCACCACCTGCATCTTAAGACACACTCAACAGGAGGGAGCTCAGCCAGAGTGAAAGTGTCAGCAGTGTGGATTCAAAAAATCACCAAGAACTATTCCTCTTAGCATGCATTTCATGACATTAGGGAAGGCCAGATAATTCAGTAAGCAATGTTATGACAAAAGGTGAACGATTTGAGAAGAAAACAAAGTTAAATGTTTACCTAACTCCTTTGCCAAGATAGCCTCCAGGTGGATTAAATGCAAAATGTAAAACCCAGATCCATAGGCCCACTACATACAGATTAATATTTTAAAAATCTTGGCATAGGAAACGTTTTTCCCAACCATGGTAACAAAAGTAGAAACAACAAAGAATAAGACTGGTGGATTTGACTGCATTAAAATCCAGCACTTCTGTGTGTCAAAAACACCATTAAATGAAGTTAATGCAGGACAAACTGGGAAAATATTAGTAACTCATGTTTAAAGAGACTAAGATCAAGAAGAAAAAGAAAACATTTCAGTAGAAATTTGGCAAAGGACAGCAACTCACAAAAGAAAAAAATAGAATTAAAGAAAATACTCATTCTCTATTAATTTTTTTAAAATGCCAATTGAAACAATTTTTTTCCCCCTAACTAGTGAATGACCAAAATGGCAAAGGGGACTTAGGGAAATGGGCATTTTCACTCATCTGTAATTGAGACAATCATTCTGATTAGACACCTGGTAATATGTATCCAAAATTCCTAAAAATACTTACTGCATCTAGACCTTTTTCCTCAGGAAAAAAAGTCAGATAATTGTATCCTAAATGCGGAATGAGAGCTGAGCATCCAAGTTTCTGGAGTGAATTATTGCCTTGGAAAGAACTCCTGATTCCTTTGGAGGGAGTGGCTACCCCCGAAGCTTCCATGGGATGGCATGGTGCTTAGGGAAAGCACCTGTCCTGCACTTGCTGCCACAGTTCTGAGCAAAGTCTTTGGGTCTACAGTGGTAGAATGATAGTCTGCATAGGGTAGATCTGCCCTCCTGGAAGCTCATCAGAGTGGTTTCCATTAGGCCTCAGGTCTGGATTCTTGACAGAAATGCAAGCCCTTTTAATCATCGGTTAACTCCATTTTATGTCCCCTAATATTCTGTACCTTCACTGAACTAACCAGTCTTTCCGTCACTCCCAAACCGTCCCACGAAGCCCTCTGTGAAAGCCAGTGCTTGGCAGAAAGCTGCCTTTCTCTTGGGCCCCTCCTGCTCAGTGGCCAGGCTTGAGTAGCTGGACCCACAGAAAGGCACCTGTGCTTTAGGCAGTTCCCCGGAACGGCTGTGGGCCCCTCAGCTGGAGCCATCCAAGTCTCTTGACTTACTGGCAACTTCTCAGTGTTGAAAGTCGTCTTAGCTTCTTCCTGGAACAGCTGTTCTTGTTCTCTGCAGCTGCTTCTGCCTCTTTGGGCAAATATGTCTTGTGGTTGATTTCACTCTTCTTACTTGGTTTATAAATTCAGGGTGCTAATAATTTGGCTTTAGTGATGCCTAGTTTCTGCGTCTTAGCTTTTGTAACTTAACTCCCTCAACTATTCAAATCTGAATCATTCACCCTTAGGGATGCTATTTGTGCAGGCTTCAGACAGATGTTTTTTCTTGCCATTTATTTCTACTATGTAATTAGGTATGCCTTTCTTTATTCAGCTTCTTAATGGAGTTGCTTATAAAACCAGAAGATGAGAGGGAAAGTTTGGGGTAGGGTATCAGCATATACACTTGGTACGTATTTGCATCTTTCCAGCCTGTGGGCCAGCCATCGTTTCCTGCTGAGGCTCTGATGCCCAGAGCTGGTTCTCCTTTTTTGGTGTCAATGGGGTTACCTTTAAGATCCCTTTGGGATACATTTAGGGTGCTGCTTGGCCCAGAAAGATGAGGTGCCCTTTGTTGTGTGGGTGAGTGTTGTCCTCTCATAATGACCCTTCTGAGAAAATGTCAAGGGGGAGTGCAAAGTTCTGTGTTTCCATGAGCCATCTTTGTAGAAAGGCCTCCCAAGCAGCTACAGGGTGAAGACATGAATGGACCACAGGTAGGAGCTTGAAGTTGTTCCTGTTCAGGTTATCTGTTGGATATCACTTCCTCCCACACCCAGGTCTGAGCTGCCACACTTGGACCCAAGGTTCTTCCCGGGATGGCGGGGGGCAGGAGGTGGGAATGCGTGGGCTCCATGGGGGTCTGTGAACTTCCCAAATGGCAACAGTGGACTTGGAGGCTTTTTAGGGAAGATGGGACTGAATTTTCATCAAAGAGTTGGTTGACAGCGCGTCCTGCCCCCACAAAAGATTACAATGATTGTTTTAGAGAATCCTTAAGCAGAGAAAGATCATTTTAAACTTTTTAAAACTTTTAACTATGAAATAATTCTAGACTTATGGAATAGTTGCAAAAAGAATACAAAGGGTTTTCACATTTATCTTTCACTCAGCTTCTCCTACTACTGGCAACTTACAGAAATATATATATTATAGCACAATAATCAAAGCCAGGAAGTTAATCTTGGGACAATACACAAGAGTGATACTTAATGTAAATGACATACCTTATTTAAATTTCACCAGTTTTTCCCTGGTGTTCATTTTCTGTTCCTGGATCCAGCCCAGGACCCCACACTCATATACAGTTGTTGTGTCTCCGTAATTTCCTCCTGTCTGAGGCATTTTCCCATTTTAAAGAAGAAATGAACATCTGTTGGTAGTGATGATGATAAAATGCAAAATAAACATAAGGACGTACAAATGATCTGCCTCCCTCTCTTCCTTTTTTCATTCTTATTCATTTTCCTTTCCAAGCAAAACTTAAAAATTAGCTTTATTTTTATTTGTTGTAACTGAAGTAAAAAGTAATGATTCTAATTTTAAAATAGGTAAAAAATGCAGTTGATACTTTTAAAGGCTTTAAAAGCTTCAACCCTGTTTCAGAATAGACAAACACATTTCCTGCAATATAAAATCAAATATGCAACTGTAATCATACAGTTGATTTTACTTTGTATTAAAGAATTTAACCTTGCCCCAAAAGAGGTCTGAACTTTGTTCTTGGCTTGTGGGAGGTCATCCCCAAGCCCTGGGAATGTCATTCTTGATAGTAGTGTCTTCATCTGCCGGAAGCCTTGGAGCACACTGGATAGTCTAAACATGTGTTTTGGGTGCAGGCTGCCACACTAGATAGTCTTAGGGTAGGACCCGGACACTCCAGGTCGTAACAGTGTGATGTAGGGTGCACGCTTTGGGTCATATGAGACTAAGATCATCCACATGGACAATTAATCATGTCTTTGTGACGGATCCCAAATAAACACTCTGGACACTAAGGCTCAAGTGAGCTTCCCTGGTTGGCAGCACTCCAATAATATGTATTGTCACATTAATGCTGGGAAAGCAATGCTGTCCCTTGACTCCACGGGGAGAGGACAACTTGAAGCTCCATGTTTGGTACTTTTCCTGAATTCTTCCCTTAGCTGACTTTAATCTTTATTATTTCCCTGTAATAAACCATGAGTTTATCATAAGCACAACTGTTTTCAGTGAGTTACACATCTTTCTAGCAAAGGAACACTCCCCCCAACTTGATGTCCAAAGTGAGGGTGGTGGTCTTGTGGACTGGTCCTCCCACTTTGCAATTGGCCTAAACTTTTGCAATGACTTTAAAAATTGAATCTGAAATCCATGAGTCTTTGCACTTGAGGATAAAAACATTCTTTTTCCAAGAAAAATGAGAGATTGTTACCTGTAAAGTGTCATTTTATATTTAGCAGATCCATTTCAACTAAACTTTCCTTCTTTATATTTCAACAAGTTTCATTTATAAGAAAACAATAGGAAAGAACCAGTCAGTTTCAGACCTGATATGACCCCACCTCTTCTACATGTACAACAGACACTAGAGTTCTTTTTCTAAATATGGCAGAAATTAGACCCGACATAGAACTGTCTTGAAAGACCCTGGTCATGATCTCCGGCCGCCTTTATTGGCAGGTCATACGCATATCTGTGTAGACTCCAGAGCTTTGAAGAATGTCTTGACTGTTTTGCCAAGATCTAAGTTCTTCAGGACTGAAGAGCAGCTTTATAGACTTGTTTTCTTTCAGAAACTCCCATCTTAGTGCTGATACAATTCTGCGATTCCAGTGGAGGGGAGGTGGTGCAGTTTGGCAACAAGAGGATCTTCCCAAATGTTCAAATCTGACAGGATTGCTGAGTTGAGTGTGTGTTTTCATTATGGCAACCAGGCACATCCATGTACAGAGTATTTTTCAGCCACTAAAGTGTACCTTGATGGCTATTAAGTTGCTGAAAATAGAAGTCTCAGTGTTGACTTTCTGGGGAGCCCAAAAGAAGATACCACATGGGCTAAGTAATATGACAGAACTGTTAGCCTTATTGGGAGGTAAAAACTCTTGGTCGCCTCAAAACTACTTAAAGGAATGGGGAGTTAAAAAAAATCACCAAGCCCCAGTAGGAGAGGGTGTATTACTAACAAATCTGATGGACCAAGAGAAATAGATGCAGCACTACCCACACCCACACCCGCACACAAACACACCTGCACACCCACACACACCGTACACACCCACATCCCCCCGCACACCCCCACGCAAATATTGCAAACAAAAAGTATCATTTTGAACTCAGCATTTAAGATGAGTTGTTAGACTGCATAATGAATGATAAATATTTGTCTTCTGTTAGCTTTTTAGATGTTAGTAAACTTTTATTTATGACTTTTCCAGTATTTGATTCTGAACTTGCTGCCTTATTAATTACAATACTTTTAAAATAAAATTTATTGTGCTAGGAGTTGAAATGAGTTGTTTTTAAGCTCTTTTCCTACATTTTCCTGATAAACATTTTCAGAAATACGTTCATGGATAAAACTTTAAAATATTAAATTGGAAAATATTCCACATTTAAGAGTGCGTACAAGTAAAATTAGAGACACAATATTTTTTCTATAATTTTTAAACAGAAATAATTACTTATTATTTAGACTAAATAATAGAAGAGGAAAGGATGGGAAAGTGGACTGAGAGAAGTAAAAAATCACTGAAGTCCTCCATTTCATGAAGGGCAAATACAGTTTTGTGTGTTTATTGTCCACAGTGTGCATACCCGGTGGCACAGAAGCCCCTTACCCTCCCGTGGTCCATCAGACACTGCATCCTCCCAGTTTTACTCTTAACTATTGGATCGATCTGCTGCCCCCTCTCTTTCCTCTCTGCCACTCCACAACATGTGGACTTTTTTTTTCTGGATTTCCAGCATAGGTTCTTCAATGTTGATTTGTCTACAAATTATAATTCAGTATGCATATTAGGTACCCCATAAATAATAAGCCTTAGTGGCTAGACAAAAACTCCCAAGGAGGGACTTGGGAGCAGTCCCAAGTCTGATGCTTCTAGAAACAGGTGTGTCTATGTACACATTTATGCATGTTACATATAATGTAATCCTCACAATAACCCTATGTTGCAGGCATTGGCTTTCCCTCCACCCAGGGCACCCATTTTGTGCTCAAGGTCTCACAAAGTGGTCAGTCTGGGATTCTGCCCAGGTCTGACTCCAAGGGCCTCGCTCCTTCCAATTCACTTGCGTTGTCTTGATGGGGTGTGCACTGGACTGCAACAGGGTCACCTGAAACAAAATAACCCAGAAAGGCTTTATCAAATATAAACAAAGCACTGACATTGTTTAAGCAACAGAAATTGGATTATATATGTATATATATGCAGCATTTAACAAAAATTATGATCAATACTAAAGACACTGTTTTTAAGACTACGAATTTTGTTATTTTTTGACAAAGATTTTGACATAAATATTAAGAGTTAAGAAATATTTGACAACTTTAATTTACTATTATCAGTTTATATATTAAGTTAAGCTGGGAAGAGTAGGTATAGATTATAAAACAATAAAACAGAAACAATTGACAGGATTTGAGCTTTAGAGACCTCCCACTGTCTGAAATCTTTACAAATTATGACATATAAAGAACCAGTACATTACAAAAGTAAAAAATTTTACAGGCTATAAACTCCACAATATAGCAAAACTGGTAACTATATATTTCAATGGAATTTCAAAACTATGCATTAAAATTGCTCATTTCTCTTTCAAGTAATAATTGGCTAGAATGGAAAATTAGACTACAGCAACATAATATTTATGGAGTGACAACACTACATATGAAAATCTGTAGTATTTATCAAAGTAATATTAAGAGAAAATTCACATGAAATGTTTTTTTTTATCACCGAAAGAAAAAACAAAAGAAGAAAACACTCAATATTCATTTCTTGGAAAGGCGGATTCAAAGAAGTATCAGACAAAAATAACATTAATAAAAGGAAAAATAAGTTAGAAAACAAACTAAAAATTATAAACCTCAGAAAAGACAACTCACTAAAAAAATTGATCAAGGACAGATAAATATGTACAAACAATACTACAATTAAAGAGTCGGCAATGGTATAATTTATTTTGTAAAATTATAAGCAAAAATACTGATTGTAACTCAAGTGCTTTGGGGAAATTTAATAGTATTTTGGTGTCTTTGGTCTCACTCATGACCACCAGAGGGCATAGCACTTTTAAGTTTCTTTTGCCCTCTTTCCTGCAAAGTCCTGGATGGGCTCTAGGCAGTTTACTTCATCGACAGATCGGGAGCAGCAAGCCTGCTCGAGGCTTAAATGCTCGTGTTCCGAAGGGATCAGGGAGATTCTGGGTTGCTCACCCTCCACTGGAGGGAACCTCAGAATAACAGTCCTAGGGACCTGGTGAGAAAAGAAAAAGACATGCAATTTATAGCATGATTGTTAAGTTGGTACAGTTTCTGTGAAGAGTAGGGGATTTGAACAGGAAAAAGATAGCTCAGGCTGTTAAAGTCCAGTTGAAGAGCGCTGGGGAGGGAAGGACTGCGCTTCTCCTCTCGGTGCTGAAGGTGCCTCAGAAGCCCAGAGGGGAGGAATGTTGTCCCTGCCCCAAGAGGGCGAACAATCTCTCCAGAATAACACTGCCAACTTAGGAAAGAGGTTCACCAGAGTTCCTTTACAGCCTAAGGATTTTATCCTTAAATAACTTCCAGGACCATCTTTGGCCCCATGGTGGCAAGTGTACAAACTTACACCATCCTTCGTTCTGTGACACTGGGGGACCACTGCGGGTGCTGTGTATGTCGTGGAGCTGTGAGGGTTAGATCTGGTGGTGATACTTCACTCTGTGAACAACAGGAAGCTGCCTGTGTACATAATGGTGTCATGCCACCCAGTGGTCCTAGAACTGCCCTCACCCCCTCAGACGTCCCACAGCACTTTGTCAGTGTGTTTTACAGACCTTACTCTTTTCTATGCAGTGTTAGCAATAGTTACACGTCTCCCCTTGACTAGGAGAGCAAGAGCCTGACCAAGTGCATCTGTGAACCCCCTTCATTACTGGCAGCAGCATACACGTAGCAAGTAGTCAAAGACTATTTAGGAAATGAATAAATGAACATTTGTTCAGTAATCCCCAAATGTTTCCCATCTTTATTTCTAAACTCCAGAGTAGACAAAGCATGCAGATTGGAAAAGAAGTAGTGAAACTGTCATTTGTTTCACTTTGTGGTGTATGTAGAAAATCCCATGGAATATGGGAGGGAATAAGACCACTAGAATCACAGGATTCGGTTAAAGGTCACAGGACACAGTCAGCAAACAATTGCATTCATATATAATGACAATTAGAAAATGAAATAAAAGCACATTTTTATAAGAACATCAAAACCACCAAATATCTAGGAAGAAATCTAACAAACACCTACAAGATCTCTATACAAATACTGTATGGCTCCACTGCATCAGGTACCTGGAATCGAATTCACTGAGACAGAAGGCAGAGCGGCAGTCGCCAGCGGCTGCAGGGAAAGCAGGGTGGGGGTGAGTGTTCAGGGGCACAGAGTGTCAGCTTGGGAGGGTGGAACAGCTCTAGGGATGGGTGGTGGCGGTCACACACACAGCGGTGTGAATGCACTTAATGCCACTGAGCTGTATACCTATAAATGGTATGTTCTGTGTTATGTATATTTTACCACAATAAAAAAGAGTAAAAGAATTTTTCGTTGACACTATGTGCAGATTGTCATCACAAAAGTTGTGAAGGCGACCTGCAACTTGTGTGACGCAGCAGGGAAGGACAGAGCGGAGCTTGTGCGTCCCGCTAATGGCACCCTCCCAGATTGTCCCAAAGTCCCACGGGTGCCACGGGCATCGCCGCTTCCTCTTGGCAGGCTGTCTCCCAAACAGCTCTGGGTTGGCGGTGAGGGTGTGTGTGGGGCCCCATCACCCTCCCGGGAGAGGCCTTGTTGGGGAGGCTGTGTAAACAGCTTGCTCCTGACCCTGAAGCCAGGAAGTCAGCCCCAGGTTCGCACCTCTGACCACTGGACCCCTTGCCCCCACATGTCCCTTTCTCAGCTCCCTCCGCCTCGCCACTCCTCATGCTCCACTTTCCCTCGGGAGCTCTTCCCTCAGCAGGCAGCGTCCGGTCCTGTTGGGGAGGAAGGGAGGCCCTCCAGGCCTGGCCCAGCTCCTCCAAATGCAGCCGCCAGAGCAGGCGTCCTGGGGCCACCCGCCGCCTCTGTCGGAAGCACATGGTGTTTTCTTTTTGCCCAAGGTCAAGCCCTCCAACTGCTTATCTTCTTGGGGAACATGCTCTTTCATATAATCCTCACTTGCTTCCAAATGTCCTTTCTTTTTTAAAGCAAAGATGGTTTTAGGATTTTAAGAACAATACAATTTGTAAGAATACAGAAAAATGCAAGGAGAAAAAATTTGTTACTGCCAGAGAAAATCACCATGAACGTTTCCGTTTCTTGGATGCATTTTAAGGATGCAATGTGGTCATATTAGTGAGTAGAAACGGGCCCCTCAGTTAAACAGTTATTATTAATTACAACTGTGCTCACGTGGTTGGACACTTAGGAGGTTTCAGATGTGCACTTTAACGTTGGGTCCCTGTGAAAGGTTTGTAGGGCTATTTTACATTATTGCAGCCCGTCCTTCGGGACATCCTCAGAGCTACTCCTGCCCAGCGAGATTAGGGCACAATCTCCCTCCACTTCCTGGGGCTCAGAGGCCACCTCACCTAGGATCCCCTCTCCTGCCACCAATGCACCAGCGGATGGCAGAGGGGACAGCGACGCGGGACCCCAATGGCCGCAACCTGCAGTCCTCACAGCACGCTTGTCGCCTGCTTGGGCCACGCGTTGGCCCGGGCCCGGTGGCCAGCCCGGTGCACTCTGTGTCCGCAGGCTTGGACCGGGCTCCGCACAGCCCGCCGGCCCATCAGCGTCGGGTGGTGTTCCCTGGAGGGCCGGCCGTGCAGCACCTTCCAGGAGTGGGACGGTGCCCCCCGAAGGCTAGTGGCTCCGAGGGGCACGCCGACGGCCCAGCAGGGGTTGGTGGGCAGTGGGCGCGGCGGTGCGGGGTCTCGTGGGGCGCAATCCTCGGAAAGCTTGGAAGGCTAGATCTTTGTTTATGGTCTGAAGTTCATCGACTTTCCCTCCACATGGGCCATTCCAACCGGAAGGCAGCGGCACTGACCATCATCATCAGTGGATCCAAGGGACTTGCCACGCCCTTTGCAGTTTCGTGTGACATCCGCCACACTGCGTGACCAGCTGGCCGCAGGGCGCACTGCGGGAGGGGCGGGGAGCTGGCGTCCGCAGGGGCAGCTGTGGCGCGGTCGGGCTAGAGCCACGGGCAGTGCCTTTGTGGGTGGCCAGAGCTTCCCGTAGGCTCGGGTATAAGAGGAGTGCGGCTCCCACCATCTTCCCAGTCCCGGTCTGGCTTCTTTCTCTTCTATGATTGATAGAGATAAAGGAACCACTTCCTGGCTAACTCTCACGCGTTAGTGATGGCTCACCCATTTTAGGTTTGAAACTGCCCGACTCCTCCTCTCCTCGTTCTTGGGCTGATTCCAACCAGGGAGCCCAGGGCTTGACACAACTGCCCATCTGGCCCTGGGGCCAGAGTGAGCCCTTCTGAGTGGAGGGAGCAGGCCAGCGTCCTTGCATCCCTCGCCTCCTCTGTGCCCCCGGGGGATGGTCAGGTGCAGGCCCCAGGCCCAGCGGAGGACACAGCGCCCACTCCCCGAGGACGGAGTCCCGCTTGCGGAGCCACTGGCAGCTGTGCCGGCGGACCTGACCCGTGGGGGCTGCTGGTGGCCGGGTGGTGGGAGATGGGGCAGTGGGAAGGAGGGAGGAGGACAGCTTGAGCGCTTGGCTCTCGGGCTTCCTGAGATGACCGCTGAGGAGCCACTGGGGCCCCACCTTCCTAACTCCGGTCAGAGCGGAATCAAACCTCCGCCTGCGTTTTGCGTGCTGTGGGCACCTTGCTGAGTCCCTCTGGGCTTGAAGAAGGTAGTCTGCACAACATGCCAGGCCCAGAGAGGTCCCACGTTCTGACAGGAGTCACGGTATGCGGATGAGGAGACGGAAGCCGGTTAGAGCTGATCAAGGGACTTGTCAGTTCATGGAGGAAAGGGGCTCGCCGAGCCATAGCGCTCAGTCTTTCCCTTGCAGCACCCCTTTCCCAGGGCCCTAGAGAGCTCTGAAGGGCCTCTGGCCCGTTGTACTGCCCCCCCCCCCACCATGTACCCACAAAGACCCATTGTCCCCACACTCGGCACCCGGCCGCTCCTGTGCAGCTGTCATAACACGGATCTGCTGGCCCCTCCTCAGACAGTTTTGTTACCAGATCTGGGTCTCGCATTTGCACTTCATCTTGCCCCCGCTCCAGGCCTTACATGGGGCTCTAGGCATCCCAGGTGCCCTGCGTCCCAGCCGACGGGCACCTCGGGCTTCCGGAGCCTTCTCTGTGTCCACACCTGTTTTGCTGTGGGAACTTGACCTGGCTTCTCTCCTTGCCTGGGAGTGCTGGAAATGTCAGACTTGGGGGCAGGTGACACAGATCACTGCTGTTCCTTTCCTCCGCATTTCCCTAGTGAATACAAAGGTTTTGGTTTAAATTAGAGATGGTGAACCTTATAGCTTTGTAAATATCCCATGGCCTCCGTCTCTGACTCTTTTCCTTTTTCCTTTTGACACCTGGGCATTCATTGCTAGGTCCCGAAAGCCTAGAGCCATGTTACCGACTCTCTGTGCTTCCTGGTTTTAGTAGAAGCAGACACTTTCCTCTAGTGTCCTGTTCTCACTCCAGCCTTTCCATCCCAGGATTGAACATGCTAATTATGTGCAAAGGGTGTTCATTTCCTCGTCACATAACCACTATGAGATCACAACCTCCAGTAGTGAAACCGCGGCAGGAGGAGGCCAGGGGCTGACCCGGGATCATGGAGTCACTGGAAGCGCTTGGCCTCCCTCAGGTTCTCCTGGGCCTCAGCTCAGAATTGAAGCTGCTGTGCCCTCCATGGGGCTGACTGCCCTGCAGAAGGGATGCCATGCAGAGTGCTTGAAGCAGCAGGTGCCGATGACCTCTTTTCTGTCACTCCAGAGTTGGGTAGAAACAAGCTGGTGGGACTCACTTACCTGAGAAAGGCTTTCTGTTTGCAGAACACCTGGAGCACCAGTTGTCTGCAGCGTCTGGCGGAGCACCATTCCAGCCTGCAAGGACTGGCGAGAACAGCACAGCGCCGCCTCCTTCCTCTGCCCTTCTCCCTCCATCACCCAGTTCCAAAAGTTGTGGAAGAGAGATCTTTTTGTCATTTATACGGCATCGCCTGGGACTCCTGTGAGTTAGCTGCTCACTAACTTAAATTGAACAAATGATAATTGCAAAACCCGGAGAAAAATTGCCATTGAAATTCCTACTTGGTGTAGATCTGTTTATCATAACAGTTTCCAGTAGGTGGCAGGAAGGTGTCGTGAAGGGCAGATGTCCTGAACTGATTTGTGCAGCATCTGTGAGTTAGCAGCGGGCCCACCCTGGGCTCCTCTCCACTGAGCTGGGGCTGCAGCTGGGGGAAGACCATGCTGGGCACGACCTTGAAGCTCCGGGCTGCCTGGCGCCCTGCAGGGAGCGGGTGCAGGGTCCTCCCTTCCACCAGAGCCAGCAGGTGCCCTGGAAGGCGGGGCCTGGTCCTCGGGACTGCCCTGGTGGGCCCCAAGGCACATGGTTTAGTCCAGGGTGCTTGAACTATGGTCGGCAGGCTGAATCCAGCCACTGCCTGGGTTTGTTTGGCCGGCAAGGTCAGAATGGTTTTTACATTTTTAAATGGTTGGGGAAAAAAATCACAAGAAAAGAATTTTGTGATATGTGAAAATTACACAAATTTCTATTTCAGTTTCATGAATGAAGCTTTATGGGGACACAGCCATGCTTTTTCTTTTACCTGTGGTGTTACAGCTGCTCCCACCCTCCACCTGCAGAGCTGAGAAGTTGCGACACACTCTGTGTGGCCGCAAAGCCTGACATGGCCCTTTACCCGAAAGTGTGGCCGTCCCCTGGGTCAGTCCTTTGGGACTTCCACTGGCTCCCAACTGTCCTGGTGTTTTCGGGTCTGCAGACGTAAGGGGCAGGTGAGCTTAGGCTGAGATGGAGTGGGAAGCAGTGGGGTGTCTCTGGGACCCCTGGCAGAGGTGGCTGTGGGCTCTCCTGTTCCTGGCCGTGCCTGGGGGCACAGTGCCTTGGGGGAAGGGTCTTCCCTCCCCTGGGGGAGCTGGCCCCAGGCCTGGCTCCAAAGCTCCGGCATGTGTCTTTGCTCTAGCGTCCCCCTGGCTGTCCCTGCATCCACGGTGACCCCTGGGCCTCGCAGAATGCTTCCAGCTTTTCAAACTCCTTTGCTGAGTTTCTAAGAACATGTAAGGGAAATCCTTCAGGACCCTCCGGACAATAGGGTGATGTTCTTGGGCAAGAGGCTGCCATCCTCTGAAAACCCAAGCCTGCAGCTCCTGGTCTGGCAGCGGTCCAGGGTTCTCCGTGGAAACATCTCCAGCAGGCCAGTTCGGTAGCAGTGTTGTCCACAGCCCAGTGGTGACTTCCTGGGCCACATTCTGTCCGAATGATGTCCTTCTGGTGTCTGACCAAAATCCACCACATGTCAGGAGGTCTGTCTCTACTTTCAAAAATGTCCAAGTTTCAGTTTTACAAGGGGAAAAGAGTTACAGGGGATGGCCGCACAACACAGTGTGAATGTGTTTAATACCACTTAACTGTACACTTAAAAATGGTTAAGATGGTACATTTTATGTTCTTTGTATTTTACTACAGTAAAAACAAAAAAGGAAAAAAATGCAAAAAAAAATATGGTGTCCCAAATCCAATCACTTACCTCTCCTCTGCTGTCACTTGGTCCAAGCACTGCCACCTTGTTCCTAAGGATTATTGGGAGAACTTCTAACCACCTCCCTGCTTCACCATTCCTTGGCTGTGGTCTGCTGTCACCAGAGCAATCTCAAATATCAGAGAGCTCCTGGACCTCTTCTGTTTAAATTCCTGCCATGCCTCTGAGCTCACTGAGAGCAGGAGCTCTGTCCTTTAATTGTGCACAAGGCCTTCCACAACCTGGCCCCGAATCTCTGACCTGTCAGTTTACCCCTCCCTCATTCCGGTCTGTCCCCTGTGGCCTCCTTGCTCTTCCTGTGGGGCCGCAGGCATGCACCCATCGAGAACATTCGCACTGCCAGCTGCCTCTGTCTGGAATATTCCTCCCCTTGGTATTCTTCTAGTCAAATGTCATTTTCTCCATGAGGTTGAGCTTGACTCTCCTTAATGTTGCACCTGCCATCCCACTGTCTCTGTGCTGCCCTGTTTCTTACACTATTATACTTATCCTCTCTGATGTACTGTAGGATTTGCTTGTTTATTATCTGCCACTTATTCTTACTAGGGATGCAAACTCCATGAGATTAGGCATGTTTTGTTCATTGATGTACCCCAGGTGTTTAGAATAATATCTGGCACATAGCAGGTGCTCAACACATATTTTTTGAATGAATAAACAAACAAATCCTTGAGAGGCCAGCCTTCCCCAGGACTGAAGACTGTGCTGGAAGTACAGGTGCCTCCTCTGCTAATAAACTGTCTCAAACGGATAGAGGTTGTTGTAACTGGGTTCCTGGCTAGGATCCATGAGGCAGCTTCTTTAAGTGAGGTAGATATTCTTACTATTCTTGTTAAACAGAGGAAGACACCAAGGCAGTGCATGGACTTGAACCCACGGCTGCTGGCTCTGGAGTCCACGCTGTCAGTGCTCCATCACGCCCCCTAGCTGTAGTGTGCCACAACCCCAACTCCTCTTCCCTCCAGACAAGGTCACTTCCTGACTATGCCCGGCTGGCTTTTTCCTGAGTTGCCCTGCCCTTTGCCCCCACTTTTCTGGGAAGGAGTACAGATACTTTCCCCTTTCCAAGTGGGGAACTGAAGCCTAACTATTTTCAGTACCTTGACCCCAATCACAGCATTAGTAGGTAGTAGAGCTGGCCTGGGACCTGCACCTTCCCGACTCCACAGCCGAGTCCTTGTCAATAAATTGGGTGAAGATACTGAGGAGATGCCAGTTAGGTCAACAATAGTAGAAATTGGGGCATTGGAGGAAGGTGGATGGGGAAAGGTTACTGGTAGGTGACTGGGATAGAGAAAGGATTCCGAATCTTGGGGAACAGTGGAGGGAATAGCACGTTCTCAGCCTTCAGAGAATTCACAGTGAGGTAGGGGTCCGTGAACACTCTCTTCTGATATTTGGATGTCTATGTGGAAGTGCTAGAAGGTGGCACAGGGTCCTGGGGAGAGCATGGGACCTAGAGAGATGCCATACGAGGGCAGGGGACAAAGGTCTCTGAACTTGAGTTCTCCTATCTATAGTGAGTGCCCACTAGGACCCACTTTGTGTTGGAAAGTCACGTATGAGAGGCACCCAGCAAAGGTCCTCATGCCCCAAGAATACCATCCACCATGAATGTGGTTGTGAGTAAATCATGATAAGGATGATGATGATCTACAAGACAGGAAAACCAGTCTGGCAACTTCAAGGGCCAGGTGAGAGGACATGTGCCACCATTCCACTCTTAGCTCTTTCATTTCATTAAAACCACGTTAGCATGACAACCAGGACAACTGTAATATTTTGGACAATTCATTTCATTTGGCCCATAGAATGCAAGTCATATTATTTTCTGTATGACAGAGAGTGTAGCTAGGATGACTGGAACTGAAATATTTACTGTGAGTCTGGATGGTTATTTTTATTATGGAATATTCACATTGTATGCACATCCTTTGGCTTACATGTGATCAGTAAACATTTTGTCATTTATTCCTCTTCAGAAACATGTGGGAAGATGAAAAAAAAAAGATCCAATTGCATTGCAGCATGACACGGTCAAAGAATTTCAGAAATGGAAAGGACATTAGAGGTGGGTTTATAGTGAAGTTTGACATCTAGAGGAAGAATTTAGAAGTCCCACCGGAGCCCTTGCTGGCAGTCTGCAGCAGTCTCCCATCTTGCCGAAGTGTCACATTTGGCATGCGCTCCTGGAAAATGAGGAAACTTTTCAGTTTTTTCAATTAAATTCCACGATGCTGTCCCTCTTGCCAACGTGGTGTTAATTTGCCTCGCAATGCTGCACCTTCAGTGGGTTCCCATTTCCTTTAGGACAGACTCCAGGGAAATTCACAATCTGGCACCAATATACCTGAGACCGTTGCTTCCCTCCCATGTCCTCCGTTCCAGGCTTCGCCTCAGCGTGGGCTCAGATTTCTGAGATGGGGCCTCGGCGCTCTGGGGCTCTGAGCCACGGGGCCGGGTATATCAGCAGGGGCATTGCCTTCCCTTCTGTGTCCTGGGGTTCTTCTTTTACCTCTTGTCATACTGCAGTGCAGTGGAGGCTGTGTTGAGCAGGGAGGGAAAGTCACTCTTTCTAAACGACTGTGGGCCTCTTTGAACCCAGCCAAGATTGGCGAAAGTTACATGTAGCAGGCATGCAGCAACAGCAAGTTCCACGACTGGATAATTCCTGCAGTGTGGAGGCCCCTCATTGTCCGGTCTATTTGATCTTCACACGGGAACCCGCCTGCAGGTAAGACCCAGCTCACAACTCCTCCCACGTCACCTGCCTGCCTGTCTGAGCATACCTACCTCCGCTGTCCCTCCTATGACAGCACCTTTGCCCTTCCTAGAGGTTCAGGCTGGCACAACGTGCTCCTCCTGTAATTATATTTGCCACCTCCCCTAGTCTTATTATTTTTGTCATAAGGAGGCTATAGACTAAAATCAGAGAGAAGAAATGCAAAAGAATTCATTTCGGAATCAAATGGGACTAGACCAGCACTGTCCAGTAGAAATTTAATGTGAGTTAGATTTATACTTGAAAAATTTCCAATAGCAGGTGTGTTTAATTTGAAAAATATATTTCATTTAACTCGATAGGGGCAAAATATTATTTCAACACATATTAATATTAAAATGATCAGAAATATTTTGTTTTCTGATTTGCTGTTCCAGGTCTTAGAAAACCGGTGTGCCTTTCATCCTCAGGGCGCATTTCAGTTCGGCCTCACTCTGTTCCAAGCGCTCAGCAGCAGGCGGCCACTGTGCTGACATGGCAGGTGCGCGGAGGCTGCTAGCTCTAGACTACATGGAGCTGAGCTGGAGTCCTGGCTCTGCTACTGCTAGGCTGTCTAGATAAAGACAATGTCTTCACTTAAAAAAAATTTTATTTTGGTATCATTAATGTACAATTACATGAGCAACATTGTGGTTACTAGACACCCCCCATTATCAAGATTATCAAGTCCCCCCCACCAACCCCATTACAGTCACTGTCCATCAGCATAGTGAGATGCTATAGAATCACTACTTGTCTTCTCTGTGCTATACAGCCTTCCCTGTGACCCCCCCTACATTATGTTTGCTAATCGTAATGCCCCTTTTTCCCCTTTATCCCTCCCTTCCCACCCATCTTCCCCAGTCCCTTTCCCTTTGGTAACTATTAGTCCATTCTTGGGTTCTGTGAGTCTGCTGCTGTTTTGTTCCTTCAACTTTTGCTTTGTTCTTATACTCCACAGATGAGTGAAATCATTTGATACTTGTCTTTCTCCGCATGGAAAATGCCTTCACTTTTATAAGCTTCAGTGTTATCTATAAAAATGGTGATATTAGTTATTACCTCATAGGGCTGTTGTGAAGATAAAATGAGATAATGCACGTTCTGGCACAGAGTAAACATTTAATAAGTGTTAATTGCTGTTATTATTTTAGCTAGATTTTAAATTTGAGCATTTATGTGTAAGACTAGTGATGGTATATTTTCTTGCATTAACTTCATTCCATCAGTGTCCATGGGAGACAAGTTAAGTTGCTTTGAGGACTTCAGTTGGTGGGCAGTCTTGATATACACATCCATGAAGCTGGTTTTAAAAATTTGTGCCTTTGTAACATTTTATTATGAAAATATTCAAACAGAAAAGTTGAAGGAATTATACAGTGAACACCTGTATACATATCATGCAGAATCTAAAATGAACATTTTACTCAATTTGCTTTATTAAATACCTTTCTATTGTTTTATCCATCCATAAACCCTCCTTTTGATTTTTTGAATTTTTACAATTATTGGGGCCAATGTTCATATTGTGAAAGTTAAAAAACATGTTAGGATGCATTAATTGTGTGTTTTTGCACATCTTTCAGAGAATTGCCAAAATACTGACAACAAATGTGTAAGAATTTAGATGATTTTCATAATACAATTAATATAATTGATGTACTCTAATATTTAATAAATAAGATACATACTCTTTTCTAACACCCAGGGAAATTTTATGACTACTATTACAAAAATAAGAAAACATGCATACTATGATTTCTGAAGGCAATAACTACAAAAAAGGGAGTTCCTTCAAACTGATCTACTTTGAAAATAAAAACAAAACCAAAGAAACTAAATCACTGTTCTAAACAATGCTTGATTATAGAGAATATCAATTAGGAAGTGCAGACTATTTAGAAATGAATACCACCTATGGCATGACATATTATATCTACATGCAACTCAGAAGAATGTTCCTGCTTCTGAATGTATTTTAGGAAGAAGTCATTAAACAATACAGAAAGCTCAAATTAATGAAGATTGACAATGGAAAAAAAAGATGATTCTGTGAAACTATTAAAATAGATCAACTTCTTGATGGTAATCAAGAGAAAAAGAGAAGACAATATTAGGACTGAAGAATGAGAAACTGTGGTTCATGAAGGTAAGGTATTTTAAAAAGAAAAAATTCTTTACAAATATATATGTGTATATATTTTTGCTATCATTAATGTACAATTACATGAATAACATTAGGGTTACTAGACACCCCCCATTATCAAGTTCCCCCCACATACCCCATTACAGTCACTGTCCATCAGCATAGTTGGATGTTACAGAATCACTACTTGTCTTCTCTGTGTTATACTGCCTTCCCCATACCCCCCCCTCCTTACATTATGTGTGCTAATCGTAATGCTCCTTTTTCCCCCTTGTCCCTCCCTTCCCACCTATCTTCCCCAGTCCCTTTCCCTTTGGTAACTGTTAGTCCATTCTTGGGTTCTGTGAGTCTGCTGCTGTTTTGTTTCTTCAGTTTTTGCTTTGTTCTTATACTCCACAGATGAGTGAAAGCATTTGATACTTGTCTTTCTCTGCCTGGCTTATTTCACTGAGCATAATACCCTCTAGCTCCATCCATGTTGTTGCAAATGGTAGGATTTGTTTTCTTCTTATGGCTGAATAATATTCCATTGTGTGTATGTACCACTTCTTCTTTATCCATTCATCTACTGATGGACACTTAGGTTGCTTCCATTTCTTGGCTATTGTAAATAGTGCTGCGATAAACATAGGGGTGCATCTGTCTTTTTCAAACTGGGCTGCTGCATTCCTAGGGTAAATTCCTAGGAGTGTAATTCCTGGGTCAAATGGTATTTCTATTTTTAGTTTTTCAAGGAACCTCCATACTGCTTTCCACAATGGTTGAACTAGTTTACATTCCCACCAGCAGTGTAGGAGGGTTCCCTTTTCTCCACATCCTCACCAACATTTGTTGTTGTTTGTCTTTTGAATGTTGGCCATCCTTACTGGTGTGAGGTGATATCTCATTGTGGTTTTAATTTGCATTTCTCTGATGATTAGTGATGTGGAGCATCCTTCCATGTGCCTGTTGGCCATCTGAATTTCTTCTTTGGAGAAGTGTCTGTTCAGCTCCTCTGCCCATTTTTTAATTGGCTTATTTGCTTTTTGTTTGTTGAGGTGGGTGAGCTCTTTATATAATTTGGATGTCAACCCCTTATCAGATATATCATTTATGAATATATTCTCCCATACTGTAGGATGTCTTTTTGTTCTGCAAATGGTGTCCTTTGCTGTACAGAAGCTTTTTAGTTTGATGTAGTTGTACTTGTTTATTTTTGCTTTTGTTTCCCTTGCCCAGGGAGATATGTTCATGAAGAAGTTGCTCATGTTTATGTCCAAGAGATTTTTGCCTATGTTTTTTTCTAAGAGTTTTATGATTTCATGACTTACATTCAGGTCTTTGATCCATTTTGAGTTTACTTTTGTGTATGGGGTTAGACAGTAATCCAGTTTCATTCTCTTACATGTAGCTGTCCAGTATTGCCCACACCAGATGTTGAGGATGCTGTCATTTCCCCATTGTATGTCCATGGCTCCTTTATCGTATATGAATTGACCATATATGCTTGGGTTTATATCAGGGCTCTCTAGTCTGTTCCATTGGTCTATGGGTCTGGTCTTGTACCAGTACCAAATTGTCTTGATTACTGTGTCTTTGTAGTAGAGCTTTAAGTCAGGGAGCATAATTCCCCCTGCTTTATTCTTCCTTCTCAGGATTGCTTTGGCTATTCAGGGTCTTTAGTGGTTGCATATGAATTTTTGAATGATTTTCTCTAGTTCATTGAAGAATGCTATTGGTATTTTGATAGGGATTGCATTGAGTCTGTAGATTGCTTTAGGCAGGATGGCCATTTTGACAATATTAATTCTTCCTATCCATGAGCATGGGATGTGTTTCTATTTATTGGTATCTTCTTTAATTTCTCTCATGAGTGTCTTGTAATTTTCAGAGTATGGGTCTTTCACTCCCTTGGTTAGGTTTACTCCTGGGTATTTTATTCTTTTTGATGCAATTGTGAATGGAATTGTCTTCCTGATTTTTCTTTCTGCTAGTTCATCATTAGTGTATACGAATGCAACAGATTTCTGTGTATTAATTTTGTACCCCGCGACTTTGCTGGATAACTTTTCAGATATTAGATCTACTAGTTTTGGAGTGGATTCTTTAGGTTTTTTTATATACAATATCATATCATCTGCAAACAGGGACAGTTTGACTTTTTACCAATCTGGATGCCTTTTATTTCTTTGTGTTGTCTGATTGCCGTGGCTAGGACCTCCAGTACTATTTTGAATAACAGTGGGGAGAATGGGCATCCCTGTCTTGTTCCCGATCTTAGGTGAAAAGCTTTCAGCTTCTCGCTTTTAAGTATGATGCTGGCTGTGGGTTTGTCATATATGGCCTTTATGATGTTCAGATACTTGCCTTCTATACCTATTGAGAGTTTTTATCATGAATGGATGCTGAATTTTGTTGAATGCTTTTTCAGTATCTATGGAGATGATCATGTGTTTTTTTGTCCTTCTTTTTGTTGATGTGGTGGATGATGTTGATGGATTTTCGAATGTCGTACCATCCTTGCATCCCTGGGATGAATCCCACTTGATCATCGTGTATGATCCTCTTGATGTATTTTTGAATTCAGTTTGCTAATATTTTGTTGAGTACCTTTGCATCTATGTTCACCAGGGATATTGGTCTGTAATTTTTTTCTTGTAGTGTCTTTGCCTGGTTTTGGTATTAGAGTGATGCTGGCCTTATAGAATGAGTTTAGGAGTATTCCCTCCTCTTCCACTTTTTGGAAAACTTTAAGGAGGATGGGTATTAGGTCTTCACTAAATGTTTGATAAAATTCGGCAGTGAAACCATCTGGTTCAGGAGTTTTGTTCTTAGATAGTTTTTTGATTACCAATTCAATTTCCTTGCTGGTAATTGGTCTATTCAGATTTTCTGTTTCTTCCTGGGTCAGCCTTGGTAGGTTGTATTTTTCTAGAAAGTTGTCTATTTCTTCTAGGTTATCCAGTTTGTTACTGTATAATTTTTCTTAGTTTTCTCTCATAATTCTTTGTATTTCTGTGGTGTCTGTAGTGATTTTTCCTTTCTCATTTCTGATTCTGTTTATGTGTGTAGACTCTTTTTTTCATGATAAGTCTAGCTAGGGTTTTATCTATTTTGTTTATTTTCTCAAAGAGCCAGCTTCTGCTGTCATTGATTCTTTGTGTTGTTTTATTCTTCTTGATTTTATTTATTTCTTCTCTAATCTTTATTATGTCCCTCCTTTTACTGACTTCGGACCTCAGTTGTTCTTCTTTTTCTAGTTTCATTAATTGTGAGTTTAGACTGCTCATTTGGGATTGTTCTTCTTTCCTGAGGTAGACCTGTATTGCAATATACTTCCCTCTTAGCACGGCCTTCTCTGTGTCCCACAGATTTTGCGGTATTGAATTGTTGTTGTCATTTGTCTCCATATATTGCTTGATCTCTGTTTTTATTTGGTCATTGATCCACTGATTATTTAGGAGAATGTTATTAAGCCTCCATGTGTTTGTGGGCTTTTTCATTTTCTTTGTGTAATTTATTTCTAGTTTCATACCTTTGTGATCTGAGAAAGTAGTTGGTACAATTTCAGTCTTTTTGAATTTACTAAGGCTCTTTTTGTGGCCTAGTATGTGATCTGTTCTTGAAAATGTTCCATGTGCACTTGAGAAGAACGTGTATCCTGTTGCTTTTGTATGGAGTGTTCTGTAGATGTCCGTTAGGTTCATCTGTTCTAATACGTTGTTCACTTCCTCTGTCTCTTTACTTATTTTCTGTCTGGTTGATCTGTCCTTTGGAGTGAGTGGTGTGTTGAAGTCTCCTAAAATAAATGCATTGCATTCTATTTCCCCCTTTAATTCTGTTAGTATTTGTTTCACATACGTAGATGATTCTGTGTTGGGTGCATAGATAGATATTTACAATAGTTATATCCTCTTGTTGGACTGACCCCTTTATCATTATGTAATGCCCTTCTTTGTCTCTGGTTACTTTCTTTGTATTGAAGTCTATTTTGTTTGATACAAGTACTGCAACTCCTGCTTTTTTCTCCCTATTAGTTGCATGAAGTATCTTTTTCCATCCCTTCCCTTTTAGTCTGGGTATGTCTTTGGGTTTGAAGTGAGTCTCCTTTAGGCAGCATATAGATAGGTCTTGTTTTTTTATTCATTCAGTGACTCTATGTCTTTTTATTGGTGCATTTAGGGTGATTATCGATAGGTTTGTGTTTATTGCTGTTGCAGGCTTTAGATTCATGGTTACCAAAGGTTCAAGGGAAATTCCCTTACTATCTAACAGTCTAATTTTACTCACTTTGTATGCTATTACAAACACAACCTAAAGGTTCTTTTTGTTTCCTCCTTTTTCTTCCTTCTCCATTCTTTATATGCTAACTATCATATTCCGTACTCTTTGTCTATCCGTTGATTGACTTTGGGGGTAGTTGGTTTGATTTTGCATCTGCTTAGTATTTAATTGTTCTACTTTGCTGTCGTTTTATTCCCCCTGGTGACATCTATTTAGCCTTTGGAATACTTCTGTCTATAGCAGTTCCTCCAAAATGCACTGTAGAGGTGGTTTTTGGGAGGTAAATTCTCTCAGCTTTTGCTTATCTGAAAATTGTTTAATCCCTCCTTCAAATTTAAATGATAACCTTGCTGGGTAGAGTATTTTTGGTTCGAGGCCCTTCTGTTTCATTGCATTAAATACATCATGGCACTCCCTTCTGGCCTGTAATGTTTCTGTTGAAAAATGTGATAATAGCCTGATGGGTTTTCCTTTGTATGTGATCTTATTTCTCTCTCTGGCTGCTTTTAATAGTCTGTCCTTATCCTTGATCTTTGCCATTTTAATTACTATATGTTTTGGTGTTGTCTTCCTTGGGTCCCTTGTGTTGGGAGATCTGTGGACCTCCATGGCTTGAGAGACTATCTCCTTCCCAGATTGGGGAAGTTTTCAGCAATTATTTCTTCAATAACACTTTCTACCCTTCTTCTTCTGGTACCCCTATAATGCTGTTCTCTCAATATTCTTTCATTCTTAGAGATCCTTTTTTCTCTCTGTGCCTCAGCTTCTTTGTATTCCTCTTCTCGTTTCTATCCCATTTACAGTCTCTTCTATTACATTTAATCTGCTTTTAAATCCCTCCGTTGTATGTTTCATTTCAGATATGGAATTTCTTAATGATTGAATCTCCATCTTAAATTTGTCCCTGACTTTTTGAATATTTTTCTGTACCTCCATGAGCATGTTTATGGTTTTTATTTTAAACTCTCTTTCAGTAATATTGGTGAGTTCAGTTTCATTTGGTCCTTTTTCTGGGGTTTGTGATATTTTGGTCTGAACCAGGTTCCTTTGATGTTTCATAATTCTATGTGGTACCCTCTAGTGCCCAGAATCTCCAGTCTCTGGAGCTGCTCAGTCCCTGGAGTGAGGTTGGGGGTTGTAGGGGAGCGGCTCTGGTTCCTTGTGTTAGGAAAGAGCTGTTTTCTGATTCCCGGCTGTGATGCCTCTCTCCAATATCAGAGCTAGTGGGCCGAGCACACAGGTGTCAGCCTCTGTGCTTGGCATCTCTAGCTGTTGTAGGTGCAGCCTCCAACTGGCCTGACGCCAGTGCAGTGACTGCCGGTCTGTGAGCAGGTGCTGGCAGGACAGAAGGAAGGATCGGCAGGCTGTGTGTCACAGTGGGCGGCCTCGGAGCTGAGTAGGCAGCCAGGGGGATGGGGCACCTGAAACTCCTCAAAGTTCCCAACCAGCTGGGCAGAGCGCACCCAGAGAACCTTGTCCACCTATGGCTTCTCCTCCGTAGCAAGCTCCGTACAAACTCCGCCCCTTCAGCAGCCCTTTTGCTGCTAGGAAGCCTGTCAGATCACCCCCCTTTCCTTTATCCCAGATTGGCCCAATGTGGATCCCCGCCCTCCACAAATGGCCAGAATCTCAGTCTTTCAAGCTCTCTGCCTGTCCCAGCTCCCCGACCCCAGCAACCTCTAGAGCACCACATGAGTAGGTCTGTGGTCCAAAGCAGACCTCCAGGACTGGGTGTGCTGCAGTTCTCAGCTTCCACTCCCTCCCTGCTCCATTTCTCTTCCTCCTACCAGTGAGCTGGGGTGGGGGAAGGGCTTAGGTCCTGCCGGATCAAGGCTTTTGTACATTACCCTGTTTCTTGAGGTCTACTCTTTCGTGAGGTCTGTATTCAGTCCCACGCAGCCCTCTTTCCTGTTGCTGTTTTAGGGCTAGTTGTATTAACTGTATTTTCACATTATATGTGGTTTTGGGAGGAATTCTCTGTCTCACCTCTCATGCCACTCTCTTGAATCTCTCAGTCTACAAATATTTTTAAACAATATAAATGGGAAGAAGAAATTCTTGGAAACTATAGATTTCTAAACTTGATTCAAGAAGGTCCAAAAAATTCCCATAAATATGGAAGAAATTGAAAAGGGGTTCCAAAATACTATGAAAACAGCAAAAATGAAACAGTCCTCATTTCTTTGTAAACTGTGAACATAACCCTGGTCCCACATTGGAAAAAAGAAGAGCATGAAAAGGAAAATGTATAGGGTAGCCTCATTCATAAACAAAGGTACAAAATCTTAGTTGAAATGTTAACAAATCAAACTGTTCATAAAGAGTAGTAGGTACGGACCAAGAATGGTTTGTCGCAGCCATGCAAGGATAGTTCAACAAAAGGAAATCTGTTAACATTATTTCAATGTTACTAAGGTAGAAACAAACAAACAAACCCTCTGATCTCCTGAATAGATGTCAGAAAATACATTTGAGAAGTTGTAAAACTCTTCCCTGAGGACGTCCACTGAGTACAGTGCTTGAAAGGGTAAACAGATGCCACTAAACAGTTGTGACAATGGCCCTTCATTGTCCCCAAGTGGGTAAATGCCTATCAGGTTAAATTAATGCTTTCTCTAAGCTCCGATTCTGCCTAAGTCAGTTAAGAAATATCTTCCTGTCTTCAGCTCTGTTTATTTACATCTAGGGGAATATTTATGTTGTTTTTGTGAATTTTAACCCAAAAAGTGCTGGGCCCACAGCTATTTTATCCCTCCAGGATAGAAGTGGAGTTACAGGCTCCTGAGATTCCAGGAGGTACATGGCTCTGTGCTGATGGCACGGAGTCTTCAGGCAAAGTTAGGAGAGTGCTCACTCCAAATGGAAGGCTGTGAGCAGGGTCCCAAACTGTGCGACACACTTGGTCACGCGTTGACCTTTCTCATTATGTGGAGTAACTGGAGGATTTATACAAATTGTGTTTTAATTGTAGCATAAGTTATTAATTTAAACCAGACAAATGCCCTTAGGGATTCTTCATTCTGTGGAGGGGTTTTTATAAACTTTCATGATTTTTCACCAAATTCTCCCATGTTGACTTTTGTTGAGACATTCAATATTTTATAGTTTAGACTTTTTCACCTTTGGAAATAAACCAGACTTGGAAAAAAAAATCTTTTGTTAGAATTTTGGATGAATTTAGAAAGCTGTGTAATTTATGAAATCAGGAATGCTAATTTAAGGAAGTGCAATAGATGGAGTGCAGCCTGGGTCTGGGTCAGCACCGGGCCACCTGACCTGGGCCAGGGCCCAGGCGCCCTGGGGCCGTGGTCTTCTGGGCCACTTGTCCATGATGAGCCCCATGGGATGAACAATCGACCTCGGTTTTCATGGTACCCAGCACAGAAACACTTGGCAGAGAGGGACCCCGTGAGAAGACAGTTAATCTCTCTGGATTTTAAATTAGATCGGTAAATGGTTTCTGACAGAACAGATCACCAACTGACTTCAGGCAGAACCGGCCCACTTGCACGTGGCAAATTTATCTCAAAGGATCAAAGGATGTGTGTAGTGGACAAAGTTAATCAACTATTTGGTGTTTGTGTCCTGAAAAACTCCTTCAGGGGCACAGCACACCCAGTAGTTAACTATGCCACCTCTACTATTGCCCACATTATCTCTTGAATTTCCCCCTTTTCCTATTTCCTACCCCCTGGGATGAAGCTGGGCACCCACCCCAGTTCTTGCTGTGGATGGGATGCAGGAATTTATGTTGGAGTAGCGGGGTCTCCTCTGGGCAAGAAGGAAGGAGCATGCCGTCTGGGACAAAGACAGAAGCTCAGAGCTTCATGACATTGCAGAGTCCCTGTGCCCACTAATTCTGGAGCTGCCTTAACTCCTGGACCTCCAGTTACATGTCTTAATTGTTTTAAGCTGAGCTGAGTTGGGCTTTCTCTTATGTGCACTATTAAAGCTCCTAAGTGACAAAGAGTGAGAATTATTCTCTGTAGTTTTCTGAATGTATGACTCCTACTTCCCTTTCTATGGACTCTCCCTCACTTACAGCCTTAAAGTTAAAAATCTCCCATGCTAGCCATTTCTTCCTTTGAATTGTTTCTTTTTAATGGTGTTTTTAAGCCCTGGATCATGGAGTAATATAATAATAGGCAATATTTACTGTGCATTGCTATTTGTTGGGCACTTTCAGAAGCATTTTATGTGTGCAGCATTTCATACTGTAAAACAATGCATTTAGAAGGGGTAAGTTTGCGTTTTCCCCAAGAGAACAAATATTTCAATTATTCCTAGGGTTTAAACTCTATGTATGTATTTATTAACTAACACCTACTCTAACCTTCTATTCAACTGGCTCCATAGTGCTCTGAGGTCAAGGCCATCAGTCCCCAATTTTAAAGAAGACTGAGGTAGAGACAGGTGCCTGAGGCCACACATGGGTGGCAGGGCTGGACCCAAGTGCAGTCCCTGGGACTGTGCGCTTTACCTCCCCCGGGCGGGTTTGACAGGACACGACTGGGCTATTGCTGCATCTTTCTCCAGATATCATAGGCAGGCTAAGCAGAGAGGTGAGTTTTATGATAAATATTTGAACTAACATTATCTCTGTGTAACTGAAAACATGATTAATTGTTATAAGTGCCCCTAAAGCACCATTCGGCAATCAAGAGCAAAAAAAAGTAATGTGAATGCTTCTGAACCAAGGACTGATTACATAGTATTTAGATTCTTTATATCTTCACTTTTATGTACTTGACCTGTATAAAATGTGCATTAAATGCATAATAAAATGTACATTAAAATAGATATGTTAAAAACCTCTCAGGACACTGGTTTATTCTAGTTTGCCCTTATAATTCCTGTGGGGATAATTTTATGTGTTGGCTTAGAATGTTATTTGGGCCTGGAACCATAGTAAGGGTTAAATTTTCTTTTTAAAAAATTGTCAAAATTTTTTTAATTAGAAATATTTTGAATTTGAAGTATAGTTGGCATATAATTTAATATTTGTATATATTACAAAATGCTCACCACTGTAAGTGTAGTTACCATCTGTCACCATCTGAAGTTATTACAACACTATTGACTACATCCCCTATGCTGTGCTTTAATCCCCAAGAATTATTTTATAACTGGAAGATTGTACCTCTTTATCCCTTTCACCTACTTCACCTATCCTATTAACCTATGGCAACCACCAGTTTGCTCTCTGTATTTGTGAGTCTATTTCTGTTCGTTCGTTTCATTTTTGTGGATTCCACATATGCATGAAATCATATGATACTGTCTTTCTTTGACTTATTTCACTTAGCATAATAACCTCTAGGTCCATCCATGTTGTTGTGAATGGCAAGATTTCGTTCTATTTTGTGGCTGAGTAATATTCCATTATATATTGCACATCTTTATCCATTCATCTGTCGATGGACACATCACAATATGACCCTCTTTGTGCCTTTGTGTGTCTTCCCTGCTCCTAGAATTCTACATTGTGTTTGTTGGGTAAACATTAAAAACTATTGAAGATTTGTAATTACACCTTTAGTAACAGACCAAGAACAAAAGGCATGGCTTGGCTTCTTTAAAAGATTGTTTCTTCCTTGTTTATTCTTTATTTGCCCCAACAAATAAGCAAGCAAACAAATAAACATGGAGACCAGTGGAGGGCCAAGGAAGGGCAGTTACTATCTGTCAACATAGGAAGATGTTGCAGAATCACTGGCTATATTCTCCATGCTGTAATACCATCCCCATGACCAACTTACGTTATGTCTGAAAATTTTTGTGCCCCTTTATCCCCTTCACCCTCTCCATTCACCCACCCCCAACCCCTCTCCCATGGTAACCACCAATCACTTCTCAGGGTCTCTGAGTCTATTGCTATTCTGTTCATTTGTTTTGTTCTGTTTTTATACTCCGCAAATAAGTGAAATCATATGTTATTTGTCTTTCTCTGTCTGGTGTATTTCACTTGGCATAATACCCTGTAGGTCCATCCATGTTGTTGTAAATGGTAGATTTATTTCCTTTTTATGGCTGAATAATATTTCATTGTGTATAGGTACCACACCTTCTTTATCCATTCATGTATTGATGGACACTTAGATTGCTTCCATACCTTGGCTATTGTAAATAATGTGGCAATAAACATAGGGTACATGTATCTTTTTGAATCAGGGATTTTATTTTCTTTGGGTAAATTCCCAGAAGTGGAATTACTGGGTCATTTGGTATTTCCATTTTTATTTTTCTTGAGGAACTTCCATACTGTTTTCCAAAGTTGCTGTACCAATTTACATTCCCACCATCAGTGTAGAAAGGTTCACAATCTGTTCTTGACATTTAGCAAATACTCTTTCACATAAATGAGCTTATCTTACTTAAAACCTATACTTATATTTTGACTAGGGAAATGGTTATCTACTTTACAATTTGGATTTACCATAAGCTATATTTCAGACTATTCCTGACCCAAAGGGACAATCTAAGCAAAGTATAATGAATAGACATGGAGGTAAAATGAGTTTTATATTTCCCAAAAACCCACTGTTTTCCATAGTTTTGTATTAATATCATGGCCTCTGCTTTCTTTTGGTTGGTTTGCACTGGTCCCTTTGACTTACAGGTTTTGTGAGACTTCAGTTTAGGGATCTCTTTTACAGTTGGATTTAACTTTTTTGGGCCAAAGTATTCTTGACTCTGTGGTTCAAAATGATTTTTCCCGGTACATCAAAATAAGATCTTTTTAGTTGCTGTTTTTGTTTAAAGCCATGGTAACATAGTTAAATTACTGTTGAGAGTTGCCATTTCACATAACATTTAAAAATATTGGCCAAATCTGTTTGGCATAACACTTTACAACAGTAGGATTAAATTCTCTTTGACAAATGTTTTAATTGCTGAGCAGTGAAAGGAGCCTGGGAGGGGGTCTGAAGGAGTCTTGGCTGGTGTCCCTGTGCCTGTTACCAGGTGCTCTCAGGGCCGTGAGGAGCTCTGGGGGACAGGAGGACACTAGGAAGCGGTCCTGCCGGTTCAGTGTGAGGTTTCTGCAGGTTCCTGACTTTCCAGCCTCTCCCCTCATGCCTGTTGGACCCGGCGGGACTCTCTGTGCCTCTATCCCCACAGCCCAGTCGGAATGAGTTGCATGGGCCCTTGATGAGGGAGTGAAGAGCCTGGGACAGGATTTCTGCTCCCTTCCCAGGACGTGCCTGCCTACACAACTGGTCAGCCTCCTATGCAGAATTGCTTCAGTGCTCATGTATGCAGTCCAGAAGAAGTTGTCACTTGATTCAAAGTTGTTATACTTTATTTTGAAAATTAACATGCGAAAGTGTGACTTCTCTGGGGTGTGTGCAGTTCTATGAGATTGAACACATGAACACGCTCTCCACGATCAGGACCCAGCACCCGTCCCTCACTCCAGAAACTCCCTGGGGCTGTTCCGCCCCTTAGCCTCAGCCCCTGGCACCTACTGAACTGCTCTCCATCACTATAATTGGGTCATTTTGAGAATGTTGTGTAAACGGAATCAGAGTACATAACCTTTGGGACTGGCTTCTTTCCTTCAGCATGACATCTTTCAGATTCATCCAAGCTATTGTGTGTCTTTTTGCTGAGTGGTATTCCATGCATGGTATGGGTACACCACAGTTTGCTTATCCATTCAACCACTGAAGGAAACTTGGCTTGTTTTCAGCTGTTGGTGGCTATGAATAGAGCTGCTATGAACATTCACGTATAGGTCAAGTTATTTTTAAAAACTCTTTTTTATGAGATTTCTTTTAAAGAGGTTTCTTTTTGAGTATCATTGCTTTCTGTGGAGATTTAAAAATGTTCTTATAAATTCTTTGACATTCTTCCCATTAGAGGTAATATCTGTGCCCCCCTCCCCCAGATTGGCGTGGGCTGCTATGAACAGTAATACGTCCCAGAGGTGATGCTGTGTAACTCTGGGACTAGGTCAGAAGAGACACGCCGTTTCTGCCTCGTTTACCAGAACACCTGCTCTTGGAGTCCTGACGCCCTGTGAGGTCGGCTCACCCAGCTGAGTACCGCCAAGTGACCTCTGGAGTGCCATGAGGAGCAGGAAACCACCCAGCAAACGGCCGCATTTCCTGGGCCAAGAAACTGGGAAATAGAATACCATGGTTGTTGTTTTACCCAGGAAGTTTGGGTTTGTGGGGTGAGCAGCTGTGGATAACTGGAATGCTCCCCAGTGTGTTATGCTTCATAGGAACAAGGACTGTTCGCGGACAGACCTAAGCCTTTGGCTGCAGGGGAGCTCAGTAAGTATCACTTTTAGTTTTTAAGACTGATTTCCACATCATGCTTGGCAAGGCACCTTCATAATGCTGTGTGATGGCGATGATAAGGACGTGGAATTACTTTAACAGTTACCTCGGCAGTAAGAAAATTATCCAATAGCTATCAAATGCTGTTTTTTTACTCATGGATTCACCAACTGCTGAAGCTGGAAAGGGGGTTAGAAGGCCATGTATTGCATCCCTGCATCGGTCAGGCAGGCTGTGAGGTCTGAATGCAGGAAGCTCCGGCAGGAGTGAGGATTTGGAACCCAATGTCTGATTCCCAGCTCCAAGGGGATCAATCCAGGCTTCTGTTCACAAGTGTGGATGGGCCGCAAAGCACCGCTGGGTGGCTCTGTGACCCAACTGTGCATAAGCAGGGGTCTAGCCAGGCAAGCGAAGGACGTGACTCAGATAGCTGACACAGAAGACAAGTGCCTTTACACAGTCCTGCTGTGTGATCTCAGAAGACATTCAGGCCTAGTGCTTTGGTTAAACCCAAGTGTGAGGCTATTATGAAAAAGGAGCAATAGGAGAACAGGAGTGTGCTTCTGGAAAAAAGAGTCCACAAGGCCCAAATGAAAACAAAACTCACTAGAGTGACAAATGACCCTAAACTGAGGCAGAGAAGGAGTGGAACTTGAGGAATCCTCACAGATCAGAGCAAAAGTAAAAGTGCTGGAGAAGATAGGGAAGAAGATATAAAGGAGGAAAATGGAGGGCTATGAGGGGTTTCTTTGTGTTTTCTATTTCTTCTTATTTTAGTTGTGGTAAAATAGACATAACATAAAATGTACCATCCTAACCATTTGTGAGTGTGCAGTTCAGTGGCATTACGTACATCGACAATGATGTACCCAGAGCTCTTTGCGTCTTCCCAAACTGAAGCTCTGGGCCCCTTAAACATCAGCTCCCCTCCGCTGTCTCTGGCGCCCACCGTACTGCTCTCTGCTTCTATGCAGTGGCTGCTTAAGGTAACTCTAGGTGCCTCGTACACTGAGATTATACGGTATTTGTTCTTTGTGGGCCGAACACCCTATTTCACTAGTATGATGACCTCAGGGTTCATCTGTCTTGTAGCATATGTCAGAATTTTAATCCTTTCCAAGGCCGAATAATATTCCATTGTAGACAGACAACATTTTGCTTTTCCATTTGCAGGTGGATGAACACTGGGTTGTTTCCTTTGGCTATTGTGCACAATGCTGCTATGAACATGCGTGTGCATGTATCTCTTGGAGACTCCTGCTCTCAATTCTCTTGGGTATATGCCCAGAAGTGGAATTGCTGGATTATAAGAGAGTTCTATTTCTGGAGCAACCATGATACCATTTTCCACAACAGCTGCACCACTTCTATTCCTACCAACAGTGCATAAGGGTTCCAAACTGTCCACGCCCTTGCCAACACTTGCTATTTCTTGTTTCTGTTTGTTTTTTGTTTGGTAGTAGCCATCCTAGTGAGCCTGAGGTGAGGTAGAGGCTTCTTTTCAAGCTACATAAATATTACTGTATTTGATCTTACTATAATAATCTGATTGAGGGAGAATTGAAGGAGGCAGAGAAGAGCTGCTGGGTGATTGAATAGACAGGAGTGTGGGAGTCTAATCCTGGGTGGAGAGCGTCCTGGCTAGGAACTCAGAGGCAGGAGGAGAGGCAGAGCAGATGGGCACATACGCAGGTAGGGGGATTGCTCTTCAGAATACTCTGGTCTTCTCAGGGAAGTAAAGGCCACTATCATAGAGGGAGCATTTGGGGAAGGTGCGGGAAAGTTAACGAGAGAGCAGAGGGTATGAATAGTTGCCGAGGAGAGTGGAAGCGTGAGGTCTGGGGCTGCAGGGGTATTTACTTTCAGGCGGCCCTGGGAAGCCTCCTGAAGATGCCTGTGGTCACCAATTTGAGATGCCACCTGTCCCCCCAGGGGCATTCAGCTGCTTGGGTGCAGATAGCGAGGAGCAGAGAGTAGGATTAACCACGTGAATGTACAGAACTGAGAGAGGGACAAGGTTCTTGAGGGCATATTTAAGGCAGGGCTTCAGTTACAGGTCATGGAATTCAGGCTGGGGACCAGGACAAGCGGGCGACAGGGGTAAGGTGCACGACCGAAGCACCCAGTGAGGGAAGGACTGTCAGAGTCAGGGTACAGAGGGCACCGTGGGGGTCAGGAGGGGAATGAAAGTGGCTGGTGAGCATGGCCTGGCTGACCCGAGCTTCTAGGGTGACTCCTGTGATCAGGATGACGTCTACAAGTCAGCCCCCGGCCCCAGCCCAGTCCCTGGCCCCAGGAGTGAGTGTGTGTGTGGCGATGGCGGGTCTGGAGCCCACCTGCCCCTGGTTGACATTGGCGTGTGGGCTGTCTGGGGTGTTCCACCTCCCCCTAAATCTCTGCAGAGAGCCTGCCTAGTAGGCAAGACTATTACTGCCTGTCATCATTGACTCCTCTGCACAAAGTCTTGTCAGGGGAGGGGAACAAGAACTGGAAGTGAGGCCTTTGTGCCCAGCGCAGCTCCTCACCTCCTCACGCACTGGTCTCTAGTGCAGAATGCCCATTCCCACCTCCACCTGCCCCCTGAACTCTTTTGCATTTTCCCTCAACTCAGTACAGCATACATAGTTCACCTCATGGATGCACAGGGACACTGGAAACGCCAGGCCCAGGTGCCCAACCTGCTGTGGCCTTCAGAAGAAAACAGATATCTCTCTGTAGCAAGTCCAGGGCCTCTGGAGAGCTGGGGTTGCGTTTACTTTTGACCATCACAGTGGGGAGGGCTCTTGTGTCCAGGTGGCCCTCATCCACCTTGGCGCAGGTGGCCTTTGCCTCCTGCCACCGGGGTGGCCCTTGTCCACCACCATGTCCACCTGCCTCCTCTGACAATGGGCCACATGCTCACTCCTGCAGGAGCCAGCCATGGATATTGGGAATGTGTTTCTTCAGTCGAGACTGAGAAGCTGACCACGCCTCTCGGCAGGAGAGCTTCTCTGCGTCATAAATCCAGCTGGGGAAACTGGCTAGAGGGGCATGGCTTGCGTTGGCAGGCGGTGGCTTCCAGATGCCAGTAAGGTGGTCCAGGAGGAGTGGAGGGTGGGGGTTCCCTCTCCAGGTCCCTGCTGATGCCTTAGTGGAGGGGGACCTCTGACTGCTTGGATCTGTCCTCAGTCCCGGAGGGGGTGCAGTGGGATGACATCTCTTTTTGACACCATGTGCTCTCTGCTAGCCCCTACTCTTTGGGACAGAAGCCTGGCTGGTGGTCTTGGAGTAGCGAAAGGAGAAGGAAGCATTTGCATGATGAAAAAAGAAACACGTTTATTTATTTTGGCAAAATACACATACCATGAAATGTACCATTTTAACCATTTTTATTATACAGTTCAGTGGTATTAAGAGCATTCATATTATTGCAACCATCACACCCTCCGTCTCCACAAATCTTTTTACCTTGCAAAATTGAAACTCTGTACCCATTAAATAATAACATTCCATTCTTCCCTCCCCCCAGCCCCTGGAAACCACCGTTGTACTTTCTGTCTCTATGAATTTGACCAAACTCGTATGTCGAGACCTAATCCCCAATGTGATGGTATTTGGAATTGGAGCCTTTGGGAGGTGATCAGGCCATAGGGTGGAGCCCTTATGAATGGCATTCATGCCTTTATGAAAGAGACCCCAGAGAGCTCCCTGGTCCCTTCTGCCATGTGAGGACACAATGCACCAGGAAGTGGGCTCTCACCAGACACCAAATCTGCTGCCATCTTCATGTTGGACTTACCAGCCTCCAGAACTGTGAGAAATAAATTTCTGTTGTTTATAAACTGCCCAGTCTGTGCTATTTTTGTTATAGCAGCCTATGGAAACGAAGAACTGCAGGTACCTTGTTTCAGGGGAGTCATACCATACTTGTCCCTTTGTGACTGGCTTACTTCTTTTAGCATAAGTCTTTAAGGTTCATCCCTATTGCGGAATATAAGAACTTCCTCCCTTTTTAAGGCTGAATGATATTCCATTGTGTAGATACACCACATTTTGTTTATCCCTTCATCCACCGATGGACATTTGGGTTGTTTCTACCTTTTGGCTGTTGTGAATAGTATTGCTGTGAACATTGGAGGGCACGTATCTGTTTGAATCCCTGCCTTCGATTCTTAGGGGTGTATATACGCAGAAGTAGAATTGCTGGATCCTATGGTAATTCTGTGTTTAATATTTTGAGGAACCACCATTCAGTTCTGTATAGAAGTTGCATGATGTTTTGGAAGTGGCATATATTCAACACACTTTTTAAGGTAATATTTTTGACCAAATGGTTGTCCCAACCATGGTGAAGAGCTGCCAGACTCTGGGAAGGTGGCCGACAGTGGCATTCTTTTTCTTCCTTGCTCATGTCCCTGCCAGGCCTGTGCCTTTGATGTCAGCTTGGTTTCCATAAGGAACTTAGGAGAGGCCCCGGTGTGGCACTCTGGGGCCTAACATGCCCTTTCCTTAGTGTCCACTCACTCTTTTTTCCTAAAAGAAGCATAATTTCTATGTGAGTCTCCCTCCCTCTCTATACAGCTGTCACACTAAGTTGAATGTTTCTTGTTTGCTTTGGGGGAAAGCAGCCAGATCTCAGGAGGACGCAGAAGAAATGGCTGTAGACCAGCTGCTCAGCAAGAAGAAAGGGTCATGAACTGCTAGGATTTTGGAGGTGTTGAACCTCTCAGCGTCCTGGGCCCTATTTTACAGATAAAGGAGCAAATACTGCTGCAAGGAGGAGAACATGGAAGAAGACAGTTCCAAGGAAACAACCTGCAAAGACGTGCTTAAAAGTCCCAGAGGAGGACAGCATCAGTAGACCTGGGTTCCCGGCCTGGGGCTACTCGTGGCATTGTGTGGACACTGCGTGGGCACTGTGCATGTGGACAGTTCACATTTTCCTCCATGCATCTTGGATGACCCTATAGGTTTGTTTGCCTATGTCTACGGAGGCAAACTGGGAAGTTTATCTATTTAGCATTTATCTGCTGTGTGTTGAAAGAGAGGTGGGGGTACAAGATTAGGAAACCTTTAAGCAAGGCTTTAAGGGAGCTGGCTTGACATTCAAAATCGAACACTTAGACGCCTGGTAATCTGAAAGTCTTGCCAATTCTCATTACAACACACATTGCAACACGCCTCTCTGCTTGTAAACGTCTTTTCAAGGTCACTTCGGCCCAGTCTGATGCGTCTGTCCCTTGGCCTTCTGCCAATGCCCAGCTGTGAATCCGTGGAGCCAGCTGCCCTCTGCTTCTTGCTCACCTGCAGGGAAGGGCGGGCCCAGGAGCCGGGGGAGGTGCAGGGTCGGTTCAAGGACCAGTGTGTGGTCTCTACACGCCACCGTGCACGGGCCTGGGCCTGGCAGCCTCTGCTTTCTCACGGAAGCCCATGCCACCCGTTCGCACTCTCCTCCAGCCTGTCCCCGCCTCACCCTCCATCCCAGCGCCTCCGTGCACCTCCCGCCTTGTGTAGATGAGGGTTCCTGCGGTTTCCTCCCAGACCCACAGGTGCCCTGGCGGTTTGCTCCTCCTGTTCTCAGGTCTCTGAAGCAAAGGTACCCCCCTCTCATCCAGGGATAATTCCTTCATCCTGGATCTTGACGCCTCATCTCCTTTCTTTTAGACACTTTGTTTCTTTCTTGTATTGAACCCCTGGCTTTCCTGAGCCTTCAAGGTTCCTTCTTTGGCTGCTTTCCCCAGACTGTGAGCATGTACAAGTTCAAAACTCCAGCAGCCGCAAAATGCGGGAAGAGAGCAAAAATGCTCTTGCTCCGCCGCCCGGCTGAGAGCGGTCTCATCTTCGCAGTCGAGCCTCTGGCAAGAGGCTCTGGCATATGCTGCTCCCCTGCCACCTCCCCTTCGTCACCCCGTGCAGCGCTTACCCCCCAAGCCCCACGGGAACCGGCGGCATCCAAGCCCCAGTGATCAAGGTGCACGGGAGATTTCAGTGGTCTCCTTGCCCGCTCTCCTTACGGCATCTGAAGGCATGGCCTTTCCGCTCTTCCCCAGCAATCCTCTGGCTCCTGGGATGGTGGAAAGAGCCCGCGCTTCACAGGAAATCGGAATCTTAGCTCTGCCATATATTGGCTGTGTGTTTTTGTCACTGAACGGCTCTGAGAGTCACTTTTCTCATCTTTGAAATGGCAAGAGTAGCAACAACAGACGGTCTTTGGGATGACTGATAAGGCACACAGAGAAAGCACTTGGCACACACCAGGGTGTGTACCTTACACACATCTTGGTTCCATAAACTCTGTAGGAACTAGGTGCCCATGGGGCTCTGCTCCCTGCTAATTTAGCAGATGCTCTTTCTGAGTAACTAAACTCCTTGGTGTTTCCCTGCAATGCACCTGTTTCCTGACCCCAGGGGGCCGACCCGGAGGCCTACCGTATTGCGGCCCTGGATGGTCCCGAGCCCACGGTCAGGGCTGACCTTTCCTCCCCGGAATCTCCTCTTTCTCATTCCGGGTCTCAGAAACACCACCTTTGCCTCCGGCTCCTCTCACTCCGCGCTGGCGTCCCTTCGCCCCCATGATGGCAGATCTTCGGAATTCACTCTCCTTTCCTTATTTATACTGTTACTTCCTTAGTTTAATTCTTCAGGAACTTGGTGTTTGCACGAGGCCCTTTCTCTCTTGGAACTGCCTTTTTCTTTTCCTCTGCCCGTCAGATTCCCACCTGTCCCCTGCTCAGTGTCACTTCCTAGACTCGCTGGTCACCCCCTGTGCTGGGCGCTCCCCTTGTCTCCCCGTTGCAGGTCAGCTGTGACAGTCCTTCCTCTGGCAGCTGGACCCGAACTGCTCAGGCCTCCACTGCCTCTGCTCCCCGCGCATGTGAGGCATCCGCAAAGGTGCAAGGAGGGAGTTAGATGTTCAGAAAAATACACCTGTGAGTAGCGCATTTATCTCAAAGAATATTCATATGATAAAAATTAAATTCAGGAAGATAAAGGCAGCCTTTGTGGACCCTGACCTGTGACGTGAACAGGCATGACGACACGATCTGTCAGGCTGAGCTGGCGGCTCTGCCCAGGAGCTTCTGGGGCCTCCAGTGATGCACTTGCGTGAACAGGCTGAGTGAATGACAGTCACGTACTGGAGCCCGATTCTTCCTGCCAGGGGAGAGTCCCGTGCAGCCAGCGGCCCTGCAGGCGGGGGTGCACAGTGAATGGCGAAGCTGCCTGACATGGCCGGGAAGCAGGTCCCTGGCCCCTGAGAGCCCATGAAAGGAACTCCAGGGCCCCTTGTCAAGGCTTGTCAAGGCCGTTTCTGTCTTGGGTCTCCTTCTGCTGTGTGCACCTCCTCAGGCCAAGCTCCCCACACCACCTGGTCCTCTTCCAACCCCCGGCTGCTCTGGCCTCCATGCTCCTGAGACCTCTTTTCTCCAGCATGCTTTCAACCTGTGGGACTCTTTCTGCCGGCTGAACGGCTGTTGCACACGTTGGTTCTGGAACAGTCAGCGCTCTGACTGCAGAGCTCTGACACCCAGAGGGCCGGGGGATGCAGCGCCGGGGCTCGTCCCGACCTGGGCCCCTTGGCCTTGCCCTCGGCCCCCTCCTTTCACAGCTCCCCTTGGCCGTTCAGCTGCACTCGGGATTGTAGCCTTGGTGCCCCTGGCTCCTCTGTAGTGATTTCAATGGTCAAAAATCACTAGCAGGAGGATTGTTATGAATAAATGGTGTACTAAACACACTGTGGATGGTCCCATCGAATGACCTCATTCCTCAAAGGAAATAATTTGACCACAGTGCGAGGTCGTGGTTACCGCTAAATGACAACGGAGTCCCAGGGACACCAGCATGGCAGCAAGTGTTTGTAAAGAACTCCCAGGGATTAAAATCCAAGCAGGAAGCACGGAGAAGGTCAGCCACAGGTTTGCTATAGGTAAAGGCACGGTCCTGCCGCAGCAGAATCGCCCAGTCTGCTCTTTGGACAGACGTAAAACCAGAGTAGGCAGCTCTCCGTGCAGCCACGATGCCCACAGCAGCCTGTCTTCCTTGCCTTGGGTTTAGCAGCTTTTCTTTCTTCTGGGTTTACAGGTTCTTTAGCTGAGAATATAATGTGGTAAAGGAGAACTGCAGATCACAGTCCCCATTCTCTTCCTGCCACTGGGACTTCCCGGCAGGGTAAGAAGACTGTTCTCTTTCTCTCTCGAGCTATTTCCTGGGGACACCTAGGCTTCTTCTGTTCTGTTACTGGCACTGTCTTGGCAGAGATTTTGACTCTTTGCACTCTCTCTGCCGGCCTAAGAGACACTCCGAAGCTGCCCATCAGCCTCACCTTTGCAGCTTAATGGCTTCAGCCACACCCTTGATAGCCCCAGTCTCACTCAGTTCCATCCACTTTCCATGTCGCCACTGGCATGTCCTCAATGGGACACATACATGAGGGTGTCACTCTTCGGCTCTTGTCCTTTGCTGGCTCTCTGCCTATGAGATGGCCTTCAGATTTCTGAGTGTGTAGCTCAGGGACCCACCCCACCTCCTTACCCACCACCTACACTTCAGCCTCTGCGACTGAGCATGTCCTTATTTTCCACCCCACCACATCCTCTGTAAAATGCTCTGACCTCTCAGACTGACCTGTCGCAGAATTATTTATGGGTGTGCCTTAGCTCTTCCAGCAGTGAGCGGCCTCAGGTTATTCCAGGTAAATAGGATCTCAGCATGCTTTGCTACAATCCAGCAAACATTTCCAAAAGAGAAATAATGTTATTCTACTTGCTCTTGCCATTTATGATAGAGGCAAGGTCTCCTATGAAGCTTAATGATAACTGATTTGAGGAAAGGACTCTATTACAGTGATAAAATTACATTAAGCTGAGAACATTTAGTTCCGATTTATTTTGAATTAGACATCTAGAAACACAGATGTACAAAAAATTTCATGCTCATTCTGCATTATGGAGCGGGGATGTCGTCGTCCATGATGTCACTGACCTATTATCATTTAGTTTAAAAACACGTCTGGAAGAAAGCATCTTGTTCTGAAATAGAAAGTGAGAAATGTTCCCACACAAGCAAATTCCTGTAGGCTGAGTGGGCAGCTGGGCTCGCCTGCCGTGTGGGTGCCCATGTCTGCCAGGCAGGCCCCCATGTGTGAGGCAGACCCCGAGGAAGCAGTGGAACCCAGCTGCCCCCTGAAGGGGCTGGCTGTCACTGGGCAGGAGAAGCAGCCCCTATTCTATATCAGGGCTCCTGGGAGCGGGCCTTCTCTGAGCATCTGTCCTTTTGCCTTCTTGGTGTTGGCTTCTCCTGTCAAAAGAATTTCCCCAATGCCTGCAACCCCCATTTCTGCACAGTGCACACAGCTGCTGCTGAGAGGTTACACTGTCCATGTGAAATGTGGTCATGAGATTTGAGTTTAATTGAGCTGGTCTTCTGGACGCGATTTGTCTGGGTTGATCTGCACTCAACTCAAGCTGGTTGCCCCAGGACTCCAGCGAAACCCCCCACGTCCATGTCTGCACTCCATGGTATGTTTTCCCTGACTGACCCTCTCCCTGGAGTGGGGAGGGGGAGAGTGCCAGCAGATGATGAGGCTTGTGTCCAAACCAGTGAGTCTAGAGGGAGGAGAGCATCACCCTCCAGTCACAACACAAAGCCTCAGAGCGGGACTCTGGTGGGCCAGCTGGGTTCGCTCCATCGGCACTGGTCCCAGAGCTGGGGAGGGGGGCTCCAGTCATGGTCATATGCCCGCCGTGGCCCTTCCTCAAGGCATGCAGGTGTTTACCAACCAGGAAGAGAGTAGGTCCGTGGGGCAGAGAAAGACGGCAAACGTACACCACACCAGCTACATCTTACGAAATGTGTTCATGTCTCAGAATCATGATATTAAAACTTTCAATGAACACTTTGTAAAATTACTGTTAAGTGAGGGGCACTGGAGGTCACCAAGCAGCATCTTGTCTCTCCACCTGGACAGGTTGGGCCACCACATGTCCCTCTGCATGTGTTAATGGTGGCTGCTTTTCAGAAAAGGGTCAGGCTGGGCCCCTCCATCGGGACCCCAAAAGACAGTGTTCTGTACTGTTGAAATGCCAGAGTGGGGAGAGGAAGGAGAGGAGGGACTGCATAGCCTTATTTTCTCTGGTGTTCCACAACCTCTCCAGGCACCATGACATCACCATTTCATGCCAGAGGATTACGTGTGTCTGCTCTGCCCAGAGCCATCTCTGTGGGGTTTGCTGGGACTCTGACTGCATCACCCCCTTCCCCGCCCCACCCTACTCACAGGCCAGCCAGGCCTCATACGTGAGATGGCATTGAAGTCAGTGGAGAAGCCCTGGCTTATTTACTTCTGAGGGTGTGTGTGCGTGTGCTGGTTTTGTGCTGTGTCTATGTGAGCAAAGATGTGTGTTCCGTGCGTCTCAGTGCCGGGATGTGATTGCACGCAGTTCTCTGCACGTGTTTTTGTGCATCTGCATTTGTGTCTCTTGTGCTCATGTGCACAGGTAAGAGGATGCGTGAGCTGGATGGGTGTCCGTGTTTAGGCTGATTGTGGGTATATCCGAGTGGCCAGGGCAACAGCATTCCTTTCCTTACATTTACTGGTTTTGTCCTTGAGGTGCTTACTTTATGAAGCCGCCAGCTGCCCCGTCTCCCCCAGCCAATCTGGTCCAGCTGTCTTGCTGGAATGCTCCAGCTTTTCCTGAGCAAGTTTTATTCTGATTATTTTTAAAGCTTTTGGAAGGCCTTGTGAGAGAGGTGCTGGGAGTTCATTGCAGATTATGCTTAATGGCAGAATTCCAGAGGGACGTGGAGAGCTGTGTTTCATTGGCAAACTCTTTTCTCTTCTCCATCTTTAAAGTAAACAAGGCTCCATTTTCTACATTAATGTGTCCTGCATCCCTCCCTTTTTAATAATCCTCCAAATGTATCCATGGCTCCCAGCCGACATGCATGGAGCCCTGTCTGGGGACACATGTGCCCCTGGTCCCGTGTGGTAGAGGGGCTCAGCAGAGCCTTGAGGACCCAGCTCTGTGCAATTCCGTGAGGCCCCACAGAGCCCACAGCCTCACCCCATGAAGGTCAGAACATGGGGTAGAGGGCACCCCATCAGCTGGAGAAGCTTCTGCTATGCTTGGTGGCAGCTCCTTCCTCCAAACTGCCACTTGTCATTTCAACACAACCCAGTTTGGTCTAAATATGCATGGCACCCCTTCTTAGTTCCAGGTGTTTTTGTGTGTGTGTGTGTGTGTGTGTGTGTGTGTGTGTGTGTGTGTGAATGAAGGCCGAGACCCCTGCCTCTCCTTGAGAATGCTGATGTGTTGATGTCACTGGCCCAAACCTCAGCTCTTCAGGCTGCGATGCAGACTCCCTGCATCTGTGGGACCTTCACCCTGGAGCCACACCCTGCATGGTGGCAGCTTTCCTGCTCTGCTACGGTCATGGGCAAGGACACCTGCCCTGGCTTCTGCAGGTCCGTGTGTAGCCAGCCCCTGGTGAGTCCTGCGCTGCTCAGGGCGTGGAGCCGCCTGCAGTGCCTGCTCCCTGCCTCAGTTCAGCCGGCCTCCCATGTGGCCTCAGGCCCCCCAGCATGCCCTGCTGGCCTTTGTGGGCTTGGCATGCTTATCCGAGTGAACAGAAAGAATTTTGAGTTGTGCACTGTTCTGCCTAACTATGTATATGGAGCGCACAGCCAGGGAGGCGCTTGTTTCCCACCATTTGGAGGAGAAATTGTTTAGCGTCAACAATTTCAGGAAAATGGTTCCCTCACTATTTCCAGGATTCCAGGACCCACCAGTGAGGGTTTCAGTATATGTTTCTCCAAAGCCTATCTTCCATCCTTCCCCTTCTTCATCTTTCTCCCTCTCTCCTCCTCCTTTTCTCTCCCATATCATAAAGTGTGAAAGCTGCTCCACGTGCCAAGTTCACGAGGCCAGCTCACAGTTCGCTGGAGGGCTTGCGAATCTCTCCAGCGTCAGCCCTGCACAGCTGTAAGGGCCCAGATGTCAGGAGCAGAACCAGGTGCTGGGGACTGTCACAGCCCTCGAGGGGCTGGTGCTCTCCTAGGGGTGGAGGATGTGTGTGTAAATGGCATAAGGAGAGCATGGTGAGTGCTGGGAATCTGGAGTCTGGGGGGTTCCTCCTGGCTGAGGCTTAGGGATAGCTCTGCAGAAGATGGAATGCAAGCTGCCCTTAGGGAGGCTGCGTGAGGTCCAGACAGCCTGGGGAAGAGGAAGGCAGCCAGCGGTGGTGCACCGTATGGTGCGAGCACAGGGCTGAGCAGCTCCAATGTGCGACCTGGTCCACGTCCTCAGCACTGAAGGGGCCAGTAGGAGCTAGATGGGAAAAATGGGCTGAGCCACCTCTAGGAGGAACTGAAGACAAGAAGCAGGGGTTTGGATGTTGTTATTGAAATATCTTGAATAAGGAGGGATGCAGGCTGCCCTTCATGTAATGGGAAAAATAATACACTTTACACAGTAACTGGAGGTTGGCAAGGAGAGGGTCATGAGCAAGCCACTGGAACGTTGCTGTGTGCTTGCAAAGCCTCAGGTTAAGCCCAGGTGTATTCTCAGTTGGTTGGCTTATTTAGTATTAGAGTGACTATTTTTAGTAAAACCAATAACAGGGACATTATTTAATCCTCTTTGTCTCTATTAATTTTTTTAACCCTATATTTATACTTCTTTCCTCCCATTTATCCCCATAACAAAAGTACTTCTGATAGGTAGGACAATTCCATGGTTTTAAAAAACTAAGAGGAGAGGTTTTTTTTCCTTTCTTTTATTATGGGTTTGAACTTCTGTCTTGGAGCTCCCGCAGCATTTCATACTGTAGGAGGTTTGGGCGTTTATGTCACGTAAGTGTGTGCCTGCTCTGGGCCGGGCAGCTTGGGGGAGTGGAACGTGAAGCACAGAAGGTGTGTGTTTGCAGGTGAGTCCACCCCACCTCCCCACCTATCCACACCTTCACTGTTCATTTGCTTTCTGAGCTGGGGATTGTCAGAGCTCCCAAAAGTCTCTTCTGCTGCTTCAGGCATAATAGTTAACCTCCCCTTCATGCATATATGGAATGTGCTGTAGAATAGCTAGTTGCTGTTGGAAATGGCCCAGGAAAGAATTATTCTTTCCTGAAAGCACATGCAGAATCCCTCTGTTCTGACTCCTGCAGGCAGGTTGGGGAACCCTCTGAGCTCTGATACACTGTCACAGGTGGGCCAGGGCTTGAAGAGCTGGCTGCTTGCTGGTGGCATGTTTACTCAGATTCACATCTTCCCGGGAATAGGACAGTAGGTGGGGCAGTGTTCCGCCCGGGACTCATTCTCCAGGGCAGAGGAGGGGGGTGAGCAGGGCGGCTGCTGCTGGGGTGGTGGGTGCCCAGGCACCTAGCTGGCCTCCTGGTTTTTCTGCCCTTCCTCAGCGATCCTTGTATCCACTGATGGCCCAGGTAAGGGAACAGGACAGACCTGTTCAAGCTTTCTCTGGACTGCGGCCCTCAGCCCTACCGGGCAGAGGAAGGTAGGCGTGTTCAGCCTTCCTGCCCCTGTCCTGGCCACAGCTGTCCCCGAATGCTGCCCTGGGCTGGCACCGGCTCGCTCTTGCTCAGTAAATGTGGCTGGGGGCAGGCTGACCTGGGTTGTGCGCCTCTAGAAGCCACGCCGTGTGAAGTCTCGAGGGGGAAGGAGGAAGGGGCTTGCAGGGAATGGGACGGCGGCTGCGACAGGCCTCAGGGCAGCCTGGCGTGCGTCTGGCTGAGGGTGCGGGCCTGGGCCGGTGCGCTGTGGAGCTGCCCCTGGGACAGAGGCTCGCACGTGGCGGAGGCACTCCCAGCGCAGCGTTCACCTCGACTCTCCTGGAGGAAGACGCAAGCCTCAGGATCCCCAGCGGCCAACGGGCGGTCCGCGGAGCCCCGGGCCCGAGTCCACGGCAGCGTCACACACTGACCTCCCGTCTGGGCGGTGCTGGCGCTTTCTGATGACCTTTGACTGCCCCTCCCGTCCTGTGGCCTGCTACATCCCAGCCCCTGACCTCAGCCCAGCCTGGCCCCAACACCTCAGCCAACTCCCCTCGTGTGTGCTCTCCTTACTGAGAACCTACTGTGCGTCAGCCTCTGGGCTCCGAGCCTAGCTGTGACCCGAGGCAATTTTAGCTCCGACTCATCTCTCTTCCAACTTGTCCTTAAAATACACATGAAAGCACAGAAAATGACCAGAAACCACACAGACAGTCCACAGGGACACTGTCAACAATTGCTAGCCTTGTTCCATTATCTCCAGCAACAATGAGACAGATTCAGGGGCACAACTGATGACATTTTCAATGTTAGTGGTTCAGTTGGCCGGAGGTGGGTGAGAAGAGGCCCCCTACTCCCCAAGGTCAGAAAAATTCTCAAATGAACAGAGTATTGAATGGGACCCTCCCCCTCTCCCCCCAACCCTTTACGATCTGTCACAACGACCTGACAGGTGTGCCCCGAAGGTACAACAATGCCGCTGGCAGGGCTGAGGGAGGAAAAGCACGGTTTTGCCTTTTGTGTGTTGTATCTGACAGAGGAAAATTAAGCCCCTTGCCCCACATATTTATGAGAGCACAAAGCGTCACTCGGCGTGCCAGCTTACCAAGTGGGTACCTGACGCCAAGCACGGACACCGGGACAGGGGTGTGAACCGACTTTGCTTTCTGGCTTTAGCTCTGCAGGGGGCCTTCCCTGGGGGACCAGGGGACCAGGGGTGGGCACAGGTGGTGAGATGGTGCTGCAAGTCTTCCGGCAACAAGATGTTTATGGAGGATGAATATGCAGAGGACTGAACCACGGCAGAATCCATGAAAAAGTTCCAGCCACACTTGAAAATACAAGGTTTGTGAAAATTACTTTTAGGAGGAAATAAAAAATAATTTAAAGAACACTAGTTCATGTTCTCAGTGAGCTTTAAGAACATGTGAGATCATTAGAAGAGATCAGGGTGATGAAAAAGCAATAGGCTGTGAGAAGGGCTTTGAGGGAACAGATGACACTGAAATTGGGAACAGACTTCACCAAGAAACTTAATAGTGACGCAGAGCTAACATTTATTGGTGGGTAAAGGAAGCGTGGACCTGGCTGAAAAATGCTATAATATTGAGGGGAACCTTGAGTTGCTCTCCTAGAATTCATTGAAGACAAAGGGATGACAAAAGTAAGAAGAAATATGCAGGCACATGTCAGAGATACTTCAGCTTTGGTTCCAGACCATTGCAATGAAGTTATGTTGTCTGTTAAGTGTAAAATAACAATATGTCTACTAAAACAAGGTACATACTTCAGTTAAAAAAATACTTCATTGCTAAAAATTGCTAACCATCACCTGAGATGTCAGCAAGTGGTAATCACTGATCACAGATCATCACACCAAATACAGTAATGAAAAAGTGTGAAATATTGTAAGAATTACCAAAATGTGACACAGACACGAAGTGAGCAAATGCTGTTAGAAAAATGGTGCCTAGAGACTCGGCTCGATGCAGGATTGCCACAGGCCTTCAATTTGTAAAGAAAACAGTATCTGTGAAGCACAATAGAATCGGCTATGCCTGTAATAGTTACAGAGTCTAATAAAAGGATGATCAGTCTTTGAACAATGCGGCTATCGTGAGGGAGAAATAAAAGCAAATGTAAAGAAGCAAGAACCAAAGAGTGTTTGAAAACTTCTCTTAGCTGGGAAACATGTATTTAGTTTGTATACTACTTGAATACTGATATTTAGGGCAAATTTGTTAAAAAAAAAAACCCCACCAGACATTTATAGCCTAGTAATTTAATCAGTGATTTAAAAATGGGTATAAAAGCATTCAATCTGAGAGTACATGTTACTCTGAAAGGAACAAAATGCCAATCATGATAATGTTAGACCACCCATAGCACTAAGTTTTGGAAGACAATGAAGCAACTCCTAGGTTTTCACAGAAATAATGTTCATTACTCCCAATTTGACTTTTGTAATTTAAAATGATGAAAGCACTTTTCACATGCAAGGGGTCTGAAAATATATGCCAAGCCTATATTATTATAACTGGGATGGAGAGATCAATTGATAAGTGTCTGCATGATGCCAACTTGCATGAAAAAGCCAGAGATCAGAACAAAGGCTAAAAACACACAGTAAAGAGGTACAAACTTCCAATTATAAAACAAACGAGTCATGGGGATGAAAGTACAGCATAGGGAATACAGTCAATAATGTTGTATTGACTTTTTGTGACACATGGCAAGTACGCTTACTGTGGTGAGCATTTTGTAATGAATATAATTGTTGAATTGCTATGTTGTACACCCGAACCAATATAGCATTGTATATCAACTATTCTGCAATCAAAAAATACATAAGAAAAACTGTCACTTGGTAACAATGGCAGTACTCTTGGATTCCTGATGGAAGCGTGCGGCCTGGAAAGGGTCTCTGAGCCAGCATGGTTTAGATGCCAGGGAAGAAGACAAGAAGAATTCCTGCTTTTATGGGGTACATATTTTAAATAATGCATTAGAAAACAAAGACACTGATAAGACAATTTTCAGATAGTAATGCAGTCAAAAAGAAAACAGTACAAGGTCAGCTGATGGGAGGGAATTGATGAGGGGCGAGAAATGGAGCAAGTGGAAGGCTACTTGGAAGCGGTGGTCAGGAGTCCTCAAGGATTTGCACTATAGGGTGAAAGTCAAAGGTGCCCTGGTCCCGGCAGGGGACTTCCAGGTGCTGGGACAGCAAGCGCGGAATGAGGCTGGCATGGCTGAGAAGGAGAGCCCACCCCAGCGTGGCTGCAGGCAGTGGATGTGGGCAGAATCGGGAGGGAGGCCGGATCCTAGAGCCCCAGGTGCCAGGGCCAGTCATGTGCCTCTTAGTCTTAGGGCTGCAGGATGCTGTCGAAGAGCCTGACCAGAAAAGTAGCCCTCTGACACCTTACGCAGGGCAGGCTGCAGGGCCCACACTGACGTGGAGAGCCGAGGGCAGGGGATTAGCTCCATGGTGGGGATGGGAGATGTGGGCTGATGTGGGTCATGCTCTGGAGTGACAGACTTGCTAGGGGGATGGAAAGGAATGGAGCAGCAGCGGAGCCACGTTCTGCGGTGGGGGAGTGGGGCCAGAGACGGGTTTGTAAGGGGTGAGGAATGTTGAGGCCTCCTCCGGACATGCTGATCTGGGGGTGCCCATGGGCAGTGGGATATGAGTGTGGAGCGTGGGGGAGAAGACCGAGCTACTAATATCCCTTTGCCTCTCATCAGTCTGTGGACGATGATTGAAGTGTGGGATCTGAGAAGGTCGGGGCCGAGCCCTACACCGATCCAGCATTTAGAGATGGGAGGGGCTAAGACCTGGCAACGGAGGCTGCGAAGGTGCAGGCAGTTTCCGAGGAGCAAAATCCAGATGGTAATGCCACAGGATTTTTTCAGTTAGAATGTACTTGTCTTCTAGTAATAGAGACCAAACATCATAATGTCTAGGATCAGATAGAAGGGTGTTTCTCCTCTGCTATGTAAAGAGTAAGATGTGCATCCAGGGATGGCACCGTAGCCCCAGAGATCAGGGATAGAGACATCTTCTAAGTTTTGCTACCCTTAGCCTGCAGCTTCATCCTCAAGGTCAACTCAGAGTCTGTGATGGCTGCTAGAACTCCAGCCATCACATCTTGAAAGAGGAAGGACAAGAAAGCTGGAAAGGCTCATGCTACCTGTCAGTCCCCCTCTTAACCTGCTTTCCTGGGAAGTTCCACTCACAACTTCCACTTACATCTCTTTGGCCCCCTCTGTCTCAAGGGAGGCTGTATTACAGTTTTTCTGACTCTTAATATCCTCAGCTACAAAAATATCCTCAGGTTCACCCCTCCGTGGTCTCTTAGTCATGCATGTGCCCATGGCACCAGGGCTGAGGGTGCTGCCGAATGCACCAGGCCTGGTGATAGGAGTGTGCACGTGACAGGCTGGGTGCAAAGTGCTCTGTGGCTAGCCCTTCACCTAATGCTCCCCACGGCACTGGGCTGCTTTGGGTCCATTTGCTGCTCAAAGACAGTGGGCCTGCAGGGTGGGCCTGGAAGTGGGCCTGGAGGTGGGCCCACCTCAGTGCCATCAACATGGTGAGCCCCACAGGCCCATGCAGGGAGGCCCTGCAGACTTGCTGACGACCGGACAGCTCTGCACAGGGTGCAGGAAGCGTCTGAACAATGACTCTCCGCAGCCCCGAGGTCTGGGCACGCCCACAGAGGTTTCCCCGGCATTCTGGAATGTTTAGTATGGTTGACCTTGCCAGTGATTTATGAAATACCTTAAAAATAGTTTTTACCTAGAGATAAAATATGGCCTGATTCATGCAGGTACAATGACCATTGTACTGTTGATGACTTCAGCTATAGTTGTTTGAAATCAGTATTATATTCACTCAGAATACTTAATAGTTTCCCCAGCGAGCACCCTGCTTCAGAGAATTTCCTCTGGTGGTACAAGGAAACTAGTCATGTCTTACCCTTAAGGGGTGATGGATAAAGCCACCCTGATTAGGAAGAAATTATTTGCCCAATGAATAAAGTCTGCTGTCTCCACTGTGTAGATACCCACATTTTTTGGAAGTCTGACCTCACTTGGCTCTGGCCCAGATCACTGTCCCCTTGCTCTGGAGCGCCCCCTGATGTGGCCAATGGGAGGATCCCTCCCCATCTTCCCAGCCGGTTCTGGTCTGGACCTTCACCTCCCTAACTCTACTCAACACAGAGAAGGCACCTGATTCACGGTTTTCAGTTTGCTTCTCATTAACTGGCATTTCTGTTTAAGCATACCAAATGCCCTCAGTTTTCATGCTAAATTCGTAACATAGTTTATGGATGCACATCTTACTCTTTACATTTCTTTCTAGAGCAGACAGGTGGCAGCAGCCTCTCCTGCCACCTCTGTCCTGCTGGTGGGGCTGGCCGAGTCCCTGGCCTGTCAGATGGGCAGTCTGCAGGCATCAGGCCGAGATGCCTTTGCTCTTGGGTCAGAATGATCCTACAGAGTGGGAACGAGGAAGGCTGGCGATGCGGGAGGCCACAAAGTGCCAGCACTCAAAGGCAAGGCTAAGTCAGGGTCACCTGGCTGTCGTGGGCTCGTTAGAAATTGTGGGTGATAGAGCTAAGCTAGGCAGGAGCGGACCCCAGACTCTAACTCCTCCAGTCACTGGTGTGTGATCTTGCGCAGGTCACCAACCCTCTCTAGGTGTCACTTTCTTTCTTTCTTTTTCATTTTATAGAGCAGTTTTAGGTTCACAGCAAAATTGAAAGGAAGGTACAGAGATTCCTCCTCATATCCCCCTGCCCCCGACACATGCATCCCTCCCCCCCTATCAACGTTCCCACCAGCGGGGATATTTCTTAAAACTGATGAACCTACATTGACACATGACCATCACTCGAAGCCCGTAGTGCACGTTAGGGCCACTCTTGCTGGTGTGCCTTCTCTGGGTGTGGGCAAATGGATAATGATGTGTATCCACCACTGTGGTGTCACACAGAGTGTCTTTACTGTCCTAACATCCTCTGTGCCCTGTCTATTCATCCTTCCCTCTTTTCCAACCCCTGGACACCACTGATCTATTACCATCCGGGTAGTTTTGCCTTTTCCAGAATGATGACATGTAGTTGGAATCACACAGTATGTAGCCTTTTCAGATGGGCTTCTTTCACTTAGTAATTTGCACTGAAGTCTCCTCCATGTCTTTACATGGCTTGGTAGTTCATTTCTTTTCAGCACTGAGTAATATTCCATCATCTGGAAGTACCACGGTTTACTTGTCCTTTTACCCCCAAAGGGCGGCTCGTTGCTTCCAGGTGTTGGTGCTTGTGAATCAAGCTGCGATAAAGGTCCACGTGCAGGTTGTCAGTGTCACTTTCTTCCTCAGCAGCAACGTGGGGATGTGGGAAGCCTTAAACCAGGGAAGACACAGACAGCCCCCAGCACCCTGCCTGTGCCCCGCGTGCTCCTGGCCTGTTCCCCAAGACCACTAGTATCGCCTCCTCTCCTGTACTAGTGACAAGCACACTGATGAAGACACAGGACAGTCTTTAGGTTTCACTTACTGGAAAGGGAAGGGAGGTTGAAGGAACATGACTTTCCAAAGAAAAAGAACATCATGAAATGACCACATTATCCTGGGAAGGAGCACGCCCTCCACGAACTGCACAATTTGTACTTTCAGGGATTTGTGAGAGCTTGAAAGGAAGGCGCACAGGCCATACACAGATTTAATTCATGGACCTAACAGAGAGGACAAAGGGTGTCCACCACTGGGGCACCTGCCTGCCACTGTGACTCCTGGAGGTCGGAAGCACGAGTCTTACGGTCAAAGAAAAAGTAACAGTTAAAAGGGACATCACCGCATGGAAAAGGGGTGGAGGGAGTCCCAAAACTCAGTGCTGGGAGCAGCCTGGATAGCAACAGCCCTCACCCCATGCAGAAACCCCTGTGCATCTGTGAGGAATGCAGCCTGGCGGGGAAGGCCTGCACTTCCTGGCTCGGCTGTGTGGCTCCAGGGAAGTTATTTAACCTCTCTGATCTGCAGCTGGGAGATGGCACTATGACACCTACCTTTCAGGGTACAGGGGGTTAAATGAAGTAATATTTATGCAGTACTTCAGGAATGGGTGGCCAGGGTAGAAACTGGTTGTTTTGACAGCCGGCCATCTGGAAAGGCAGGACGGTCCTGAGAGTTGCTTGCAACCACCAACCAAGGCAACCAATCCCACTGTCACCATGTGTCCTTCATCTAAGCTGAAATCCATCTCCTGGTAGCCGAGCTGAAATCAGTTCTCCTGTGCACGTTGGATGAAATTAGAACATGCTAACCTCTGCTGTGTGAACTGTTTTGAGATGTGTGAGAGCGACAACAGGTTCTCTGCACCCCGACCATGCCCTCTCCTGGCCATGGTGTCCTCAGTGACTCCAGGTGCCCCTGGCGTGGGAGGAGATGGTTATATCACTTATCAGGCCTGAGATCAAGACCTGGAATTTGACACATGAAATCACAATGACCTATTCAAAGCCATTATATCAAACAGGTTGATAATGGAAATTCTATCTTATTATTATGGAGGATTTCCAGTGACATTTTCTCTACATACGTTATCTCATTAGATTCGCATTTGAGCCTGTGAATTAAGCATGGGAGTTGTCATCATTCCATCTGGAAAAATTAAGGAGGTGATGTTCAGAGCAGCGATTTACCTGCCTGAGAAGTAGAAGGAGATAGGGCTGGTGCCAGGTCTTGCTTCCCTACTCCCAGTCCGGCTGTCAGGCTGTGTCATTCACGTGTCATAGGGCATGGGGTCATCACCCTGCTCTGGGAAAGCATGAACAGCACACACCAGTTCTATCTACAGCATGAAGGGTATGTTTGTAGGCTGGAGAGACACAGCAAATATGACAGAAGATTCTTAAGATCATTTTCAAAGCTAGAAATCCACACGTTCAAGTTGCCATGGAAGCTTGAGGATGCCAGCTTTACACAGAAGGCCTGACTGGTCCATGTGGGGAATGGTGGTTATCAGATAGGGTCAAGCTGGACAGAGTTGAATCTTGAACAGGGCTCTTAACAATTGAGACATATGACACGATGACAGGCTGGTGGGTGGAGGGAAAGGGATGGGGCACGTGGGAGGAATTGGGATGAAGGCTGTCAGCTGCCTTCCAGCAAGCATGAGTGGACCAGGGGCAGGGTGATGCAGAGGCCAGGGAGCCACGCAGCTCCCTTCTAAAGTACGTTGGCAAGGGACCCTTTTAAGCAACCCAAGAAAAAGCAAACGGATATAAACAGCATCACAAAAGGCCACACAGCAGGGCCTGAGCTGCCGCCAAACGTGCTCTGCTAACTGAACACGTGGAGGGAAACGTGCAGGTCTTGTCTCCAACCTACCGAGGACCTTCAGCACAATCAGATGCAAAGTCAGTAAACCGATGCCCTCACGGTGGGAGCAGGAGGGGAAGCAGAGCTGGAAGCGTGATTTGGTAATTCTGGGAAGAACAAGGCTGATCTTGGCAGAAGTTTCAGTGGGTGCTGAAAAGAAAACAAAAGTCAGAGAGGGATGCTGGGGCTAGGGGGTGGAAATGAGGAAAGAAATGAAAGGGGAAGTGTGACTTCATGAGCTCTGGGAAGAGCACACATAACTGAACTGAGGGGCTGATGGGACGGGTTTGGAAGGAAAGGAGAATCTTAAGTTGAGAATGTCTGAAGTGGTTCCTGAATCATCCCTTTTGAATTAAAATTTTATATGTAAGATTAAGTTCTGTTTGGCCATTGCTGACAGGATATGCCACATCTCTCTGTTCATCTTGTTTGCTGCTCCAGGAGTTTATAAAGATAACAGAATTCAAAGTAAGTTGCCATTTCCCCCCTAGGAGGGAAGCCTGGAACTAATTAGGAAGGACTTTTCTCTGGTTGCTTCAAGTTGTAGTTAAGAGAGAGGAAATGAGCTAAGAAAACAGGTGTGTGCTTGCTATGGGCTGGAATCTCAGTGGTTTAACTGGGTCTTTAGAGGCAAAGCTCCATGGGCAGGAGGCAGAGGGGACAGCAGAGTGGACAGCGGACCAAGGAGGACAAAAAAGTGACAGAGAGGGCCTGAGGCCTCAGCCATGGGGTTGAAAGGTGACGAGATGACTTACCTAAGGTAGATGGGAAGCCAGCAGCTCCAAGACACCAACACGAGGCCCGCTTGTACAGGGATGTGAATGTCGGACAGGCTTTTGATTACTACCCAAAATCTAAGAGGTGGGAAACATTAGAGGCACTGTAACCAAGAGAAGTCTCGACCAATGTTGCCTTTAACAAAGATCACTCTGACGGTTTGAGCGGGTTCTTCAGAGAAACACAACCAGTAGGACCACAGGAGACTCATTATAGGAATTGGCTCGTGTGGGTATGGAGGCCAAGAAGCCTACAGCCTATCTGCTGTCTGCACGCTGGAGACCCAGGAGAGCCGGTGCACATCACCCAGAGGCCCAAGCCTGAGAACTGGCGGTGGGGCTGATGACGTGAGTCCCCATCTGAGCTGGAGAAGAGGGGCACCGGCGTCCCAGGGCAGGGACGTCCCAGCTCAAGCACAGTGAATGCTCCCTCCCTCCCCTTTCTGCTCTGGACTGGACAACGGTGCCCACCCACATGGGGGAGGGCCGTCTGCTTTACTCAGTTCACCAGTTCAAGCGCTAGTCTCCATGGAAACACCCTCCCAGACACACCCAGAAATCGTATTTTACCAGCTACCTGGGCATCCCTCAGCCCAGGCAAGATGGCACCATCACAATCGGGCCATGTCAGCTCCTCTCTCCTATGCTTTTTAAAATCTGCGTGGAGATCCTCAATGTCCCCGAGCCTAGGCCACAAGATAAGATCCCTCTGTGCCCACGCAGAGGGTCAGGGGCAGGTGGGTCTGTGCAGTGCAAGAGTTAAGTCTTCACTGAAGTGGGGACAGAGGCGCGGAGAGACCAAAGGGGGCACCAGCCAATATGAAGCCACACCGACATTTACCCGTGACCAAGGGCGTCCGGAGGCTTTCAGCACCCTGCCTGAGGGCACTGTGGGCCACCACTTCACACATCCGTCCTGCTGACTGAATTCCCTGAGGCCAGCCTGGAATGAGGATTTAAAAATTTATCCAGAAATAATTTTAGAGCAGCAGAAAGATTGCAAAAATAGTACAGAGGGTTCCTGTACCCCCAGCCTTCACCAATACTGACATCTTACGGGACCGTAGCCTGATTATCAAAACCGAGAGATTAACGAGGTGCAATGTTAGTAGGTGAATGACAGGCAATATGTTTATTTTATTTTATTTTATTTTGTTATCGTTAATGTAAAATTACATGAGCAACATTATGGTTACTAGACTCCCCCCATCATCAAGTCCCCCCCACATACCCCATTACAGTCACTGTCCATCAGCGTAGTAAGATGCTATAGAATCAGTACTTGTCTTCTCTGTGTTATACTGTCTTCCCCGTACCACCCCCCTACATTAGTGTGCTAATCGTAATGCCCCTTTTTCCCCTTGTCCCTCCCTTCCCACCCATCCTCCCCAGTCCCTTTCCCTTTGGTAACTATTAGTCCATTCTTGGGTTCTGTGAGTCTGCTGCTGTTTTGTTCCTTCAGTTTTTGCTTTGTACACTCCACAGATGAGTGAAATCATTTGATACTTGTCTTTCTCCACCTGGCTTATTTCACTGAGCATAATATCCTCTAGCTCCATCCATGTTGTTGCAAATGGCAGGATTTGTTTTCTTCTTATGGCTGAATAATATTTCATTGTGTATATGTACCACCTCTTCTTTATCCATTCATCTACTGATGGACACTTAGGTTGCTTCCATTTCTTGGCTATTGTAAATAGTGCTGCAGTAAACATAGGGGTGCATTTGTCTTTTTCAAACTGGGCTCCTGCATTCTTAGGGTAAATTCCTAGCAGTGTAATTCCTGGGTCAAATGGTATTTCTATTTTTAGTTTTTTGAGGAACCTCCATATTGCTTTCCACAATGGTTGAACTAGCTACATTCCCACCTGCAGTGTAGGAGGGTTCCCCTTTCTCCACATCCTTGCCAGCATTTATTGTTCTTAGTCTTTTGGATGGTGGCCTTCCTAACTGGTGTGAGGTGATATCTCATTATGGTTTTTATTTGCATTTCCATGATAGTTAGTGATGTGAAGCATCTTTTCATGTGCCTGTTGGCCATCTGAATTTCTTCTTTGGAGAATTGTCTGGTCATATCCTCTGCCCATTTTTAATTGGGTTATTTGGTTTTTAGAACCCTGAATCTTATATGCAATCACCATTTAGGAATGAGGGAGAAATCAAAACATTCTAAGATGAAAGGAAACTGAGAATTTGTTGTCAGCAGACTTACCCTAGAAGAATAGCTAAAGGAAGTTTTCTAAACAGGAAATGAGAAAAGAAGAAATCTAAGAACAGGAAGGAAGAACATAGTAAACAAAAATATGACTAAATACAATAGACTTTTTTTCTCCTCGTGAGTTTACTAATTTGTTTGATAATTGAAGCAAAAATTGTAACTTTGGTGCAGTTCTAAATGCATGTAGAAAGGACATCAGTGGTAACGGTGTGTTAAGGACCTCAGAAAATTATCTCCTCCATAAAATCAATGAGAACACTGTTAAAACTTGTCAAAATCATTTTACAGAACTCTGGAAATTAGAAAAAAGCTTAGTTTAATTTAGGCAGCATTCAAGCAAAACACCTGAATCTTGGTAAGAACAGCAAATTATGTGGCATTTTAATTGGCCATATTCCCATCCCTCCTCCCCTGCTCGGTGTAGCTGTGGAAACCAACATCGCATAACAAAGGTGAAAGCCAGCAGACTGACAGCCACAGGAGGGGACAGAATGGGCATGAAACTCCTTCAAGGACCCATTCCCGGAGAATTGTCATTAACTGACCTGTCTATAGGGTCCCCACTCACAAAATTATCTTTATTTGACCTGACTTGGAACTTCCCCAGTGTAAAAAGTGGCATTTGTCAAAAACAATCAGTGGTGATGCTTCTCCATCATGGCTGCCTGAGGTGTTGACAGCAGCCGGGGCAAACAACAAGCTGACCAAAAAGCCCCAGAAAGCCAGCCTGGAGAATTGCATGGCTGCAGGGTGTTTTGAAAAGATCTGACATATTACTGGGAATATTGAAGGCAACATACATGCATAAGTTTGTGCACAAACCCAGGGCTGTACAAATGCTCAGGAAAACCCTGAGAACACACTAAGTTCTCACTGCTGGCTTAAGGCTAAGGCAGAATTGTCAAATTTCTGTTTGAGTATTGAAGCCATGTCCAAAAGTGCAAACCCTTGGCAAAGACTGGGAGACTCACTGGTTCTAGGCATTTAAAGCAATCTATGTACAATAAGTAGCCCACCACTAAGTTAATGTAACAGAGATGTCTGTGGCCACACATGATAATAAATACAGACTTTACAGTATTAGTTCAGGAAAGTCACTAAACAAACAAACAGCAACAAAAACAAATCCTGGGTTGTGGGGAGAATCTGGTTTTCAGAATAGCCACATTATATTATTTAAAACGTCTGGTTTTCAACATGCAAAGAAACAAGAAAATATGGTCTATATGTAGGGGAAAAAAAAGCAGTTAATAGAAACTGTCCTTGAGGAAGTCCATACATTGTACTTACTAACTAACATTTAAATAAGCTATTTTAAATATGTTTGCAGAACTAAAGAAAACCACATCTAAAGAACTAAAAGAAAGCATGAGACTAATATCTCACCAAATACAGAATATTGGTAAGAGAGAATTATAGAAAAGATCCAAAAGAAATTTTAAAGTTGAATATTACGATAACTGAAATCAAAATTTTATTAGAGAAAATTACAATAATTGAAATCAAAATTTTACAACAGCAGATTTGAGCTGGCTTAAGAAGGAACCAGTGGACTTGAGGATAGGTAAACTGAGAATATGGAATGGAAAGAAAGAAAAATGAAGAAAAATAAACAGAGCCTAAAAGACCTGTGAAACACCATCAAGCATACAAAGTATGCATACTGAAAGTCCCAGGAGAGGAGAGAGAGAAAGGGACAGAAAATATTTGAAGAAATAACTGCTGAAAACTTTCCAAATCTAATGAAAAATATTCATCTATACATCTGAGTAGCTCCATGAACTCCAAGTACAATAAAGTCCAAAAAATCCATATTTAGACACACAATAACCAACTGTCAAAAGTTGAAGATGAGAAAATCTTGAAAACAGCAAGAAAGAAGTGACTAGCATATACAAGGGGACTTTGATAACATTAACAGATGATATTTTTTCATCAGAAATGGGAGACATGTTTGTCAATTATATGTCAATAAGGCTGAAAAAAAAAGGAATGGGGACAGACTGCAAGGGATGACATACTCAAAATGCTAAAAGAAAAGTCTGTCAACCAAGAATGTTATATACAGTGAAACTATCCTTCAAAATGGAGATGAAAATAAGATATTCCAGGTAAACAAAAAGTGAAAGATTTTGTCATTAGTAGACCTGCCTTACAAGAAATTCTAAAGGCAGTCCTTCAGACTGAACGAGAACTCTAGAGAGTAGTTCAAATTCACATGAAGAAATAAAAAGTACAATACACCTAAATAGAAAGACAGCATAAATGTATTTTTTTGTTTCTTTTTTTTCCTGTCTTAAAAGACAATAGCATAAAGCAGTAATTATACCACTGTGTCAAGTGCATATAAAATAAAGATGCAATTTGCATGACCATACTAAGACAAAGAAGGGAATGGAGACAGTGGAGCTGTGTAGAAGCAGTTTTCTTTTTCTTCTTCCACTTCCCCCGACCCCTGACCCCAGCCCCTGGTAACTACTATCTAGTCTCTGTTAATGTGAGTTTGGCTTTTTTAGATTACACTTATAAGTGAGATCAAACAGTACTTTCTTTTTCTGTATGACATATTTCATTTAGCATAATGTCCTCAAGATCCATCCATGTTGTTGCAAATAGCGGGATGTCCTTTTGTCTCATAGCTGAGTAATATTCCATTGTGTATATGTACCACATCTTTATCCATTCATCTGTTGATGGAAACTTAGGTTGTTTCCATATTTTAGTATTGTGAATAATGCTGCAATGAATATGGGGCTGAAGATACCTCTTTGAGATCCATAAAGGAGATGGCTGGGGATGTGGGCTTTGGACTGGTTGGTTTACATATGAAAGACCCACTTGCAGTTGAATGGTTTACTCTCTCTAGGAGATGGCTCACCCTCCAGGGAGAGGCAGCTCCTTCATGGTCAGCAAAGACCCAGATGTCAAGGTGTCAGTATACTGAAAATAAGACATGGTTTATGCACCCAGGCCCAGTGGCTTATGTGGTTCTGATGTGTGGAATGGGCTTCCCTGCTCCTTTTTGCTGACTTCTCTTCATCCTGAGGTCTCAGCTTAAATGTCACCTTTTCAGAGATAGCTTCTAGGACCATGAAGTCCAGAGGCCCCTGCCCACATCATGCTCCAGTGTTGTGCTCTGTTTATTTCATTTACAGCATTCATATTTTTAGTTATTTGTTTGTTACACATTTGTGCCCTCCATGAGCAAAAGACCACGTCTGCCTCCTTCACTGTTATATCTCCAGGGCCTGGAAGAGGAATCTGCATATAAAACCCACTCAATAAATATATTTTGAATGGATAAAATAAACAAATGAGGGTCTTAGAGAATAAGTGATTTTCCAAGGTGGTGCAGCTGGAAAATAGAGAAAGCGGAAGTGAACATGGTTCTTTGATTTCAATGAAAGAAATTGCTATTTTGACACACCCTGGTCCCTCCAAAGCCACAAAGGACCCCCGCACCAGCGTTGCCTACATCTGGGCCCCAGGAGGAGCCTCGGCGATGCCGTCAGGTGTGATGTGCTAAGAGTCTGTGAGTTTGAGGGAGTCTGTGTGGCTCTGGTAGAGGCTCCTCACCAGTGTCCTGTGGTCCTGATGGCCAGAATTACAGGAGGTCTTGTTTGAAATTTCAGATTATTAAGCCCATCCCAGAAGCTCTGGAGAGGCTTAGTTCTGTGGGCCTGTTAGGATCACCAGATTTGGCAAATAAAAGTATGAGATGCTCAGCTAGATTAAAATTTCAGATAAACAACAAATATTTTAAACGTATACTTCAAATATTACAAGGGACATAATCACAAAAAAGTTAGTCATTGTTTATCTGATATTCATGTTAAACTAAGCATCCTGTATGTTGCCTGGCAACCCTACCTGTGGGCTATCCCAGGAGACTGTATTTTATAAATAGACCCTTGGGTTGGTTCTTTTCATCGTCAAGGTTGCCAACCTGTGATTTACTAGATTCCATTTTCACTTCAGTTGTTAATTGGCCAGTTTATACACCGTTATTCATTTATGGATCTGGAGCCCTTGTCGTTGACATGCCTTCTCATTGGCACACGAGACTAGAGAAAGCATTATTTTCCAGGATTTATAATTTATAGAGGAGATTCATAAACGAGTGTCTCCAGGGCAGGCAAAGGACTTACTGGCAACTGTTTTGTACGTGTTCTGCCCCTCGTAGAATAATGGATTGCTGGCCAACAGGAGGGGCAGTGTAGGGGAGTGACGTCTGGGATGACCCTGTGTTTTTATTGGGGTGGGTGGATGATGGTATCAATAACCAGACTGAGGCCACGTGGGAAGTGGGTTTGGGAAAAGACAGACATAGTAAGATAATTTCTGGGGATTTTCATGTATCTTTGTTATATTTAGGTGGCGATGTTTACCAGGCAGTTCAGTGTTTGGGTCTGGCATTCAAGAGAGTGGTCTGGGCTGGGCATATGTGTTTGGAGTGTCCAGCCTCTCCCTTCCCCTCGGTGGAAGAGCCCTGCGCCCGGGAGAGGAAATCCTGGTAAGTATTCATCCACGCTCGCTTGCATAGTGGCTGCAGAAGGATCTGCAGTCCTTCAGCCCCGGTGTTACTGTGGGGGTAGCCAAGGCTGTTGTGGGCCACCTGGTCCCCCTCAGGACTGCTGACAGCTCTCAGCCAAGGCCCTCTGCCAGGGGGTCCCCCTCTGCCTTGCCCAAGGTTCCCTGCTTCCGTGGGCAGCTGCATCCAATGATGGGTTGATGAGGAAAGATGTTTCAAGGCCCAGCCCTCCGGCCTCAAGAAGGAAGAACACCAAAGGGCCATTCCAGCTCCAGAGATTCCCATAGCATCAGCTGAGTTTTCCACAGCAAGCGCCTTGCAGTTCCACTTCTCCCTCGGACCAGTCTTGCTTCCCTCACTCTTTATAGATGCAGTTCCCAAGAGTAATCCTAATAAACATTTTGCAGGAAAAGCTCAGAGCTTTTGAGATGACCTTTTGATGATGTTTGATATTTGGTACCAAAAGTGGTCCTAAGAGACACCATTTAAAATTATATTTTGAAGATGGACCACCCATTGGCCTGCTGGCAATGCAGACCCCATTCCTGGGGGGTCGGTACCCTCTGGTGTGAAGATGTGGCACAGTTGTTGACATTCTCCACAGTGGTGAACTGAGATGGGGTGCTGAAGGGAGACAGCGTGCTGGCACATACAGTATCTCAGGCCACTAAGAGTATGTTTTGCGGGTGGAGGGTCAGGGGTTAGGCATTCTAAGGGCTTTGGAACCAGGTGGCATCAAGACAGGACCTGCTGACTTTACTGACAGTGGTTTAGGGAAATTGCAGCAGTGGGGGGCATAGTGTCTACATTTTCTTCCTCTGTTTTTAAGTGGTATTTTGCCATATATTAAATCTATATATGTATATGTATGTATTATACATATTTGGATCTATTTCTGGATTCTGAAACTTTTAGCTACTATAGCTTTAGGGTAAGTTTGATTAGTGAAATGTACGAAATCACCAACATTCAACAATTTTTTGGATATAAAGTGGCAGTTCTATAGGGCTCAGCCTAGCATCTCATAGGGCCGGTTCTGCACGTCCCCCTTTTTCTACTCTGTCACTCATTTAAAATCTGTAATTTTTCTGGTTATTCTCACACTTTTCCTCTGATACATTTAGTGTCTCTTTGTTAAATTCCCCCTTTGTGGACTGAAATGTGTCCCCCCAAACTCATATGTTGAAGCCCTAGCCCTTAATGCAACTATGCTGGAGATGAAGACTTTAAGGTTAATAAGGTTAAATGAGGTCATGGGGTGGGGTGGGCGTGGTCCTGATCCAATAGGACCAGCGTCCTTATAAGAAGAAGAAGAGGTACCAGGAGTGCATGTGCACAGGAGAAAGGCCGAGTCAAGACACAACAAGAAGGAGGCCATCTGCAAGCCAAGGAGAGAGGCTTCACCAGAAACCAGCCCTGACAGAGCCTTGGTTTGGGGCCTCTAGCCTCCAGAACTGTGAGAAACGAATTTCTGTTGTCTAAGCCACCCTCTCTGCGGTACTTTGTTAGGGCAACCTGAGCAGACTAAGACACTCCTCCAGTGTGTTTGTTATTTTTATTGGGATCCTATGAATGTCTAGATCAATTAATGGAAAATTTAGATCTTTAAAATATTCAGCTTTCCTACATAAAAAGACACAGTTTTTCATTTAATCAAGTTTTTTTTCATGTTACTCACTAGAGTCTTAAAGCTTTATATATTGAGGATTTCTTCTTTTTTTAGTATGTTATTGCTATTTTGAACATATTTTCTTCTTATTCTGATTTAGTCACTTCTAAAATAAAGTTTAATGTTTAAATATCTCTATCTCTATCATCTATCTATCTATATCTATCTATCTATTATCTATCTGTCTATCTGTCATCTATCTGTCTATCTATCTATCTATCTATCTATCTATCTATCTATCTATCTAATCTATCTATCTATCTATCTGAGGTTTGGAGGGAAATAGCTCAGAAGTTTTGTTACAAAACCCAGCAGCTCTGTACCCCTTGCCTGCTCCCTGGAGTGAGACACTTGCACGTCTTTTAGCTGATTGTTTTGTATTTACTCTGTATTTTTACAAAGCACACTGTATTCCAGTTCCTGATGTTTTGATTTTAGATGATATCCTGACATGGAGACTGAGACAGCAGACCTGTTTCTACCCCACCCACCTTGAACACACCAATACTTCCCTTCTTATCTCCTCCAAATATAGTTACAGAACATTATTTTTGGATCATTCTTCAGTGTCTATGTTATTTGAACCATGTAAACACTATTTTCAACAGAGCCATTTCATAAATTAAGATGAATTGATTTTCTTTCTTGCGCTGTTTTTTCTCCTCTTGTTAATAACTATCTTGTTTTTGCTTAGTTTTTTTCTGTATTGATCATTAATGCAACCCTACATCCTTCCTCCCATGTCTTTGTCTCCTCTCAATATGCTCACACAGATTAGGTATTTTACATATCAGGTTTTCTCAAGGAAGTTGTTCCTGGAGCCTTCTCAGCCTGCTGACCCCACATCCCAGGAATTCCCATCACCTTCTTCTTGCTGTGGGTCTCCTGTGTTCTGGGTCCCTCCTTTTCAATTCTTGGCTTGCTGTCTCATCTGGGAAAGCCCATCCTCTAGGAGTCACCTAAAGAAGGTTGTGTGGGAGAAGCACGGGAAATGCTTGTAGGGTTGGCAGCATATGTGCCATGCTGCAACAGCCGCAAGGTGGGGAAAAAGATCCGTTTAAAATAACAATAATATATGCCCCTGAAAGAAGAGGAGTATGGCTCTGTGCCCCACTTGCCAGTGGTGTGGACTTGGACACATTCCTTGACCTCTCTGTGTCTCTTCCCTTCTCTGTAAAATGGGACTCATAATACTTCCTACTTCATTGCTCCTGGCACGTAGTAAGTGCTATATAACTATTGGGCATTATTCGCAACCTCAGCTGTGTGCACAGAACTACGAATGGGACCAAAATAAGCTTAATAACATCTGGCTTCATTGCAGGGTGACCTGGCTGGTCCATTTAGATGGTATTACTTTGAGGCAGGTCCTATTGCCTAGAGAAGGCTCTGTGGCCTCTTGCATGGGAGCAGAAAGCCTGGCTGCCTGAAATTTGGAGCCCAAGAGTGAGAAGCAGCCTAGGTAGAGAGAGGGTCTCAGCATTCCATTTATAAACTTAATCTCCTTGTTTTCACTATGTTACCCTCCCCTTTAACCCTGCTGGCTGTCTCCTGGCCCAGGCACTTTTGTGTTATCCTTTCTAGATCATCTCAACCACTGCTAGGTGAGGGGGCGGGGGCAGCTGCACTCACTCACTTTTATTGAGAGATGAGATGCGGTGGGTCGTGGGGGGTGAACTGTCATTAAACAGACTTTCAACCAATTCTGTTTCTAGCCCTCTGTCATCACACCTCCATCATCTTCTCTGCTGCTTTAATTCATGAATTTTGTTGGAATTTGTTGGTGTTAATGAGGTGGCATGTTTCCTATCCCATTGCTGGCTGAAAAGTCAGTTTTCTCAGGTTTAGTTAGGATCCACTTCCAGTTGCCAAAATATCCTTGCTTTTGTCCTCTCTCCTATTCTCTTTGTCTTCATGGGTTTATGACATTAAAAAAAACACTTATTGCTCTTGAATAGAGATTTCATGGACAGATAAATGGAGGTGTTCAATATTTTACCTTTACCTTCTATGTTTTTTTAACTGGATGTAGTTGATATAGGTAGGAATCTAGTTTGTGTGGTATTAGTATAGTCACTTCAGCTTTCTTTTGATTGATGTTAATATGGTATATATTTTTCTATCCTTTTAATCTATTTGTGTCTTTATATTTAAAGTGCATTTTTTTGTAGGGAGTAAATAGTTGGGTCTTGCATTCTTATCCATTCGATATCCTCTGCCTTTTAAGTGAGGGTAATTATACCATTTACATTTAATGTGATGATTGCTTTAGGGTTTATAGTATACATCTATAGTATACATCTTTTACTATACCAGTTCATATATAGTATTAGAATCTTATGATAGCATACTTCCATTTTCCCCTTTTTCTCCCCACTGGCCTTATGTGATACTGTTGTCATATATTTTACTTCTACATATGTGTAAACATCACACTACATTGTTATTATTTTTGTTGAGAAAAAAATTGCATTTACTTACTCATGTAGTTAGAATTTCTGATCCTCTTCATTCCTTTGTGTAGATCCAGTTTTCTGTGTGGTGTCAATTTCTTCTGCCTCAACAACTTCCCTTAACATTTCTTGCAGTGCAGGGCTGGTGATGAATTCTTTTAGCTTTTAATTTATGGGGAAAGGAGAGGGAATTGAGTGTCAAACACAGCCAGGCCCTTAAGGAGGTTATCAATGGGTCTGTTACATTATTGAGTTCTGCTGGAGTGGGGTCCTGCATTTGAATGCTGTGTGAAAGAGGACGGGAGAATGGTGTGAGGACCGTGGGCTGTGATGGGGGCTGCTGGGAGTTCAGCTGAGCTCCACCCTGGTACAACTGTCTTGCTTCCATTTTGTTCGGCCAAGTGGGCTGCAGAGTCTGCTGACTCTAGCCCCCTCATTCAAGCAGTGCCCCAGAGTACAGCCTGAAGAGTCACCAGTAAATGTGAATTCCTGATAGGATTTCCTTGGTGACACAGGCCTTATTACCAGCAATCTCCCCTGCTTCTCAAGGCCTGCATGCCTACTGTGCCCCTCAGATAAGACCCCAGGGATTTTCCAAAGTCCTGCTCTTTTACCCAGTCTGGCCCTAGCCCAGGAACTCCAAAGCACTCTACCCATGCTCCTAATAAAGGCATGTGCCTGGTGTCCTGCTCTGCTCTCTGGCTGCATTCTGCCTTGACCTTCCCTTATGGCCCCTCAAGGGTGCTGTGTACTTCTAGGACCTCTGAATAATAAACTTCTCTATTTAAACTTCCCTGTTCTGTTGTTGGACCATCTGATACCCTGTACTCCACTTAACCAATGTGAATTAACAAAGTCATAACAGGAGCAGAACATACATTTTGGAGATTCTATGTGATGACCTCGTAAAGTCAAGTGTCTGGCCCAGGACCAAAGTTCATGACAAAGCAGGTGAGCAAGTGCAGTGGAGTCCAGGGATAGAGAAGTGTTGAAGGTTAGGGGCTGGAATGTGCCCTCCACAGGATGATCTCTCATCTGGATGAATCCAGTGACTTGCCCGATGGAGAGGAAGGTGCTGGGCTGGTTTTCGGGAGGCTCATGGCGACGCACCACACAGCAGTAAGGGTGACTTAGGTCACGGCGTCAGAAAGTCTGAAACACCCCACGGGAATCTGGGAGGTGGTCGGCTTCAGGGCCTCCTAACCAAAAACTCCAGGCCTATCTCTGTGCTGTTCTCTTGGCTTAGTCGTCCTCTGTACGTGGGATTACATTTAAAAATTTTGAATCATAAAAAATTGTGGTGAAGTACACAAAACAAAGGACCATTTTAACCATCTGTAAGTGTCCAGTCTGGTGGCATTAAGCGCATTTCCAGTGTGCGGCCACCACCGCCACCCCGCTCTTCGGCTCTTTCTGTGAAGCCGAAACTCTGTACCCGTTAAACAATAGCTTCCCGTTTCTCTCCTGAGCCCTGACAACCACCGTTCTCCTCCGTCTCTGTGAATTTGAGCACTCCAGGAACCTTAGAAGTGGAACCATACAATATTAATCCTTTTGTGCCTGGTTTATTTCAACTGCCATGACGTCCTCGAGGCTCATGCATGTTGTAGTATGTGTTGGAATTTCCTTCCTTCTTAAGGCTGAATAATATCCCATTGTATTGTATACACCACATTTGTTTATTTCTTCATCCATCGACAGGGTGCTCCCACCTTTTGGCTATTGTGAATAATGCTGCTATGAACATGGGTGGGCAGATACCTGTTTGAGTCCCTGCCCTCTTTCCTTTGGGACGTAGCCCAGAGGTGGAGGTTGGGTCATGCGATAATTGTATGACTTTTCCACAGGTGTTACACCATTTCACATTCCCATCAAATGTGGGCTTAATTCTTAAGCTGCTTGCGCCTGCTGGCAAACATTCCAGGCTTTGTCTTTTCATACTGTAATGTCGGAGGAAGGGCAGAAACTCTTTGTCTAGCCTTCTAAGCAGTAATTAGGAGACATGAGTGTGTGGGCTGTTCATTGACCCTGAGCCAGTGACTGGTCCTGGGAACAGGTGAACGGGTGTCAGACAACCTGGCCCGCACTTGTATGGGGGTGGAGTCAACATCCCCGTAAGTACACACGCTGCATGGATGTTCCAGTGGGGACCACTGATATAGAGTTCAGATCTTAGTTATATCAGTAAAAAGGCGTTTTCAGATACATACATGTCGTGGGGCCATTCTCCTGAAATCTGAATTCTTTCTACCTGTCAGGTTATTTTTCATCTCCTTAGTGAACTGAAGCAGAGATACTGCTCTGACATTTGAAACCCAGTGAGGCAGGACTGTTAGAAAAAAGGCTGACTTATTTTAACACATGGTTTTCTTTTTTTAACTTTACAATGGAAGGGGAACTTTTGCCAAACATCAGGACTTGAATACTTCACAGTTTGTCATCCGCAATGGGACAGGCATGTTGGCCAGGTCCCCCTGGTCTCAGAAGAAAGGACTGCATGTTAGTCCTTGGAAGGCCGTTTGTTTACTGTCGGTGGACGGCAACTTCCAGCCTCCGGGCTAAAGAGCTGCTCCCTTTTGCAAGAGGCCCAGTCCAGACGGCCCAGGCCACCTCCCCCAGACACCTGGATGATTTAAGACACCATTAAAAGTAGATGCCAGTTGCCAGGTCCACATTTAAACAAAGATTCAAAGGGACAAACCTTGGGAACAAATCTGCTTGGCTCTTTCGGAAGCCAAATGTCAGCTGGTTACAGCTCATTTTGCAGGTTGTTAATCACGACTGGCTCTGTGAAAATGAGTTTTCTTATGAAAATTCAGATGCCGCAGCAGTTCTCTCAGCACCGGTGAAGGGAGCATGGAACCCAGATATGGAACAAAGAGTGTGTCCCACTTAGAGCAGCCACCTGCTCCGGGGACTCTGGTGGCTGGCGTGGGGAGCCGTGGCCTCCTGCAGAGGCCTGGGTCAGCCTGGGATGTGGGGGCCTGGGCCGCCTCACAGAGCTGTGTGCACACGTGGGGCTGGGTGGCAGGCCTGCTCAGTGCCTTCTGTTCTGGGGGAGCACCCCTCTCTTCCTTTTGAGGATGAAGGGCCCTGGGCGTCAGCGCCCCTTCCTGCCTGCACAGGGGCATCTGCCAGGTCAGTCAAGCCTGAGAGAGGGCAGGACAGACTCTGCCTCACGTTTTCTTTGGTTCCATATCCCCAGGCTTTCTGGCTGTTGGCTTAAATATTGGCCGACTAGTGGCAGGCCTCAAACAGCCCTGAGCATGGCTCCACACAGGGGCCCTGCTATGGCTTGTGCCCAGATACAGCCACGCGGGCCCCCGTACCATGGCCCAGGGCCTTGGAGGGGGCACCTGCCTCTTGCTGGGGGCCCAGGATGCTTTGAATTCTGAGCTGCTAGGACAGTGGCCGTGGCTTTGAGTGGCTCCGGGCAGGCGGGACTTTCTCATCAGGGCCTCCCAGGGCAGCAGAGAAAGCGCCCCAGTCCCGTTTCCCACCCTCAAAAAACAGGGACTTTGACTTCCCTGGGTATTCCAGGCCCTTCTTGTTTCAGCAGGAGGATCCTGTGCGTTTGATCTAAATCTGGTCTCCTGCTGGAGAGACCCAAACAATCTAAGTCAAAACAGTATTAACAGGAAACCTGTCTCTTACGGCAAGAATGCAACCAAAATAGCTCCAAGTCTTTAATTCTGAAAGTGGCACCATTTGGGGGAGGCCTTTACCTGAGAAAAACAGTAAGTGGAACTGTGCCCCCAAATATTCTGGCTTGTAGGGCCTTGCAGAGCTCGGGGAGCGTGGGGCTGTGGGGTTGCTGGGCCACCCAGGTGCACCTGAGCCCAGAGAGCTGGGCTTCCAGCTCTGATCAGACTGGGCCACCTGGAGAATCACACAGACAAAAGATGTGCTTTCACTGAGCTAACTGACCAGCTATCTTTGTTTGGTAGAGATAATTGAGAATTTCAGGAGGAAAAAACTCCTATTTTTTTTCCCCCAAAGCACTTCATGGCACTGTGGAATATCTATGAACTCAAAACCCTGCAAAGGGAAACATCACCTATAATCTTGCAATACTGAGACAACTGCAGTAAACGCTTTGTGGGAACTCACAACGTTTCTTTAATTTATGTGTGCACGCACACACACACACACACACACACACACACACACACACCTACACACTTTTTAATGGTTCCTGTGCCTCCTGTTTTAGTCTCTCGACCACCTGTTTTCCTCTCCCCACATGCAGTCACTGCTGCCTGCTTCCAAAGATATTCTCTACACATACACAAATAGATATTTATTTGTTTATGTTTTCATTTGCAAGTGGTAGCAGAGCATAATACTTTCCTGGATTTTCCATTAAAAAAAAAATCTTGACGACATATCTTGGAGAGTCTTCCACATTAGTTCATGGAGTTTGGCTTCATTCTTTAAAAAAGTTGCATAATATTCCACCCAATGATTGTACCATAATTTATTCAGCCCACTATTATGAACATTTAGATTGTTTCCAGACTTTCGATATTAAAAAAAAACATTTCTCACTTTCTGGAAGTGGCGTTATTGGGTCAGGGGATCTCACATGTTGAGGGCTATTGCCAGATAGCTCTGCACAGAGCTGCTGTCCATCTCTACAGCCACCGACAGCAGATGTGTTTATTTCCCACACTGTGAGTCACACAGTTTGCCATCACGATGTTTGAATTTTGCCAGTCTCATAAGTGAAAATACCACCGTGTTGCTTTACTTTGCATTCCTCTAGAAGTGACACTGAAATTATTCTTGCGTATTTGGAAACACTGGCATTTTTGTTTTTGTGAACTGTCCGTGTGATTTGTTTACTTTTCTGCTGGGCTGTCTGTAGCTCTCTTTCTCTTCTCTCTTTTCAAGAACAAGGCTTTCCTTTATTGGCCACTGCTCCTTTATTCCTTCTCAGCTCAGAAAGAATGGAAGCTAAAGAGCTGCTGACAACACAGTTCCTTTTGCTTCTTTTTTAGTAGTCTGCCTCAGAGACTGCTTCCTGCAAATATGGCTTCACTGCGCGCTTCCTTGTTCAGCCTGGCCTCTAATGCCTCCCAGTGGCCAAACCAGGCCCAGGGTGGCTCCTACCACCAGCCATGCACTCAATTCCCATGGAACTAATCAAGAGGGAATGGATCCCACACGTCAGTTTGCACCCCTCACCAGCAGAACTCCGCTGCAGGTGTTTATTTTCAAAGGTTTACTGCTGCAGACATTGTTCTCTGCATTGTCCTGTGTTTGACTTTAAATGCTTCCAGAAGACCTTATATTTTGCACTTCATGACTTCTGTGTTTTCCCTACTGTTTCAAGGATGGAGTTTTCACTGCTTGTGCTATTGCTTCAACTTCTTAAAGGCAGAAGAGGAAATGCTGACTTCTCTTTACCCCTCTACATTCACTCTTTCTATTTAATTTTGCATTATGTATCTCTAGTTTATAATTAGACTGGTGCTTCTTCAACAAAAACTATCATCTACTTTTGAGATGAATGTTTTTTCTTTTCTCTTGTAGTTAATAAGGAAAAAGTCATTTTTTCTCTATAAAGAATTTTTTTCTTTATTTTTTCCTTTCTACCTTAGATAGAAACCACACATATACAGTCACATTCTCACTCTACACAAAACAGGAAACAATAGATGACACTAATAAGGTGACATGTGTCTGTTACGGGAGTAAATGTGTGGGATCAATCAAAATAAAGAGAACTGTGCTAAGAAAACATACAAACCAATCCTAAACTAGGGGAATTCCAAAGACACATATTAAAAAATTGACTTTCAGTGATTCTTCAAGTTTTGATAGTCTGTAAATAGATTTCATGAAAATGTAAGCTAGAGTCCAGTACAGGCCCTGCGACTTCCTAGTTCTTTCATGCTAGTCTGTCTGCTGCCCCCTGCCTCTGACCCGCAGACTGGGAGGGAACGCGACGGAGTGCTGAAGATCCGATAGGCCAGCCAGGGGGGAGTGCTGAAGATCTGATAGGCCAGCCAGGGGGGAGTGCTGAAGATCTGATAGGCCAGCCAGGGGGGAGTGCTGAAGATCCGATAGGCCAGCCAGGGGCCTCAAGGCGTCACAGCACAAGAGTAATGCTGAAAAGGCACTCCTCGTATTTATTGAGCAAATGAACTTAAACATCTAAAGAATTCTGAGTAGGAGGTTCAACACATGATCAACACAAAATCATTATCTGACCTGTCCTCAAGGACACCGACACCATGTGAGGGCTCTAATCATTCTGTTATTGATCACGCGTCAGGAGTCGTAGGAGAGGCAATCAGGTCATATGTATTCGTACATTTGATTTCTATATTGCTTGATTTATGTATTAATCCCATTAATCCCACACTAGTCACACTTATTCTAGGCATTATTTTCTTTGCTACGGATTGGTTGATAAGTTTTATACCCAATGACCTTTAAGTAGTATTCTTCAGAGGGCCATTCTATTTTGTTAAGAAACTGTTAACAACGTACCACAAGCTGGAACAAGTACGGAAAGTCCACGTGGTAAGAACAACCCAGTTACTTTTGCTGGAAATTCTTGTCCTCTCTCAAATCCTCATCTGTGGTAGCTGGTGGAGGGCAAAAAAGCCTTTAGAGTTAAATAGTATTGATTCCAATTCCTCACTGTAGTTCTAGAAAAACCCAGGATTTGCAAAACATTTTAGTTTATTTAGAGCTTTCCATCTCCTTTATTCAAAGAGGCAAAATTCTAAGGAGGCCGAAGTATTTATTAGAAAAGACTTCCCCACCCTCAAGTCTGAATGCAACTGGGCCTTCTAGGCTTTCACCTGTGATTTTTAAATCCTTTACATTTATTTCTAGGTATTGGCTTTTTAATTCTATCTTTCAGCTTCAGGAATAACTGCAGGGAAAGGAGTGAGGACACGTGGAGACACCAACTTATGGACACCACATGACTTTTTCTGTTCTTCCCTCTCCAGCCCTGCCCCTGCCCCAGTCACCAGTGAGGATTTTAGGATTCCCTCAGTCTTTTTCCATCTCTTTTCACTTACTGCAGTCCTACGTTTTGAGGTGTCAGAATCTAAAAGTAGCAGATAGGAGGTTCTTCCTTGTTCGTCCTAATTTTAATTGATCTTGTTAATGGTTGAAGGAGGAGAGACTTCCTTGCTTCTGAGATGGCTGACTGGATGGTTCGGCCTCTGTGACCTGTTGGAGGCCCAGGGTCTGTGACTTCTGAGCCACAAATGATGCTCTGACCCTGCCTGACATCACTGCTGAGGAGAGGTCTTTATTTGGCTAGTCTGATACATTTTTGATTGCCACGCCTCCAAGACCCCAGAACAGTGTTGGGGGAGCTGTGGTCTGTGTTCACGCCCAGAGAACGACGGTTCGTCACTATACCCAAAGAGAACAGGCCTCTGCTGAGCTTTCTCCTTGGTGTGTAACTCTGGGCTGGGGAAAATTTTCTTTCTTTTTCCCCTTCAAACATTAATAAAGGATTCATTGTGCTGTATTATTTGCTAGATATGCAATATTTTTCTTTTTTTTTCCAAAAGGGGAAATATTATCTCAGAATTCAGATAATCTGCTAGTATTTGTGATCCATGAATCCTGAATATATTTACTCATTGTTGTCTTGATGTCTGCTGGGATAGAGTAACAGTAGTTAGCAATCATACAGCACTTAGTGTGGTTCAGACATCCTGCACAGCATTTAATAATTAATTTGATCCTCACAGCAAATGTTAGGAACCATCGTTACTTTCATTGTACTTAACAGAAAGGTTAAGAAACTTGTCTGAGTGCCAGTAAGTGCAATTAGAGGTCATCCAGGTTGCGCTGCTGGAAGACGACTGTGTGTGTGTGTGTGTGTGTGTGTGTGTGTGTGTGATGTGTGCACACCTAGGGCATTTACTCACACATGATGTAATGACAGAATTTGTTGGGTCAGGAAATAGAGCTAGTAAGAAAGTCATCAGCTGACAATTACTTTCTTGTGTGTTCTTTTTTAATTGGAATATAGTTGATATAGAATATTATATTGGTTTCTGATGTACAACACAGTGATTCCGTAATTATATACATTACTAAATGCTCACCATGGTAAGTGTAGTTACCCCATTAACATACCAAGATACTACAAAATTACCGGTTATATTCTCTATATTGTACTTTCATTATTATGACTAATTTATTTTAATTTGAAGTTTGTACCTCTTTATCTCCTTCATTTATGTCATCCGTTCCCCCACCCCCTCCTATGGTAACCAACAGAGTGTTGTCAATATTTATGGGTCTATTTCTTTTTCGTTTGTTTTATTCTGTTTTTAGATTCCAGTTCAAGTGAAATCATATGGTATTTGTCTTCTCCTCCTGGCTTATTTCACTTAGTGTAATGCCCTCTAGGTCCATCCATGTTGTCACAAATGGCAGGATTTCATTCTTTTTATGGCTGCGTAATATTCCATTGTGTACATGTGCCACCCCACATCTTCTTTATCCATTCATCTATTAATGGAAACTTTGGTTTGCTTCTGTATCTTTTCTATTGTAAGTAATGTTGCAATAAACAGGAGCATTTATATCTTTTCGAATTAATGATTTTTAGTTTTCTTCAGGTAAAGTGAAATTGCTGGGTCATATTGTATTTCTATTTCTAGCTTTTTGGAGAACCTCCATACTGCTTTTTACAGAGGCCACACCAATTTTCCTTCCCACCAACAGTGTAGGAGGGTTCCCTTTTTCTCTACATCCTCACCAACACTTGTTATATCTTGTCTTTTGTATGGTGGCCATCTGACTGGTGGTATCTCATTGTGGTTTTGATTTGCATTTTTCTGAAGACTAGTGATGTGGAGCATCTTTTCTTGTGCCTGTTGGCCATGTGTACGTCTTCTTTGGAAAAATGTCTATTCAGGTCCTCGGCCCATTTTTTAATTGGATTATTTATTTTTTTGGTGTTCAGTTGTATGAGTTCTTTATATATTTTGGATATTAGCCCTTTATCAGATATATCATTTGCAATGTATTCTCCCATTCAGTTGCCTTTTAGTTTTGTTGATGGTTTCCTTGCTGTGCAGGAAGGAGCTTTTTAGTTTGATGTAGTCCCACTTGTTTATTTTTGTTGTTGTGTCCCTTGCCCGAGGAAACATATCCAGAAAAAAATTACTCATGCTTATGTTCAAGAGATTCTTGCATATGTTTTTTTCTAAGAGTTTTATGGCTTCATGTCTTATATTTACGTCTTTAATCTGCCAACAATTGATTTTGAATAGGCATCACAGACAACATTGGTTGTCTGATTCCTGAAAGTATTGTGAGTGGTTTGGGGCTGACCCATAGCTGGGCCTAGGGATATTGGACGTTTTTATTTTTAGAAGCTTGGCTTTTATTTCTCTCTTTCATCCAGGTAGATTTTAAGGGTATTCCTTGGGGGAATTTATAATGAATTTGGAGAATGTTAATAATAACAAATTTATCCATCCCTTTGGGATTACTCAGAAAGCAACCAATTATATATCCACTTTCCAAACTGGAGCCCTCAGTGTGACTGAGCTGTAGCCAAGCCAGGGTTGCCCAAGTAACTAAACAACCCTACTGCTACCTAGGGCATAAATGGTGTTGCAGATCGAGTCTTTTTCCTCACAGACTCTAAACATCCACCTGATAAAAGATGTAAGATGCAACTTTAGCTACTTGGTATAATTTTGTTATAGATTTCTAGACAGTCTCTTAAAAAAAATTCCTATGTTGCTACCAGACCAAGTCTTTGATTTGAAAGGCTGATAAAAGACATTTTAAAGGCCTGAGTTTACAAGGTGATAGATACAATGGACTGGTTTTTAAATTCCTTTTCCAGTCTCCCACTAGTGTGCGGTCCTGTGTGCAGCATATAAAAAGCTAAAAACACTATTTCCCAGTTGCTATTACACCTGGGATCCCAGATGGGCTCTGTGGTCCATCAATCAGATGCATGCATAGGAACCTTGAATTTGCAATTGAGATAAGAGGCAAGAGAGGCATGGGAGATCCTTTTGCTGATGTGGATTACAACAGGAAGCATGTTTTGGAACCAGAAACTCTTGACAGTCAAAATACATGTTCTAAAGTCGCTACAGGTAACTCTTTGCAGGGTTATGTCACCAATCAGCTCGATAATTAAGCTTATTTATTTCACTTTGTTTTAGGAATTGCTTTTTAATTTCACTGTTTTAAAGTATGTAAAACATGTTATGTTCCCAAAGTCAAAGCTCTATACCTGGGTGTATTCTGAGAAGTCTAGTTTACCACATTTCTCCTCCATCATATAACACATTTTAAACATTGGTTTTTCTTTTCTTTTTCCAGCATTTCATTTCGCAACTATGGGAAGATACATTCATATTTGTATTTCCCTCTCTGTCTCAGAAAAGGTGGATATTATATTGACTGTTAGGCCCTCTTTCCAATGGCATGTCCTCAGACTGTCTCACATCTGGATATAGGTCTGAAGGTCATTCTTATTTTCATATCTAGTTGCCCCGCCTTATACCTCAACTCAGTGCGTATCAGGGAAACCTCTATTCCTCATTCAGAAAGATGCTGGCTTTGGGGAGGAGTTGTATATACATGAAATCATGTATCTGTAGAACAGTATCAGTCAATTCTTCCTTAAGTGGTATTTTCTAACATCATAAGTGGGTGTCAGATTTTGTCAAATGAGATGGAAACCATGCCTGTTATTTAAAAAAAAGAGAATTTAACATGAAGAATTGTTAACTAATTGAAGACAAAAGGGACTGCTATCTGGGAGGTAGCAGAAACTGTAGGAAACAGCTACTACACCTAGGCTTGGGGGCAGAGGAGGGACCCGTGGAACTCAGACCTCTGAGAAGGAGTCGGTGGCCTGGCTGGCGTCATCATCGGAGTTTGGTGAGGGCGTCCCAGGAGCTGGGCCTGCACTGCACTGGCTGGCTGAAGGAGGAAGAGCAAAAACAGGAAACTGAATTCAAAGCTGCTACTGGAAAAAAAGCCTCCACTGCATATGAGATGGAGAAACAAACTTGAGAGGCTATGGGCAAGAGGAGAGAGTGGACAGAAAGGAACAAATTTGTCTGCCAATCCCCAGCTTTGCCTGTGTTCTCCTCTCCTGGTGGAGTCTGATGGGAGCAGTGGGCCCACAGCACCACAGTTTGCAGGCACCCCCCACAGAGAGGAGATAGAAGGAGGGCTTGAAGCGAGGGGCAGCAGCTGGACAACTGGCACAACACCCATGGAAATGGCATTATTTTTCTTGGATATATGGATATCATGAGTTACATACTCATATAATTAAGCTTTCTAATACTGATTCTTTTTCTGGTAAAACTCCACTTGGTCATTATGAATTATTGTCTTAATATACTGCTTGCTCATATTTTATTTTAGATTTTTTTAATATCAACATTTACAAGTAAAATTGATATATAGTTTTTTGGGCAATATTTTTCACATATTAATATCTACGTTAACTTTGTTTCATAGGAAGAGGTTGGAAACTAATTCTTTTCCCATGTTCTGTAACAGTTTAAGTAGCATTGGGATTATCTCACTTTAAAGGATTGCTAAATTCTCCAGTGAAACCATCAGGACCTGGTGTATTATTTGGTGAGAACATATTTGCAGTTTTCTCCATAATGTCTATAGTTGATCTTTTCAAGTATTTTTTTTTTTATCTCTGAAGGTCCAAATTTGGCAAATTATATTTTCTAAAAACTGTTTGTTTTATTTAGGTCGTCAAATTTATCTGCATAAAGTTAGCAAGGTATTGTCTTAAATTATTAAAAAAATTCTGGATTCAATGGCACTTCTGCCTTCTCTCATTTTGTTTGTATACATGTGCTATCTTTTTTTCTTGCTAGTGTTTCTCCACTTTGTGGATTTTTTCCCAAACAAAAGCTTGTTGATGTATGCATTAGTTTTATTGCTTTTTAGTTTTCCAACTCAATGTCTGATCTTTATCCTTATTAATGTACTTCTTCTGTTGTATTACATTAGTTTTATTTCTTTCCTGTTTATTAATGTAGATATTTATGGTTTTTTGATCTCTGAGCACAGCTTAACTGTGTTCTATAATCTCTAGCATGTGTCTGCATATTTTCTTTTCATCTCCTATAATTTCTGCTTGGCAAACTTGATGTACTATCAGATGCATAAATATTAATAGCTGCTATATCTTCATTATGAATTATAGCCTTTAGCATTAATTTTTCTTTGCCCCATTTATTGTTCTTTGGCTAGAATTCTCCTTTGTCTGCTATCAAGATATGCCTAGTATGAATTTTCTCATCCGTTAACTTTTGCTTGTTCTGAATCTCTGTGCTTATCTGTCTGTCTTTTCCAGAGCAGACTGAGATTGGGCTTTGTCAGGCAACTTGATAAGCCCTTTCTATTTATTGTTACAAATGACATTCAATCTCAGTTTGACCATGCCATGATTTCTTGCTCTTTTATTGGGTATCGATTTTTGTACTCCGGAAGACTTGTATCTGTCTTCTAGTAATTCCCTCTATTTATTTATATAAAAACCTTGATTTATATAAAACAATTTATATAAAAACCTTGTCTTTTTCTTTAGGTGCTATATTTTGGTGTCCTACTTTGAGAAAAATGGAAATGATAGAAACCACTTCTCCCTCCTGCTTTTTCCTAAGCTTTGAATTTTAGACTAGTTTTATCTTCTTGTTAATCTTTGTACTCATCAATTTATTTTAGCTCCTTCTACTTGACTTGTCAGCCTCCAGTGACATACTTCTGCCCTCAGTTAACACTACAAGGCCACCAGTGATCTACTTGCCAATTACTCTCTTACCTCTTCATCTACCCTTTGGTTTGTTCAAATATTTTGCTTTTTATTTTTTTAAGATTGAGTTTTTGCTTCCTTATCATTGATTTTGGAGCTTTTCATACTTCATTTTAAAAACTGTAATTGGCAAATATTTTCTCCCAGTCTATAGTAATCCTTTTGTTCTTTTTACAGTGTCTTTTGAAAAACTGAAGTTCTGAATTTTGATGAGGTCAAATTAATCAATTTTTTTCTTTGGGTCATGGTGAGAAATCTTTGTCTAAGTCAAGGTCACAAAGATTTTCTCCTATGTTTCTTTTAGAAGTTTTATAGTTTTAAGTTTTACATTTAGGTCTATGACCCATTTCGAGTTAACCGTTGCATATGGTACAAGGAATGGGTCAGGTTATTATTATTGCACATGACTATCTAATTTTTTCATCCCCTTTTGCTAAAATAACTATCTTATCCACAAACAAGGTCTGTGTACTTTGGTTGAAAATCAGTTGTCCACGTAGGTCAATTTCTGATCTTTCTATTCTGTTATGCTGACCTCTTTTTTGTATCTTTATACCATTACCACAGTCTTGATTATTATAACTTTATAATGAGTTGTGTATCAGGTACTTTACTTCTATAGTTGTTCTGGCTACTTTCTGTCCTTTGCGTTCCATATGAGTTTTACAATCAATTGGCCAATTTATCCAAAAAATATGACTAGGATTTTGATTTGGATAGTGTGCTGTATCTATAGATCAATTTGGGAAGAACTGACATCTTCTGACTCATGTACCGGTTACATTTCTCCATTTATTTACATCTCCTGTACTTTCCTTTATCAGTGTTTTATAGTTTTCAGTGTATGGTCTTGCATTTTTTTCTCATGTATTACTTGGTATTTCATAATTTTATGTTATTATTAATGGTTTTGTTTTTTATTTTCAAATTCTGATTTTTCATTGCTAGTATATAGAAATATGATTTTTTAAACATTGGTCTTGTATTCTGCAAACTTGATAAACTCTCTTATTAGTTCTAGGAAATTTTTTTTTTGTAGATGTCTGTTTTCTGGGAGTAAAGGCAGTTTTTACTTTTGTTTTATAACCTGGATGCCTTTTTTCCTCTTCCTTGGCTTATTGTACCAGCTAGAATCTCTGTACAACATTGAATAGAGGTGGTGAGAGTGGCCTTCCTTGGCTGGTTTCCAGTCTTGGGGGGAAGAAGCACTTAGTCTTTCACATGTAAGTGAGATGATGGCTGTAGATTCTTTTTCCCCAGTAAATGTCCTTGATCAAGTTGAGGAAGTACCCTTCTATTCCTAGTTTGCTGAGGGTTTTTGTCAGGAATGGATGCTGAATTTTGTCAAACATTTTTTTTTCTGTGCCTTTTTCATGTTCAGAGTTTTTCTCTTTAAATTTGTTGATGTGATGAATTATTTTGATTGATTCCGAATATTAAATCAGCTTTAAATTCCTGGGATAAACTCACTGGGCCATGTTTTATTACTCTTTATATATATTACTGGATTCAATTTGTTCTGTCTTAAAAAAGAATTTTGCACCAATCCTCATGAGGGATATTGAATTGTACTTTTATTTTCTAATGCCCAACTTGTTTTGGGATGAAAGGAACATTGGCTTTATTGAATGAATGGGGAAACTATTCCCTCTTATTAAATTATCTGGAAAAATTTATGTAGAACTGGTATTATTTCTTCCTTAAATGTTTGACAGAATTTACCAGAGATAGGTTTCACTGGCCTTCTGGAGTTTTATTTGTGGAAAGGTTTGAAACTACAAATTCAATTTCTTTGCAGATATATGGTTTTATTTTTTTCAAGTTATCTATTTTTTCTTGAGCTATTTATTGTAGTATGTGCTTTGCAAGAAGATCATCCATTTCATTGAAGCTGCCAAATTTGTTGACATAAAGTTGCTCATAATATTTCCTCATTATATCTTTAGATCTGAAATCTAAAGATCCTTCTCTCATTCCTGATATTGAGAATTTTTGTCTTCCAGTTTTTTTAGTAGTTTTCTAGAAATTGATAAATTTCATTGCTCTTCTCAGAAACCTAACTTTTGGTTCCTTCATATTTTCTTCATTGCTTTTCTTTTTTTCTATAGTATTGATTTTTTTTGTTGTTCTGCTCTTTATTATTTCCTTGATCTTCCTTCATTTGGGTTTAATTTCTTCTTCTTTTTCTAATTTCTACATATGGGAGCTGAGATAATTGATTTGAAACTTTTGCTCTTTTCTAATACAGGCATTTGTTGCTATAAATTACCCCCTATATATTGCTTTGGTGACATCCCAGAAAACTGGTATATTATGTTTTCATTGTCATTCAGTTTGAAATACTTCCTAATTTTCTTTGAGTTTTTGTCCTATTAGTTATTTAGAAAGTGTGCTATTTAGTTTCTAAATATTTGAGAATTTTCTTCAGAGATCTTTCTGTTATTGATTTCTAATTTAATTCCTTTATGGTCATAAAACATATTTGATATAACTCAAATCTTTTAAATTTATTAAATTTATCTTATGGCCCAGAATATTCTTTTGCTGTTACTTTTGTTTCTGTCTGTATCTTTTTGTTTTGAAGTTATTAGGTACATAAACATTTAAGATCTTTATATTTCTTAATGAATTGATCCATTTATCACTTTGAAATGAACTTCTTTATCTCTGGTAATATGCTTTGCTCTGGAATCTATTTTGTCTGATATAAATATAGCCCCTTCAGCTTTCATTTGGATCAGTGTCAGTGTTGGCATGGTATATTGTTTCCATCATTTTACTTTGAGCATATTTGTGTATTTCTATATAAAGTGTGTTTCTTGAGGGAAGCATGTAGTTGGGTTTTGCTTTTTCAATTTAATCTGACAATTTCTGCCTTCTAATTAGAGTATTTAGACCATTGACATTTAATATTATTATTGTAATTAGATTTAAACCTATCATTCTTATTTGTTTGGTATTTGTCTCATCTGGTTTTATTCCATCTTCTTCTGACATTTTAACATTAGTTAAATGTATTTTTCCATTTCAGGCTTTTTGTTTTTTCAGTGGTGCCTCTTATTTTTGGCATTTTAGTGGTTAGAGTTTATAATGTATAACATCACAATATACCTTTAAATAATATTATATCACTTCATGTTTATCTGTACGTAACATGTCTTTTTTCTTTAACTATTTTACAAAATTTCTGTCACTGATTTCAAGCAATTGGTTTGTGATGTGCCTTGCCATAGTTTTCTTCATGTTTCTTGTATGTGGCTTGTATGTGAGGTTCACTCGGCTTCTTAGATCTCCATTAAATTTGGAAAATTGCAGCCCTGATTTCTTCAAATATTTCTTATTTATTTATCTCTCCTCTCCCTGAGGGACGCCATTTACATGTGGACCAGGTGGCTTGAAATTGTCCCACAGCTTACTTATGATGTGTTCCTAGTTTTTTATTTTATTTTCTCTCTGTTTCATTTTGGATCATTCTATTGTTTGTTGAAGTAAAATAATTTCTACTGCTTTTTTCCTTGTAGAGATTTCCACTGTTTGAATTTGCCAATTTTCTATTTATTTTTTGCGTAAATTGGTAGTTAGGCCTGGAGGCTGGATTAGGTTCAGATTCAATTTTTTTTGGCAAGAATACTTCTTGGTGGTGGTGTGTACTTCCATCCGGAGTCACATGATGTCTGATTTTTCCTTGGTGATATTAACAGTCTTTGACAATCATCAGCTATATCAAAATTTTCAGTATAACAAGAAAGACTTCCACAAATATTCTGATATATTTCTCCTCGAACTCAGTGTAAGAGTTGCTATAGAATTTATTTATAAAATATATTTAATCCTTAAAAATTTAAATAACATGAAAATGGTTTATAAATGGAATATGGAATGCAAATGTTAGGTACCTTAATTATCTTAGATTCTGGCCTTTTCCAACCTTTATAAAAGGTGTTTTATGTTTTGGTATTGGCCCTTGGATAGGAAAGATCTGACTTTAAAAAAAAATCATAGCTTATTAAAGTAAACATCTCATTTTTTACAAATTCCTTGAATCTGCTACTTTTCTCCTTAGTGGTTCAACAAAGAAACACACACTCACACACCAGAGAGCCTTGTGTGAAAATCTCTGTGTTAGTAGCTCTGTGGTGGTTACCCCTCCAGTTTGTTCAAATTCAAACATTCTAAAGAGAGAGGAAAGGTACTGAATTCCTTTTCAGGCTTTCCCGCCTATATCCACATCCTTGTGGGGATCTGTGAGGCTCCCAGCAGTTCCAGCAGGCAACTTAGCCTGAAATGAAACAGAAATTTCTTAGCTGGCACGGTATTTTATTAACAAATAAGTGTGCCTGATTCTTTGGCCCAGAGGACTGTGTTTTTCATCTGGGTAGATCAGTGTGGGAACCTGCAGTTTAATTCCTTGATTTTCCTATGCATTCTGTGGGGAGAGCAGGGGTCCTCGGGCTTTCAGCTGTGCCAGGCAGCGATGATGCTCCAGCCGAGAGCAGGCAACATTTCTATTTTCGCCCAAGCCACTGCTTTATAAGTGCACTTACTCGTTCACTCCTTTGGCAGCACTTCAGGAAGCAGTGTGACATGCTTGGTAAGAGCTAAGGATGCAGAGATAAGGCTGATGCTGATAACAGTGTGTGTGTGTAGGTGTATTTCCTTTCTTCAAAGCCGGAGGGTGTTTGTCCATTGAGTGAATATACTGCACTGGATTTACCAATTTCCCTATTTATTCACAGTTAGGTTGTTCATAATGCTTATTAATTATTCCAGTGACTTACATGTATTAACTGTTTTCATTCTCACAATAACCCTATGAGGTTGGCAATTTTGTTATTGCCTCCATTTTACAAGTGAGGAAATAAGACACAGAGAGTTTAAGTAATTTCCTAAGTGCTAATCAGTGGTGAACCTGCAATTCCATCCTAGGCTCCAGAGGAGACTGTGTGTTCACGAGCCCTGCTATCTCCACCGCCTCAGAGGTATTCACTGTTCTAAGGACTTCATGGGCTAATAGCTTGATGTGTAAATCAATCAACTTGAGTACAAGGTAAAGGGAAACAATACTGGAACATTAAAGGTGCAGGTATAGCACAGAGAGGGGACCAGCTCACCTTCGGGAGGTAGGAGGAAGACTGCCGGGGAAAATTTGCTGTTTTGAAGGTGCAGAGGTTCAGCCCAATCAATGCAGATTCTGTGAGAAGGGCATTTGTGCACAACCAGGCCCTGGTGAATGATGTTGATGGTGTGAGGTCCAGTGGGCTCCCTGGGTGAGTCCCCAGGGTCAGAAGTCCAGGCCTTGCCTCTTCTGACTTTCATAGCCTTTGGCAAGTCACTTAACTCCCCTGATGTGGTTGTCACTTAACAACCTTACATAGCTGGTCTCAGTCTCAAAGGGAGCAGTTAACGCAGAGGTTCTTTGTAAATGGCACATGCTGGGCAACTGTAAAGGGCTTTAGTTTTCCTTAAAGAGGGAAAGCAAGGCCCAGCCTGTCTCACCGGGAAAATGTGAATTGCAATTCTATTGCCTTGCTCCAGTGACTGCCTCATAAAACTCTATTAATCTGTAAGTTCCAGCCATGAGCTCCTCAGAGAAGTGTCAGGCACCACGTTTGGCGAGAGACTCTGGGCTGAGTTATGGACTGATGGGAGGGAGATCAGCCAGTGGGCTGGGGATGTGCTTTTCCACCCTGCCTTGTCATTATTTCCCCTCCAGGAAGAACAATACGATAATTAGTGCAATAATTATTGGTCCACTACTAACATTGTCACCAAAATGGTCCAAACCACCAGAGTGATGGTGTTGGTTAACTCTGTGAATGGAAAGAGGGGCTTTCCCTAAAATAGTTCTCAGAAGCTGCGGAAAGCACAACTGGGCCGAGGGTTCGTCCTGGGAGGATTTGGCACTTAGTTCTTCCCTTATAAAGGGTTTCATCATGACTCAACCATAAATCCAAGAACTCTCACTTATTAGACCTGACAAGTTCTCCATCAATAATGATGACAGAGACAAAAATGGAAAGGATTACACAGATTTCTCTAGGTCTCGAGTCCCTCTAACGTCCCTAGCTCCCTCTAGAGAAACCTTCCGATCAGATCATGGGGAACTTACATTTAGGGGTCCATCTGGTTCTACTCTGCCGGCTGGAGGAATCCCCCTCGGGTGATGGATGGTGATGCTGGCAGGGAAGGTCTCTCCCCTCCAGCTTTGTGTCATTCTAGGGAATAAGCATCAGCCCCTGGGTTCTCCTGGGGCGGGAGAGGTTTTCCTCTTTGGAGTCCATCACTGGGTGAGTCTAGAGGTCTGTGAGTCTCTGTACTCCCAGATAAGCTGCCTCTGGCTGTGGGCCTGGGGGACGATGGGGTGGTGATATGCGCCAGAAGGAGAAGCCATCGCACTGCTTGGATGGAGATCCCAGCCACCTTCATGACCCCATGGTGGCTCCCAAGCTCGCTGCCGCCCAGCCCTCCCCACCTGGCCACAGCGTGTGTACGTGGCCTGGGGACAACACAGCTCTGTTTCTTTCTGAAGCTTCTAAGGCAAAGAACGGCCCCACCACCTCATCTTTGTCTGTCCTGCTCCAGCCGCCGCGAGGCCGCTGTACGCATACAGTCCATGTCAGGGATCTGTCACAGCGATACCTCCTTGGGAGACTCCTGCCTTTAATTCAGCGAGTCCTGGATCTCACCCAACAAAGGCGTCAGCTTCACAGCCTCCCAGATCTCGAGGTTCTGGCTCCTTACTTGCTTTCTAGCAATTTCCATTTAATTGACCCCATGGCTACTGTAAGCTACCCACTTAGTATTTTTGTATCTTTGTCTTAATTATTTTAACATATTTTGCTATTCCACACTGTGTAGTTTGAAATTGGTTTTACCTTGAATGACAGATTTATTTCATAGAAATGACTGGTCCTAGGACCCCAATTCTTTGTGTCCACTTTGGCTAAAGTCACAGTTGAAGCCCTAGGCCACACATGTCAAGGCACATAACGAGGAGCCTTGAGATTTGTTGACACAGTGAATTTGTGAGTGGGCAACTCTAGCTCAGTCATTACCCTTTGTTTATGTTCTTACGGCCCTCCGCTGACCCCGCTGACCCTGCTGACCCCGCTCACAGTGACAGCCAAGGTCGCCCCCGTCCTCATCTCTGGCCCGGCCCTTACCCGGGGCAGCACACAGGCCTCCTCGCTGTGCCTGACTCTCCGGGCCCTGCTGCCTCAACCTTCACGCTAGTGTCCCCTTGGCCTGCATGCGTTCCTGCAGGTATGCACAGGATGGCACCCTTACCTCTGCAGGTCTTTGTCCCAAAGTCCCCTTCTTTGGGGTTTGTCCTTCATCGCTCTGTAAAAACCCACCAGCTTCCCAGAATCACCTCTCCCTTCTTATGGCTTATTTTTCCCTGTAGTCCTTACTACCATCAGACATACTTTCTATTTTGTTTATTGTGTATTTCTCCCACCCAGGATGCAGCCCTTAAGAGAATAAGACTTTTGTCAGATTTGTTAAATTGCCAGCATCCAGGTAAGTGTTTGGCGTGAATTAATGTGTAATGAATATCTTTCATTTAATGAATGGACATTATATCTCTTTATTCAATTAAAGATTTCATTTAAATGGATTCTTCTTTCCATAGCATCTTTTCAAGTAAAAATGAAATGTCTTTAACAGAATAAATAACACAAAAATTTCATTTTCTACAGATATATGAGTTTCAAGCTGTTTTCCTCTATTTTTTGAAAAACATTTTTTTTCCTGGCAATAAATATAATACTGATTTATTATAGGAAGTTCAAAAACATATGAACAATTTAAATTACTAATAATCCCAGAGATAACTTTGTTAAGGTTTTATGTACTTCCTTACAGACTTTTCTGTAAGCATACACGTGTGCACACACATGCTTTTCTGTGAATACATTAACTGTATGTTTTTACATATATATGTATTTAAGTTAGAATTTAGGATATACTATGTTTAATTTTATCATGTACCATGCCAGAAACATCATATGTATCATTGCTTGTTTTTCTAAAATATCTTGTTCAGAGGTATCTTAATATTGTACCATATAAGCTATCATAATTTGTTTAACTACTGTGTTGTGGACGTTTTAAAAAAATGAACATTTCATTTATTTCATCTATTTGGTTTATTGTTTTTTAAAAGCTCTTTTATCTATTCTAATTCTTTTAGCTTATTTTACTCATATATTTTACTTATAAATAATCTTCTTCAGAGTTCAATCTTTTTTGTACTTGTCTTTTTCTAAATGCTAGTTTCTCTATTCTGAGTGGTTTAGGATCATGGCTTTGTTTATTGATTCCTTGGTTTTATCTGTCTTACCTTTGTATTTTCTAAATTATTTCCCTTTTACATGATATATTTTGTGGTGTTTTCCCTGTGGTCATTTGGGCCACAGCACTGGCTAACTGCCTGCAGCCACGCCCTCTCCATCCTGGTAGTCATCCTGGCTCCCTGAGAAAGCCCTGCTTTTGAAGAACCTTCTCCGGACACTGGTGGCTTCCCTATGTGGCTGGCCCATTCACAGTACCTTCTGGAATCACATTCTTGCCTCCCTTTCCTGAAGAGAAGAATATTCTGAGTTCTAGAGCCTGTAACGTGCCCTGCCCAGTGTGGGGAATGTAGGAATGCCACCCTGTTACCCAGCCTGGACGAAAGCAGACAGTCCTGGTAGGCTGTTCCGTGGAACATTTGGAGTCAGAATGCTGGCATCATTTCTGGCTTGGGCTGTGTCCCTATTACTTTTATTTTCAGCTTTATACTGATTTCCTTTTTTGGGCAGGATAACAACTTTTCCCCTTGACCCCCTGACTAGGCCCAGGGAAGAGCTGTCCAGGGCTGGGGTTATGCCACAGACCTCAGTGCCACAGAGAGCCGAGATCCTGGAGGAAACTGAGCTGCCCAGTGCAGCCGTCAGGAGAGGCCTGTTTCTCAACCTCTGGAGAGATGGGGTCATGGGCCACTCTGCCTCTGCATCTCAGCGGGGTGGTGCTGGCTGAGAAGCCCAGGCTCCGAGGAGTGTTCCATCTTCCCTGTGTCCATGGCCACGGCTCCCTGAGCCACCAGCACCCTTCCCAGGGCTCCCTCTCTGCTTTCCGGGCCAAGAGGAGCAATTCCCTGGGTGGAAGCACTTTCTCTCCTCTCAAAATCTGGGGGCTGGGTGTCCTCTGCCGCTAGCCTTGCCTCAGCCCCATGAACCAGCCACTCAACCCGCTGGCTGACTTGTCTGCTGCTCAGCCCGGGGCCCTCAGGGTGCCCACGGGACCCTTCACGTGAGGCCAGTACATAAGGGTAGGTAGACACCCTGCCACAGTGCCCTTGAAGGCTGGCCCGTCACACGGTGATTCTCAGGAATTCATTCCGCAGATCAGTGTTTCCCAGATGAGTCCCCATGACCCAGACACAGGGGAGTTCAGGTGACAGCCAAGGGCCCCGGGCTGGCAGGTCTGGGGGATTTTTCGGCCAGCCAGTCCCTCCCAAACACTAAATTCACTTTCCGTGTTTGCACCACAGCGCACTTTATGGCTGTCTGATTAGGGAAACTCCGAGATAAAGGTCCTGATATACAGGCAAGAGACTTGGATTTTAGAAAACACATTTCTCCAGATTTAAGGTTTTAAGGCCTCCTTCCTCTCCAGCTTTGTGGAAGAAAATACCTTTGGCAAAGGTCGGGTGGGCTGCCTCCCGTGTCCGCTCCGCCGTAGGGAGGCCTGGCTTCTGCAGTAAGAGCGTGCGGCTTTCGGAGGACGTGCAGGAGCGCTGTTAGGGGCCTACAGTCAGACGCAGCCCTCTCTGGCCCCTGTGCATTCTGTCTGCCTGGCTGCTCGGTCCCGCTCCAGTCCTACTGAGCCTGGAGCCAGTGGGCTACCCCTTCAGGTGTACATGGTGAGGCTGGTTTCACGGATTTGCTAGTTTCTCGGTGCATTTTACTGTCCTAACACTGTACTCCGTTGTTTGCCCATCAGTGTGTTTTCCGGAGTGGGAGGAAAGGGCCTGGTGTTTCGTGGGTGCCAGGAATCGCCTCTACCTTGGGCACCCAGAGAGGGCTGTCTCGCTGGTCCAGGGAGAGTGATGGCACACACCCCAGAGCTCTAAACACCCAAATCCTACCCCCCTTTTGTTTGTAAACAGCAAATCCACCCGTGGTTGTGTACATTCCGAAGAAGAAAGGTGCCTCTTCCACTCTGTTAAGTAGCAGTTGATGTGCCTTTACAGCTCAAAGCGTGAGAAGCTCACTGCCAACTGGGCACCAAGGCCAGTGGCTATCTTGCTGTCGCAGGACTCGCATGCCTAGCCAGCCTCACGCTTCTGACGATGTCGTCCAGATGGGAAGAGGGCCAGTCAGGGGCGCATTTAATGTTAGGCTTTATAGTATAGCCATGCCGTGGCATCTTACTGCAACTCTTAAAGAAGCATGCTTTTGGAGCTGTTTTAAGACATGAGACTTTGTTCATGGTCCAACACTGAGTTAACAAAAAAAGGTAGGATCCAAAACTTCTTACTCAATATGATTCCAATTTTGTTATTTGTTATGGTAGATATTTTTGAATGATTCTGTTATAAATAATTTCCAATATTGTCCAAATGTGTATAATGTGCATGGATAATTCTATGAGGAAAGACATGTTATTGAAATAGTGTAAGATTAAAAAAACCTTTTCTTGTGCACATTGAATAATAAAATGAACTCCCATCCATAGACCTATCACCCAGCTTCAAAAATTGCCAGCTATTGGCTAATCTTGTTTCTTGTGTGCCCTCATTTACTCCCTCCCGCTCATATTATATTTGAATTCATATAGTTTATTTTTTAGAGCAGTTTTACAAAAAAATTGAGCAAATAATATGTAGAGCTCCCACATATCCCTCCACCTCTCCCTGTTTATTAACATCTTGCATTAGGGTGGAAATTTGTTGTAAATGATGAACCAATATGGATACATTATTATGAACTGGGAGCACATAGTTTATATTAGGGTTCACTCTTTGTGTTGCACATTTTATTCAGTAGTGTTTAGAGCTGGCTAGCCCTAAGACTACAAATGTCTGAACCAAATCAATCCTTTGAAGTACTTGAATTGCCTTCTAACTCTACAGTTCAGGAACCAGTGAAGCAATGAAAAGGCCCTTTGGAACCATCGGGAAATTGTAAAGTTGAGAAAACAGCAGACCATACTAAAAATCACTACTCCTGGTACACAAGCAATGGAAGAGCAAGGCATGTTTGCCCCAAGTTTGGGAGGGGCTGCAGGTGGGGAGGAGCCTGAGTCGGGCCACAGCCAGTGCGGGCCTGGAGGGGACAGAACCTACCATCCAGGCAACAGTGACTTGATTGATTGATTGATTGATTTATACAGGAATGTTTTATTTTTTGATTTTTTAAATTGAAGTATAGCTGATATACAATATTGTACTGGTTTCAAGTAGACCACATAGTGATTTGACAGTTACATACGTTATCAAATCCTCACCATAACTAGTGAAGTTACTATTTGTCAGCATAAAAAGATGTTACAGAATCACTGACTATATTCTCTATGTTGTACTTTCATCCCCATGACTAATTTATATTATGACTGAGATTTTGTGCCTCTTTATCCCCTTCAACTATTTCACCCACCCACCCCAACCCCTCCCCCATGGTAACCACCAGTCACTTCTCAGAGTCTATGAGTCTGTGGCTGTTTCCTTAATTTTGTTTTCCTTCTAGATTCCACATATAAATGAAATCATATGGTATTTGTCTTCCTCTTCCTGATTTCATTTAGCATAATACCCTCTAGGTCCATCCATGTTGTCACAAATGGGAGAATTTCTTTTTTATTGCTGAATAATGTCCCATTGTGTATGTGTACCACATCTTCTTTATCTATTCATCTGTGGATGGACACTTTGGTTGCTTCCATATCTTGGCTAGGGTAAATAATGTGGCAATAAACATAGAGGTGAATATATCTTTTTGAATCAGAGGTATTGTTTTCTCCAGGTAAATTCCTAGAAGTGGAATTATTGGGTCATATGGTATTTGTATTTTTAGTTTAATGAGGAACCTCCATACTACTTTCCATAGCGGCTGCTGCAGTTTGCACCCCCGCCTGCAGTGCACGAGGGCGAACAGTAACTTTAATTGGAGTGCAGTTGTTGAGGCAGTGGGAGTGGGAAGGAGCATGAAGAACTTTCTAAAATCAGGATTGGAACCAGAATTTACAAGGGAATTAAAAAAATAAAAAGGTAATCTTCTGGCAACCTATTTAAAGGGAGGATTTTGCAGCAGTAGAATGGGGGTGGTATGTGATGGCTATTGCCTCACTGCTGCTGCCCCGCAGCTCTTTCTTTCTGCAGACACCTGCCAGATGCTAATTAGTCAAACCCTCCTGCTCTGGGATCCAAGAGGAGGGGCAGGGAACAGAGGTCAGCCCCCCAGGACATTTGCAGCAAGTCAGAGTTCAATGCTTCAACCTCCCAACCAAGCACTAGACTTTGTTTCCTACACACAAGGGATCAGTTATTGTCACAGCCCGCTGACTCAGTCCCTAAATCTGTCATGCCAGGGGTTGCAGAGATCATGGTGACTGCCTGATATTCAACAGCATCAACAGCAAGCGAGCTGCTAGGTATGTGGCACTGGGCGTAGCTGTGGGGATACTGCAGTTACAAGACCAAATCAATGCCTCGTGGCACTGACCTTCCACTGCGGGACATTGGTGGCCCCAAGGTCACTGTGATCCGCCCCCCATTTGTTTATTTCCAGGCGTCCAAATTACCTTCACCCCATCCTATGTATAACCAAAAGGATACATCATTCATTAGACACACACAGACTGTGTTTTCTGAGAATGCAGCAAATCTGAAACTGAATTCTAAGTTTAGAAGTCACCAAATGTTCATCTTACCATGATGCTGTGGTTGACTGCTCCTCGGGGGCTGGGGCCAGGGGAGAGCTGGACGCTGCTGACTGTCCATCTGAGAGGGTCACTTCTCACCAGCACGCCTTCCTGGGAGGATCATCAAACTCTCAATCCAGAACCACCCTGACTTTTTTTTAAAATTAAGGTATCACTCATACACAATCTTATGAAGGTTTCGTATGAGCAACATTGTGGTTTCAACATTCACCCATATTATCAAGTTCCCCTCCCCCACACCCCATTGCAGTCACTGTCCATCAGCGTAGGAAGATGCTATAGAGTCACTACTTGTCTTCTCCGTGCTGTACTGCCTTCCCCGTGAGCCACCTACCTTATGTGTGCTAACCGTAATGCCCCTTAATCCCCTTCTCCCTCCCTCCCCACCCGCTCCCCTTTGGTAGCTGCTATCCCTTCTTGGAGTCTGTGAGTCTGCTGCTCACAGGTTTTGCAGAACCACCCTGGTTTTTAAGATACTAAAGTTAATCTGAAAAAAACCTACATATAAAAGCAACTAGAAAACTTTAAAAAAGAAAACTAGAAGGGACAAGCTCTACATGATTAAAAAATAAATCAACATGGAAAATGGAACCTGATAAGAGTTCCAGATACAGCCTTACTTCCCTTTCCAAAAAAGTTTCTATGAAGAAATAGAAAAACTGGATAGTAACAGATTCTCAGAGTATGTATTTCATGTCAGGTGCCATGCTAATGCTCATTGAAGAGCAGTGCACCAGACCCCATTTGACAGAGAGGGACACTGGCCCCTCGGGAGGTGGGAGACTGCCCGAGATTACAGGATAGCCGGAACAGGACAGTATTTGTCCAGCCCTGCCTCCATCCCAAGGCTATGCCCCTTACCATGGCCTCTCAACTGACTTTGAGAATCCTGCAAAGGAACTGAACCGAGCATCACAGTGGAGGCTGTGAGGGTCTGAGCCCGGGCTGGTTGGAGCCTGAGGTGCTGTGGGGCCTGCACACCACCTCTCTGCTCACAGTCCCACGTGGTTGTTGTTCAGGCCGCTAAGAGGCCATATGTCTGAGATTTGGTTCTTAAGGGTGCCCTGGGTGGGGACATCCACAACAGACCTGGCCTTCCTTCTCTTACAGCCTGAGATGGAGCATTTGCCAGCCCTGTTCGAGGGAGGTGCTACCTTCTTCTCTTTAGGAGTGGCTCCTGGCTCAGAACCCAGGCCACGATCAACCCTGCCATGTGCTGCCTGGGAATCGCTGCGTTGATCACAGAACTGCTCCCATCATTTATCAACCTCTTTCTTCCACCTCATTGTCCCGTAACCCTCTCTCTCTAGATCAGTTCAAGGGAATAGCTCCACCAGCTGCAGACCAGAAAGTAGGAGGCAGGAGGTTGCAGCACTTGGTCTCCCTAGTTCTTCCCTCGCCCTCACCTCTGCAGCCTAGTCTCCAGGCAGCAGCTCATGGACTCTGGTCAGATGTAAGTCAGGCCATGCAGCCACTCTGCTCCCACATCTCCATGGACTTTTCATCTCAGAGCAAAGCCTCGCCTTCCCACTCACTCCACTCCTGCACTGACAGCCTCGATCTTTCTCAATACACCAGGGCAGCTCCTGCCTCAGGGCTGCTGCTGTGCCCTCCTCCTGGGATGCTCTTCCTCCAGGTGTGTGCACGCTCCGCTATGTCCACTGTCAGCTTGAACAAGGATGAGTTTGCTCTGTCGTTCACCAAATCTGAGGATGTCAACTTCTGGGATGTTGGTAATGCACAAAGGAGTTCTGGCTTGAGCTAGAGAAGCTGGGTCTGTGTGGCCTTACGAAATTTTTTGACAACACATCAGGGTGATTCAACAAGGGGGACACGAACTGGCCTTTCCTCCCTTAAGCGAGTCACCGAGGAGAGGAAGGGAATCCAGAACTTTCAGGGAAAAAGTCACCTGTTGGAAAGATGCCTGCCCACATATTTGTTCAATGAATGCTGACTGAGCCCTGACCTTGTGAGACAATGACTGGGCGGTGGGAATACCACATAGCACCAGAGCCCTTACTTCATTGGGCTCACGGTCTGGTTGAGGAGACAGATGTTCGTTAAGTGGCCACACAAATAATGATAAAATCCTGACTGAGGTAAGTGAGGTAAGGTGAAATGGGCAGTTCTAGGAAATCTGTCTGTGTGGGAGGCCACAGAACACTTCCCAAGGAAAGATGGAGCTGGAGAGGTATCGAGCTGCCCTGTAAGATTTCTGGCTTGCACTACTTGATGGGTTGTAGCAAAATTCAGTGGAACAGAAAACATGGAAGATGGGAAGACCAGGGGTGGGTAGGGTGGGGAAAATAAGATCTCTTTGGGACTTTAGTTTGAGGTAACTTTGAGAAATTTAAGAGCCAATATCATGTGGATAATTGTGTATTCCTGAATATATCAAGTTGAATATACAGACAAAAACGTGGAAACCAGAGACATGGTCGGGCTCAAGTTGCTTGGCATGTGTGAACAAGCCTTGAGGGCACATGAGTTCATCTGGGGAAAGGGTGGAGGGAGAGAAGAGAGGCCTGGGGGCAGCCTTGAGGAGCTCCAGCATTCCAAGTTTAAACAGAGAAAGATGAACTTGCCAGGGAGGCAGAGAAGTTTCCAGATCATCAGGAGGAAAAGCAGAAGAGCATGGTGTGAGTGAAGTCGATGGGGAATTCTTTGTACTATTGTTGCAACATTTTTGTAAGTCTGAAATTGTTTCAAAATATACAGTAAAAACATCATTTTTATTTTAGGGTTTATTAGTAAGGAGGAGAGGCTGCCTCTCTGTCTTGGATAACTGCTCCATCCATTGGGAGCTTCTTTAATGGGGGTCATTTCCCTCTACAGCCTCTTCAAAGCACCTGTTTAACTCTTTGAAACCTCTATGCTCCTCTTGATTATTGCTGCATCCGAAACATTATCATCCTAGGAAGTATATGGTTAAAAATGGTAGATCACTTAATTTTTAACCTTTTATACTTAAAGAAAGGCTACTGGCTTGTTAGCTGTATACTACATTTTAAATGAATTCCCACCTATTTATTAAACAAAGAAAACACATTTAATTGAGAGCATTATGCACATTAGTGCCCATATGTGCCAGTCAGGACAGGCTGGGCTGTGTAACAAACCAATCCCCAATCCTTAAAAGAGCAAAGGTTTATGTGCTGCTCAAACACCACATCTAGTGCGTGTTGTGGGAGAGCTCTGGTCACAGGGGCCACCCTAAGACTCAGCTCCTGCTTGGCACTGACCTCCATGGTGGCCATAGCTCATTCCTTCAGCCTGGGTGCCGCATGCCTCTGCTTACACTTTGGGAGCTTCTGGGAGACGCGAGCCAGCTTCGCGGGAGGTCAGAAGCATCCTTCCTGTGAACCTGAAGCAGAAGAACCCAGACTGTAGTAACTTGTACCATGCGATTTAAGATCCTACCCCAGAGAACTGTAGAAACCAAGGGCAGGCTGCCCCAAGATGTGCCCTTGGGACATGGAGATTATTTCAGAGTTTAGAACAATCAAGGCCCAAAGAGCTCTGAAAGGAACTTCGACTTCCCACCCCACAACTGCCTGGAAAGAAGTTAGATGGAGGGCTTGCTCCAGGAGGAGAGCCATCCCGTAGATAAACTGTATTATAATGTAAACTAGGAGTGGGAGACAGGGAGGGATGGGGCTAAGTCTGTTAAAATTCCTCTTTGTGCCCCTTCATTGTTATTGTGTGGCCCATGATTATTTAATTATCAGATGTTTACTCTTTCATATTCCTGCGAGTTCCTTCCCTTTTCCTTTGAAATCCTAGACCCCTACCCCTTTTCTCCTTGGTTCAGGGTGACATATATACCTCACTCTCTCTGTCTTCAGAACCCATGCCTATAGCTTCCAGTTACATATGTAATTAAACTTTTGTTTTTCCCTCCTGTTAAAAAAAAGGTTCTACCCCAGAAGCTATGCAAATCCTGACTCTGGCAGAAACAGCGAACGTCCATTCCTCTCTACTTCTAACTAGCAGAACCCTGGTGAGGCAAGGACTAACCCAAAACATTTAGCTCTACAGATGCCCTAATAGCTATGGGGAGACATGTGTCCTAAGTGTGTCTGCTGCATCTGAAACAGAAGTCACTAGGTGGAGTTTAAAGCAACCCTGCTTTTCTTTTTTTGATCAGACAACGCTGTCCTGTGCTGTCGGCCCTGACTGTCACTCACCACCATCCACACACTGTCCTCCTGCCATCTGGAGCTGGGGACACCCTGCCGGGGAGTGCAGCAGCCACTCTGTAGCTCTGGCTCAGGAGCCTCAGGCAAGGATGCTGTGTGGGGACTGCAGATGGGCCCAGAGCCTCACACCACCATGAGCTTCCACAACAGGCTGCTCCCGCCCCATCACTTGTTACTACAGACAAAAAGCTAACACTGTGGGGTCTTCTGTTACTTGCAGACAAACTCAGTCCTAAATGATGCAAATAAAATACTTTTATTACTATGTACCATAAATAGTGACTTAGTCATACAGTTTCATGATGCTAAGCATTCTAAAAATATTTACAAAAAGTGTCATATTACCCTCATCTTCCTTCAGGTAGTTAAATGGTAGATAGCATTCTGTAGTGAACTTAGAACAATCTTTCTACTATAACACTGAGGAAAATTAAAGATTATCAAAGCCCACAGGTAAGATTTGCTTTGGAGTTGTACATACTGATCTTATCATAGCTCCAGACAGATGGGGTTCCCAGCTCTGGGCAAGTTCACTATGAATTCGCTCAGACTGAATAATAGCAACAGAATGTTGGGGGTAAAAACAGGCAAATCAAGCTTTATTCTCATGGCAGTCACCTGGCTGTCTACAAGTGGTAAGCTCATCTCCATCTCTGCAGGCTCTGCCTCTGCTGCAGGCACTCCCCAGTCTCTGCTCCCTTCTGCTCTCTTCTCTGGGCTCCATTCTCCTGCTTTCCTCTGCTCTTAGCACCAGGCAGAGCTCTTCTTAAAGCAATATCTGCCATAAATAGCTTACTGCCAATGGGTATGCAAGTAGCTGTCTATGCAGTAGGCTAAGTATTACCTCATTGCATGTATACAACGGGCAACGTTAGAATCAGGTGAGAATCCTAGCCATGGAATTTCCAGTTTCCCTACACTTATAAAACGAATAGATCTAACCTAATAACTTCAGACATTAAAGTTAGTTATCCGAACACCAACACTCATAAATATGGCAGTGGTATGTCCTTCCTCCAACTAATCAAGTAACTAGATGATAGAAATTAGTTATTGATAAAAATTATTCTTAAATGTACAGTTCAGTTAGCAATATATGTATTGTCAGCTACACCTTCAAATTAAAAAAAAATAGTGAATGCAAAACTCAAATGATATTATGTTACAAGAAACTTAGCTGACTGAGATAGCATTTTGGAAATCCCTAGAGAAATAGCCCACTGTTTGCAAAACTTTACTTGGGACATCAAATTCAACTCATTACTTGGTACATTACTCAAAAAACATGGCCACATGAATTTCTGTTTCACCAATTCTGTTTTATCATGAATTATATAAGAACTTATTTTATTGTGTTCACTTTACTTCAAAATAAGAATTATAATAGTGCCCACCCTTCTTTGTGGTTTTTGCTTTCTGGGTCTTTCAGTTACCTGGGGTAAACAGTGATCTGAAATTATTAAATGGAAAATTCCAGAAAAACATAATCCATACGTTTAAACTGCATGCTGTTCTGAGAAGTGTGATGAAATCTTGAGCCTCTCTCTCTGTCCTGCCTGGACATGAATCATCCCCTCGTCCAGTGTGCCGATGCTGAACATGCTGTTTGCTGGTCAGTCACTCCATAGCTACCATGGTTCTCAGATCGATGCAGTATTGCAGAGCTTGTGTTCAAGCACCCATGGCCCCGAAGCACAACAGTGGTGATGCTGGCAACTTGGATGTGTCCGAGAGAAGCTGTAAAGCTCTTCCTTTAGGTAAGAAAATGAAAGTTCTTGATTAATGAGGAAAGAAAATCATATGCTGGGGTTGCCAGGATCTATGGTAAGAATGACTCTTTCATCAGTGAAATTGTGAAGAAGCAAAGAGAAATTTGTGCTAGTTTTGCTGACACATCTCAAACAGCAAAAATTAAGGCCACAGTGTGTGTACCAGCACTTAGTTAAGATGGAAAAGGCATTACATTTGCAGGTGGGAGATATTAACAGAAAACGTGCTGATCGATGGCAATGCGTTGCACCAGAAAGCATCATATATATCAGGCTGGGTAGGTACCATCCGTGTTCCAGGCATCCCCTGGGGGTCTAGGATGTATCCCCCACAAAAAGGGGGCTGACTTCACAGTGATGTTTTCACTGTGTTTGCCTCACAGGTAGAAGGCTCTCAGGGGAAACCGCCACCAAAAACCTGCAGCCTCTCTGAACCACCTATGGGAGACCTTGAGGGCCCTGAGCTGGCACCTCCACTGAGGTATCTCTGTGTAGATCAGCGCACTCTACCCTGTGGTTCATGACTCAGCGCTGGGTCTCTTTGCTAAGTTGCTCTGACTTTGGGAAGAATCCCTCTATCTTGCAACATCTCCACTGAGACACTGACATGGCCTGAAAACTGCTTTTTCATGGTTAGACGAGGCTAGCAGGTACCTTTGGATCAACACTGCAGTTTGCGAAACCTGGAAGGACCGTGGTTCCTGGTACTTATGGTGTTCTGTCTAGATGCCCCCACCTGGGGATGGGTCACAGGGTTGCTGGTTGGAAAACATTTCTTCCTGTGTTGTGGACATTTCAGTATTTCTGCAGCTCACATTTCTACTACATTGGCTTATTCGTTGAGCATTTCCTACTTATTTTATGTCCACGCAAATGTTTCCCCCGATCTACCATCTCAATACTGAGTCATCACTAGTCCCACCTTCTGCCAGAGGTTTCACAGATCTCATCAGCCACTTCCTCTAGAGGCCCATGGTTTTTGCCCAGGTCCCAGTGGGCCTCCAATATTGGGCCTTCCTCACTGGGATGCTCACTCTTAGAAGGAAGACATTGCTCAGATCCACCTCTGACGGCCCCCAATCTGGCACACAGCGTATGGACCTAGAGTGAACTTCATGTGTGCTTGAACAGAAGGAAGGCATTTGTGATTTTCTCCAACACGTGGCTGACACTTTTTCTGCCTCATCGTGATAAGTGGAGATTGGTGTGGGATCTCTGGGGTGGTCTGCGGTCTTTGTAAAATTCAAAGTGGAGAAACCCTGGGTTAATAGAAGAAATGGAGAAAGACCAACTGCTAATTTTCTTTGCCAAAGGTCAGGGCATTACTTCTCTGAATTGCTTAAAAAGAAACTTCCCTTAATTTGGGACAGATAAGAGTAATTAGGTGCGGATAAGATAAGAACTTCTGGGAAGCTGTCATTGCCCCCTGGCTTGGCAGTGAGGCTGCTACAAAATCATTATCTAAGACTTCTTTTTTTCTCTAGTTTGGGTTACTTAAAAAAATCCCAGAATCACCTGATTTAAAAATAATAGATCAACTCTCCTGTGGCTCCTGAACCCAGCGGGTTTGCAAAGGGGGCCTCCGGTGTCACCCGGGAAACTTCCCAGGTAGCCCAGCAGTCTGCAGATGCAGCAAGGCAGCATCTCTTTGGATTGTTCTGTCATTAGTTGCTCACATGATGGAAATATTATAAAGAGTGAAGTGGTGCCCTGGGGTGAAGACCTCCTAAAAGAATCAAGGAGAACATTTTTGTCTGCCAGTTTAGAGACTCTCGTGGGAGGATTTACCTTAAAAGAAAAAACAAAGTGAACTTGATCAGGCTTATTCCTGGCAAACCCAAAGAGGGTGCAGTAATTATCCGTAGGCACAAGCTCAACTCCAAGGTCCTGCACCCCTCACCTCTCCTCACTGCAGCTCAGTAGGGAACAGAGGAAGCTGATGGGAGAAATGTGGAGTGGCACGGAGCTCCCAGCCCTCTTCTCTGCTGAGATGCCATTACGAGGCTGGACAGGGGAAGACATCCCAACACCTCTTCCCGTTGGGGCTCCCCACCCTCACTCCTGGGGGTCACATGCCCTTGTCTCTGGGAGGTGTCCAGGTGTGTCCCATCCAGTGGGATCCAGGGCAGAGGATAGGCACGGAGTCTGGGGGCCTCAGGCCCAGCGGCCTGTCGATGACTGCCAGCTGTGCACCTGGTTGGGGTGGAGGGGGTGGCGAGCAGCTGACTTGGGGCTGGCAGCCTCCAGAAGGGCCAAGGCCAAGGCCTCCCATGCCCTCTGCTGTCCACCCCTGCCCCACAGGTGTTTGTATTCACTTTAAAAGATTCTAAGGCACTAACTGTATCACTCAACCCTACCTCCTATAAGGGCCATCCCTGCATTTAGACAGCTGCATGTTCCCACAGTGCTGCCCATTCCTGAGACGGAAGCCCAGGCCCGGGTAAGTGCCTATTCTACAGCTTCCAGGATAGACCAAGTCCCATCTGTCAGCAGCTGACACTGTGCGAGTGACCGTTGAAGTTTTGGATGGGGACAAGTAGAGTGGGGAGGCTTAAGAGCAAAATGGAAGCATCTGGAGACTCCAGACTATTTCCCACCCTTCAGCCTCAGGGTGCACTCAGGCCCCCCGGGTGCCGCCATCACACCCCTCTCCCCCAGCCCCTGCTGTTGGACTGGTTTTTCTTCCTCACACCATTTACTCCCCTCCCCATTTTCTCATTACCCCTTACCATAAACAGCAGCTGTGTAGACTACCTCCTTTTTTCATTTTGGGATGAAAGGGAGAAAGGATGACCAGGGATGGGACGTGGGGTGGGAAGTAGCAGGGAATGCAAATATCTGCGAGGTGAGAATGGGATCCTCTTCCCAGGTGGACTCTGGCTCTGCCCCATGTGCTGCTGCCAACATCACAACCAGCCAGGAGCAGGCTTTCCCTTGCTTTCCACCCCACTCCACGCAGGCAAGAGTGGGCCCTGGAAGAACAAGCTTTCCCAGGCTGGTTGGTTGTGTGCAGTTGGCATTTGAAAGTGATGATATTTAGGAACAGGGTAGCTTTAGGCTCTGGTGTGAGGAAAGAGGGCTGGACCAGGAGTGGGAAGACCCTTGTTCTAGGCTCAGTTCAAGCTCTTTGTGCGACCTTGGCCGGGACACTCACCGTCTCCAGCCCTGGCTTACCTGCTACCTTTGGCGATTTTGGCTAGCACTGATCTACTCTCTGGTGGGAAACAACAGGCTGTTAGAGAACGGACTGTATCTGCCTCTATTTCCAACAGACTCACCTTTAACTTTTGCCCTCTCTGGCCTCAAAAATAAAAAAAGCTGGGAAAATTTATTAATCCTTTAAAAAAAGTTACTATAAAATTATACCAAAAAAAAAAACATGGAGCCTGGGCTTTAGTAACATGACTGGAATAATTGGTGGAGACAGTGGCAATGGAGAAGAGATTTAATTTAGTTGATTTTTCTGCTATGGTTGGTTGTTCCATAGCCTCACCATGGTGGATGCTGTACATTTTTGCAAAGGGACCAAGAAGCTGCTGGGGGTTTGGTTCTCTTGGCAGCAGCTGGTGGCAAACAAACGGTCTGGGAACCTTGGCACCATCCCAAGATCCCAGTGGGACACACTTTTGAAGGCTGTTTAGTGCTCAGTCATAGTGTGACTAAAACTGACAAGCAGGGAGCCCATGTGCTCATGGAGAGCAGCACGTTTGCCTCCATGAGGAGTTTCGTTTTGAAGATGTGTGGTACCACCTTTTGCTGAAAGCACTGGTTCCCCCCGTTGAAGCTTGGTAGGGGTGACACTGTGTCTGACTCAGTTAAACCTTCTTTTATTCTCCTAAGAATGTCGTGAAGCCTTCTAGAGGGTGCCCACACCAGAGTTTCCAGAAAGCAATAGTTTCTTAACGCAATTTTCCCAAACGGAGCAATTTTCCCAAATGGGATGTATCTCTTGGAACTTGTATTCTCCGTATTTCCCAGAGAGTCAGCTGATCTGCCCACTGGATGAAACCCGGGAACTTCTTATGAGTGAGCTTGACCCAAAGGTCATAGATTCATTCTACCTGAAAAGCTGGCATTACTGCGAAGGGCGTCACTTATGAGAGCCGACTGGCGGCCTGATGCCGGGCTCTGTCACTCATGTCACACTGCTCCATCCTTGTCGGTATTCAATGCACGGATTGGAAGCAGAGGACACTTAGCAGACTATTCACGTCACTCCACAACCAGAATTTTCTTACGGTAGCTTCTTTTTCAAATTGAAGTGTAATTGAAATACAATATTATGATGGTTTGAAGTATACACCATTGTGATTCCACCATTATCTACATTATTAAATCCTCACCCCAAGCAGTGCGGTTACTCTGTCAACATGGAAAGATGTTACAGGACCATCGACCATATTCTCTAAGCTGTTCTTTCCTCCCCGTGACTGACTTATATTATGGTTGAGACTTCGTGCTTCTGTCTCCTTCACCTGTTTCACATCCCCTGCCCCTCACCCCATGGCAACCACCGGTCTCTTCTCTGTGTCTAGGAGTCTATTTCTGGTTCGTTCATCTGGTTTTTAAGATTCCACTTACGGTAGCTTTGGAACAAACCTCACTCAGAATTCTTGTAGTGACTTCATCAGGAAAGCTGTGGGAGTCTTTAAGCCAGAAAAACTGGTGACCACACTGTTTGTAAATGAGAGTTCTAAGAATCCCTTGGTGCTTCCTTTGCTCCAGAGGATTGACGATTTTAAACATCTTGATACCTGAGCGCTCTGTTCAGTGACCAGTTTTGCCAAGGACCAGTATCCACTGCAGAGCTGTTTAAGAACAATGAAGATGCTATGCAAAAAGAGAACACACATAGTAGCTGGAGACTGCTTTCTAGATACTGATACCGGGGTCCATGCTTTCCACAACCACCACCTTGTGGTTGCAGAAAGCCCAGATACAACGGTCGTGTGATATTTTGAATTGTATGCATTACCATATCAAGGAGTTAGTCACCTTGCATGAGTGTTCTCTTCTGTGTTTAGGCATTCTGCACCACTCTTGCTATGAAACTGAAGTGCATGTGGAAGAAACTCTTTGCTATATGAAATTTTATATCACTTGTGGGAACATTTCGATTTGGTTTATGCACAGTTTCAGGTATCACCCCAAATTTCCCACAGACAAAGCCTTCATCCTCATCAGGCGTGGGCCTCAGCTAATAACTGTTCTATTAAATTGCTGCCAAATGTCACATCCAGTTATTGCTGTTTTCTAGAACGTACTGTCTATTAATGCTATGGAAACCAATTTTCATTTCATACAGATGGTTTCTGCTATAATCATTTATTTTTTTCTTCCATGAACCAAGTCCTCTTAAGAAAATGATTACAGTCACTGATTTTGCATATTTTCATTTTAACAATAACAGAGAGCATCTGTTTAGATTTTGAAAAAGGTATTAGGTCTTTTAAAATATATTATTTGATAGATATATGATGTAACATGTGTCAATAATGAAGCCCAACGGAAAAATAAGCATCCACAAACTTACTTCATAACTCGAAACTATGTTTGTGTTCTTCCCAGGTCTCATCCCTCCCGCCCAAACAAGGTGTTGTTTAGATTCTGCTGACACCGGCTGTGTTCAGGAGTGTGGGCACAGAGGCTACAGGCTGTGGTTTTGGAATCAGACTGATTGGGCTGACATTGCATCTGAAACATTTGCTAGCCTGTGGCTCTGAACGCATCACTTACCCTCTCTGAAAATCAGTTTCTTTATCTCTGAATGGGAGTGGTCCTTCCCACCTCATCTCCCTCCTGGGGCTGCCTCAGGATTTAACAGAATAAGAAATTGTACATTCTTGGCATTGACCGACACTCACAGATGGTACCTCGTCCCCTCCCTGCTGCCCCTGACTTCCTGGGATTCCGGGAAAGCACATCCATCCTTCACCCTCCAACTGGTATCTGCTCCAAGCCACCAGGCCTTGGAGCAGCAGAAAACAGGAAGCTCACGGAATGAGCAAGAGTCCCAGGCTGGATTTACAGCCCTTTCCCCTCACAGGGAAGACAGATGAGCCCGGCAGCAGACAGTGGGTGCCATTACCAGATCGTTAATTAGCAACTCCTTCGGCTGTGGCAGGAAATCGCCCATCATTTTCACATGAGTGGAGAACTGTCCTCCCTCATTCTGCCCCAGCGTGGCTGACGTCGTCGTCCTTGCTAGAGCTTTCCCTCCCACGGCGCCTTATCGGGACAAGCAGCCGGCTGAGGGCTGCCACCATGTGATCCACTCAGGGCAAGAGCCCTGAACTCAGAGGGGGCCGAGGCCAAAGCTTGCAGGGCTGGAGAGCCGGCCAGAAAACCAGAGATGAATGAAGGTTTCCGGAACAAGATGAGAAGATGAATAAATTATTTGCCTTGAGCATGGACGTGATGTTCCAGAATCCACTTCTGGGGCCAAAGTGACCCTATGGGAGTTCACGGAGGACCTCAGCAGGGCTCCCACAGGCGATCCCAGTGCTGGGGGTTTCCGCATGATGTTTCACAGCGAACTGCTGAAGCAGTTACTGGGGTCCTTGCGCAAAGGAGGAATCAGAGGCCCGGCGAGAAATAGCTATTGTCCAAATCAGAATATCTAGTAAGAGGCTGATTTGGATTCCAAACCAACATCTGTCTGATTTAAAAGCTCAGGCCTGCTGTTTAACACCATCTTGTCGCTCAGCGGGGTGACGGGTCACCATGAACAGGAAGCCACTGGCCGATAGTGTCTTAACCACTGATTGCCTGCTGACTTTAAACCTCACGGGCCCTTCGTGCTGAAGAGATGGTGTATATGTTTGGCCTGTTCACTCTTCTCTAATCTTTAGACGGCTGTTCTGTCTGGTTGCAAGGTTTTCATACTGGCCGACTTGTAGGACACTTTCTGTTAGGGGTGAGAGGGACGCCTGTATTTTCCCTGTGCAGAGAAGGCAGAAAGACCTTTCCAAACAATCCATCATGAGAGGTGAGGAATGGCAGGGGACTGTCAGAAAATGATGTGGCTGAGCATTCTAACAGGAGAGGGAAAGAGGCTTGGCAGGAGTGAGCAAGGGAAGGTGTCTACAGGGAATCTGCAGTCTAAGGTGATAGGTACAGGCCAGGAGAATGAGCAGGAAGCACTGCTTTGAGCCCTTGGGACATGGCTGGCAGCAGAGGAGACTCTGCCATCTGGAGCCGGGGGGCCGGGGCCGGGGGCTGGGACTTGTCCTTTCAGGAGCAGCCTGTGCTCCCTGCAGCCCATGGCCTGGTGGGGCAGCACATGGATGCTGGCCATGGCTGACTCGTTTCCCAAGGTGACCTCAGGTGGAAGCGGGCTGTTGATTTTGCTATTTGGAAAATACCTTAAGTAGTCTTAAATTTAAAACGAAAATTACTGTCACTAAACCATATTCTCTGAAGAATTAAGAACACATTTATTGATATCAGTGGAGTAGATATTAAATTATGGAAACAGGTTAAGCACTAAGCCACAATTTTTTCCTTGTTTCACCTGTACCCAATCCCCTCCACCCTGCTTTAAGCCCCCTGCAATGAACTGCTTTAAAGAAAATCCAGATATTATGTCATTTCATTAATAATGCTGAGCTATTTCTAAGAGAAATGGGCTATTAAAAACATAGCTATTTTACCATTATCATACTAGAGAATAATTCCTTAATATCATCTAATATTCAGTTTAATTTCCCTGATTCTTTTCATTGTTATAAAAAAAGAAATCGTACAAAACCACAGATCTATCTATACCTGTATCTATATCATCTATATTTGCATCTTCATCTATCTCCATGTCTCTGTATGTGTACATCTGTCTACACCTATACATCTATACTTTTAACTCTATCTGTTTACATCTACAGCTATATATCCATCTCTATCTGTATCTGCACATCTCAACCAAAAGCCCTCCTCCTTTTTTCTTCTTGTTATATATTTGTTGAAGAAACACAGTCATGTGTGACCAATCCAAACGGAACAATATTCGCATTATAGGAGTACCAGAGGAAGAAGAGAGAGAAAAAGGGATAGAAAGTGTCTTTGAAGAAATAATTGCTGAAAACTTCCCCATGCTGGGAAGGAAATAGTCTCGCAATCCACGGAAGCCCACAGATCTCCCAACACAAGGGACCCAAGGAAGACAACACCAAGACACATAATAATTAAGATGGCAAAGATCAAAGATAAAGACAGGTATTAAAGGCAGCTAGAGAGAGAAAAAAGATCACCTACAAAGGAAAACCCATCAGACTATCATCAGACTTCTCAACAGAAACCTTACAGGCCAGAAGAGAATGGCATGATATATTTAACGTAATGAAACAGAAGGGCCTTGAACCAAGAATATTGTATCCAGCACGATTATCATTTAAATATGACGGAGGGATTAACAATTTCCAGACAAGCAAAAGCTGAGAGTTTGCCTCCCATAAACCACCTCTACAGGATATCTTAAAGGGACTGCTCTAGAGGGAAGCACTCCTAAGGCTAAAAAGAGGTCACCAGAGAAAATAAAATCATAACAAAGAAAGCAGACCATCCAAATACTAACTAAAGGCAAAGAATAAAACACCTAGTATATAAAGAATGGAGGAGGAAGAATAAGAAGGGAGAGAAATAAAGAAACATCAGACTGTGTTTACAATAACTTAACAAGAAAGTTAAGTTAGATTGTCAGATAGTAAAGAAGCAACCCTTGAACCATTGGTAACCACGAATCTAAAGTCAGCAATGGCAATAAGTACATATCTGTTGATAATCACCCTAAATGTAAATGGACTGAATGCACCAATCAAAAGGCACAAAGTAACAGAATGGATAAAAAAACAAGACCCATCTATATGCTGCTTACAAGAGACTCACCTCAAACCCAAAGATATACACAGACTAAAAGTGAAGGGATGGAAAAAGATATTTCATGCAAACAACAAGGAGAAAAAAGCAGGTGTTGCAGTACTTGTATCAGACAAAATAGACTTCAAAACGAAGAAAGTAGCAAGAGAAAAAGAAGGACATTACATAATGATAAAGGGGTCAGTCCAACAAGAAGATATAACCATTTTAAATATATATGCACCCAACACAGGAGCGCCGGCATATGTGAAACAAATACTAACAGAATTAAAGGAGGAAATAGACAGCAATGCATTCATCTTAGGAGACTTCAACACACCACTCACTCCAAAGGACAGATCAAATAGACAGAAAATAAGTAAGGAGACGAAGGCACTGAACAACACATTAGAATAGATGGACCTAACAGACATCTACAGAACTCCACACCCAAAAGCAACAGGATACACATTCTTCTCAAGTGCACATGGAACATTTTCCAGAATAGACCACATACTAGGCCACAAAAAGAACCTCAGTAAATTAAAAAATATTGAAATCCTATACCAACCAACTTCTCAGATCACAAAGGTCTAAAACTAGAGATAAATTTTAGAAAGAAAACAAAAAGGCTCACAAATACATGGAGACTTAACAACACTCTCCTAATTAATCAATGGGTTAACGACCAAATCAAAACAGAAATCAAAGAATATATGGAGACTAATGACAACAGCAACACAAAGCCACAACTTCTGTGGGACACAGCAAAGGCAGTCCTAAGAGGAAAGTATATTGCAATCCAGGCCTATTTAAAGAAGGAAGAACATTCCCAAATGAATAGTCTAAAGACACAATTACTGTAATATATCATTCCATCTTCTCTTGAGGACAGATAAGAGCAGGAGCGCAAAGACCAGCAGGGGTTGGTTGATTACAGGTGTCCAGGAAATTCATTGCTCAACCTAGGGTGGTGGTGGAGGAGGAAAGGAGGGAATAGGTTTGAGCCCCTTTAGTGGTGGAAGAGATCAGAATTATTAGATGGAAGGACTGGCCTGGATGAGAATGGAGAAGGTGTCCAGAATAACTTCCTGGTCTTCAGCATGAGCTACTGGCTTATTAAGATTGCTGACTTTGCAGGAGGATCAGGTTGAGGGTGGGAGAGGCCATCACTCTGGGGCATTTCGGGATGACTATGAGAAATCCAAATGGAGACACAGGGAAAGTACCTTGGTGGGTATATTTGTGCCTCTGAATGCATCAATATGGAGGCTGTGGACACATACAGGATAGGAAGAGCCTGCCCAGGGGAAGGGAACCAAGCAAGAAGAGACTCTAAGACTTAATCTGAGGAACTGCAACATCAAGGGCTTGGGGAAGGAGGTGCTGGCTAGGAAGACAGGATTAATTTTAGCAGTAACAGCAGGTGAAAATCAATTTTCCTTATAGTTAATATTTACAACATTAAGAACAAAATACACTAGAGATGTATAGTCTGGCTCCCCAGTTAATGCAAAAGAAGTTGGGGAATTCTAAATAATTGTCTACTGTCTTCTAGCTGTCTACAGATAGCCTGACCTCTGGAACAGCACTGACCTCCACACCAGAGGAGGACGTAATCAGGTTAGTTCTGCCCAGGATTTAGCAGGGATTTCACCAAGATGTAATTCATACTTTGTTAGTTGTTTTCCATCTGCAAAATTAGTGCCAGCCCTTACTAACAGCCAGTTCTCTAAGGTGAGTCTAACTCAAGTTAGCTTGTCAATGCAGAAAAAAGAAATGGAAAGAAAAGCTAAAACCATAAGGTGGCTCGTAGAAGCCCTTCTCTCGGGTGAAAGATGGCAGTCTCTTAGTCCTCCCTGGTCTGCGAGAGGCACTGCAGCTGCCCTCTTCTTTGGAGTAGCCGCCATGGTTTGAGGAGCGGTACAGCCTATTCACTGAGAATGGTCGTGAAATGTTCATTATGTCCACAGAGCTGTTTCTTGTTTCTTCCTTTCTCTTTCCTTCAAAGAAAAACTTCCTGGGAAAACAGTAACCCACTCCACCATCGGTAAGAGGAAGACCAGGTCTAGCAAAAGTAGAAGGAAGCAACAATAAATTAATTCCTGGGATTTGAGGTGAGTTAGAGGAGGTCTGCAGGGGTTTTCTCATACAGGGGTGCCTGGAACTTAACTACGCAGAGAGGGTGGGCGTGTTCAAAGTCACCCCAACCCTCCATCTCTGGTCCTCTCATTTCTGAGAGAAAAACCCAGAGGTAGGTTGTATAACTTGCCAAATTAGGTTCTAATGTTGGAGGCGAGCATTCCACCGGAAGTCTGAAGCAGGGGACCTGAGGTCACTTGAAGGATGGACTTCTCCCACATTCTCCCACAGCACCCTTCCACCCCCACCTTCCCAGCCACATAGGGTGCTTCCAGCGTGTTCACCAACCGCTCAGTCACCCGCACATAAATCCCATGGTGGCCTCTCAGGGAGCTCAGCAGCTTAGCACATTTATGGATTCAGTTTTGGAATGACCAGGACTTTGCTGTGTGTGACCAGATAGCTGCCAACAAATATGCTTTTTGAGAGAATGGCTGATGCACTCTCTCGAGCGTACATATAGGCTTTTGAGAATGAAGGTTGTAAAGAAGATGATTCTTGACTGTTTTGACTCTGAGAGGCAGCTTGGCTTCTCACACAGGCCATTCCAGTCTGTTTTAACCATTGAGATATATCACCCATCTTTCCCAACCTCATGGCCAGGTCCTCATGTGCCAACGGGGCCTCGAGGGAGGAGAGTGGGGCTGGGGCTCCGCACACCCACTTGCTCTCTGCCGGAGGCATCACGATGGGCAGTGGAGTGGCACTGTCCTTGCTGCCCTCCTCTGTGGCTTCCAGGGCACACTAGCAGCCTCGTTACTACTAGCTATCAGCAGGGCTTCCCTTCAAGCGTCCAGGAAGGGGAGGTAAGTGTAGCAATTGGGGTCAGACAGGACGAGGTCTCAGTGTTCACTCTAGGTCTCTGAGATTCAGTTTCCCTGTTCCTCTGTACCCCTGGGGTGGTTGTGGGACCGAGAGGGATGCTGGATGTGAGGAAAGGCCGCGCGTGCCTGGCTCACGAACCTCCAGTCAGTCATCACGGTGGCTGCTGCTGGCTGTGGTGTGGCGAGGACGGTGGAAAGCGGGGAGCTGCTAGGGCGGTGGAAGGTGACAGATTGCACCCCATGGCCGCTGGCCCGTCATGGCCCAGATAATCACATCTCTCTATTTCCCATTTTCTATTCCCTCTCTGGGTCAGTCAGCTCTGGAGATAAACCAACCTCCTCCACAGCAATGTTTCTTATGAAAAGTTATTAATATTAATGTTACTAATAATCAGAACTCAATCTTTCCATTAAATTAGGTGCCACTATCGTTAATGATTGTTATGTATGATTATTCCTTATATATGATAAGTTTTATCTTATATCCTTTTCATGGCTAGTTAGTTCAATAGACAGCTAAGTGGAGCTCTGTATCACAAGCTGGGATTGGTTAGTTGAAACTCACAGGTAATAGGTCAAAGGTGACAGGTAGGGGCGGGATCCACCAGGAGGTAGCATTCCACCTGGGCTCTGAATGTTGACGGGCAGATGCAGTTTGGGGAGGCACGTTCCTGGTAGGGTGACCCTTTCACAGAGGGGTGCAGGGTGTTTGGGAGGTGGTGGGTGGGAGGCCAGGTCCTATTGGGCTGTGGAAGCGGGTGTGAGTGGGGTGGGAGATGAAAGCGGAGGTCAGGAAGAAGCTTGAACATTAGCTGTGGACGCCAGACACATATCTGCACCGCCTGGGGGGGGGGGGACACGCGTGGGCTAGTGTGACGTGGAGCATGTTGTTGGATGTTCCGTAGCGGTGGAGGGAGGGTCTTTCCGAGATTTAAGAGGCTGGACCCAAGAAGATCACTGAGGAGGCGAATCCTGGCTGATGGCAGAAGAGCTGGGCGAAGGTGGGTGGGGGTGTGGGAATGTTGGGTGGAGCCACATGGTCCAGCCCTTAGCCGGCTGAGGCTGAGAGAGAAGGAAGCTTGGTTTCTGGCCTGCGGACCTGGGAGGAGTGTGAAGTCACTGCAGGGCGTGTACTGGCAGGCGGGGAGTGGGTCTGCTGAGAGAAGGGTGAGCTCAGATTGGAGTGGGTTGAGTTTGATCCGTTAGCAAAACTGGCAAGGTGGTGTATGAACTGATGGCCTGACCATCGCTGCAGAGCCAAAGGCAAACCAGGCACAGCCCAAGGAAAACGACAGACGTGGGGAAAAAGCAGCAGGCAGACGTCCGGCCCTGAGGCCAGGTGGCAGGCCAAGACTGAGTACAAAGGTAAATCAAGTCAACCGCTTCCGAGAGCGCCTGGTTGACAGGGTGGACTGGAGGGCAGGGTCCAGCCTCTTACATCCCGCCTCTATCCAAATGCCCTGAAGGTGCACAAAATCTCTGGAAACCATGATGAGAACCTGAGTCTGCATCACAGAGAGAGGGGGGCTGAGAAATCCATCCCGAAACAGTCAGGCTCTGTCCCCCAGCCAGGCCACCGAAGACAGCCGCATAGAAACAGGACTGTTCTTTGCCCCAGGGGCTGCTCTGTGCCCCTGGTGGGACCACCTTGATCCAAGAATCCAGGAGCCACCCCTAGACCTCATGGTGAGGTGACAGGAGCAGAGGCGAGCTGGACCCTCACCCCTGCTCTGCGTGCTCTGCCACCCCAGCTCTGCTTTTGTTAATCCTGAGATGATGCCACCCAGCCTGTGACTCAGTGGGACAAAGAGCAATGCGAGGGGCTCTGCGGGCCTCTGATTTTGGAGCCCCTCCAGAAAGGACTGATCTGTGGTAATCAGGATCGAATCCTTGCTTACCAGGCACCAGCTGGGTGGCCTGGCCAGGTCACTCGAGCCCTTCAGCTCAGTCCCCCATCTATCGAACGGGGGTGGCAGTCATCGCAGCCGTGACGGTTAAGTGGAGTAATGTGAGCCGAGTCCCAGCACGGTGCTTTGTACATAGCACAATGACCTGTAACATTATTTTTATTTGCAAAAAGAGAAAGAGAGAAAGCTAGTGGGGGTTAGATGGGAGTGGGAGGATGTGATGGGTAGATTCTATTCTCCACAGAGCCCCAAAAGGTCAATAGACAGCATCTGACTGCCTGACCGTAGGACCTGGCAGTCACCACCGCCTCTACCCAGGGACGGCTCTGAAGTGCAAACCAGGCTGAGGGCCCTGTTTATCGGCTCTCCAGACAGTCCTGGGTGGGCTGTTGAGCTCCTCAAGGGGAAGGAGGTGGCGGTGACCCAGGGCAGTTCACATTTTGGGTCAGTGGGCAGATGTCAGGTTGGGATGGGGTTTTTCCTTGCATGAACAAACATTAGAAAGAACCATGGAATTACGGTGGAGCTCAAAGAAAATAGCATATTATCTGGAGAACTTAGAGAAAGAGCAGGTCTCTAAAATAATTTACAGGAAAGAGAAGAATGTTTTAGAAAACATCTGTTTGGTATCCTCAGAAGAGAGACAAGAAGACTTGAAATTTATGGAATGAGAGGAAACTGGGTTATGGGTGTGGGGGGTGGGTAGACTCAAATCTCAAGAGTTCAGGGTTTTGTCCATCTGCTTATATTTGCTGTGGTGGAGAGAGACGTCCAGGTGAACTCAACGCGGGGGCAGGCATAAAGCAGTCTTGTCAGCGCTCCCAAGAAATACAGAAAATGAGCCACTTAGCAGTGAGCTGACACCTACCTTTACCTCCATCTCTAATTCTAAATCCATCCCTACTCCTGCACACTACTGGAAACTCACCTGGAAAAAGGGAGTGTGTAGAAATCCCAGCTTCTCTGTTCTTTCATCTTAGCTTGAGAGATTCTAAGAGGAAGCCTGCCATTGTCTCTGCGTCAGACCCCTCCCGAGGATGGGTGGCCCTCCCTCTGTAAGGAGACGCTGGCCGAGAAAACCACCACACACCTGCCCTCATCTGGAGCCAGAGCAGCGGATTGACTCTAAGAAAAAGAGAAATCATTTGAAGATCTAGATATGGAATCTCAAAAGAAGGTTAGAGTACTGTGAATTTATGAAGAAGGACAATCTGTGGCAAGAAATTGATGGATTTAAGATGAAAAACATAGTTATCAAAAATGAAAACGGCACAGAAGCAATGATCAACAGATTAGGTGTTGCAGAAACTTGCAGGAGCAAATAATGGGTTGATAACTGTCATAAAGCTATTAAAACACAATATAAACATCCTCCCACAGGGAAAGGAAAATTGTAGAGGTATGAAGATGATGACTACCAAGAGGAGGAGCCGAGGTTGGAGTTAGTCCATGGACGTCCATGTCCACGTGATGGGACCATAGCAGGAGAGCTGCAGTGATGTGCAGCATACACACAAAGTCTGCAGAAGTGTAGACATGGATCACGCGGAAAGTTAAAAATATTTGCAAATGAAACAAAACTAGAAATAAATGACAGAAGGTTAAGCAGGCACATTGTGGAAGCTCAAAAAATACTTTTAGAAGCAACTCTGTCACAGAGAAAATCAGAACTGCAACTACAGGCTGTTTAGAGAACAATAACTTTGAGTATGTGGCTGAAACTTAAGGGACAGATAATTATTTTACTAAAACTGTTCCAGAAACTGCTGCAAAAAGAGATAAACTTGCTAAATCCCTTTAATGGACGTGGCATAGTGTGATACCATAACATAATAAAAATAGATGTCAGTTCTTTCCATTAACGTGCAAATTTAGTATAATCCTGGTCACTATACCAACAGTTTTTTTTCCCCAGAACATACCCCAAAGAAACATGCAAGGAAAGCCAAGAAAATTCTGGAAAAGAAGAGGGCAATTGTCTGGTAATTGCTGCATAGCTATTAAAGCATATCATGGCGTTTTAGTGGTTAGGATAACCTTGAACCTCAGAGGAGATGGATCAATGGGGAGAGAAGGAGCAGAAACAGACATGCAGGAGCAGTTGTGTATATGCAGGAAGATTTCTGAAATAGTAAAAGTTGATATTTAAATCAGTGTAGTGAGGTTTATTACTCAGTAAAATATATTAGCACAACTAGTTACATATTTGGCAAAATACTAATAACAAAGATTACGACAACAGTAATAAATTTAGATCCTTATCAGATGAGTTAAATCTAAAATAAAAACCATAGAAGTGTCAGAAGGAAATCCAGGAGAATTTTGTAATCTTGGGGGGGGAGAGACTTCTTGAATCAAGAGCCTAGAATCAGAAATCTTATATGGGAAAATTCAATAGAATTGACCTAAAGTTAACAAGACTGGGAAATGGCGCTGTTTGGGAATGTAATGAGCACAGACTTTCTGAGTGGAAACTCAGCGATATGTGTCAACATTAAGAAGATACGTATGCTTTTGCCTGGCTTGCTCTCTCCTACAAATTTATCCTAAGGAGTTAATCAAACAAATGGATAGACAGGTGTATTAGTCAAGGTTCTTCAGAGAAACAGAACCAAGAGGTTATTATTCTGTTTCCTTCTTCTTCTTTTCCCCCTAGAAGCAGACTCTCTGTCTAGGACTACTTGGCAGGACGCTTGGTCCATCTGCAGGACATGCCTGCCTGTTTATTTAGACCCGAATCTCCACCCTCTGCACAGCCTGGGTGTGTCTGTGGCTTGTGTTGGAGTAAAGAGGCTCTTACAGGGAACAGAGGATGTGCCACAATAGTTTAGTGTCCTAAGGGAATCTGAAGTTCAGGAAGCTCCAAAATTGAGTCTGTGACTACACTGAGCTGAGAGGCTAAAGTGCTAGTATGTACCCTGAGTACGCAGAGGGGAATTTAGGGATAAGGTACAAGCAGGTGGGTTGAGATAAGTAGGAAGAAGCAAAGACCTCAGAATGCGTATTTTTGTGGCTTGCTTGTACATTTCATCCAGGGATTGGCTGAATTTAAAGGATCAGGAATAGGAGGTTCACCCTCCCTGTGTAGGACCGGGCCTTTGTTGCAAAGTTTTGACATATTCCTGAGATGGGATGCTGGATTCTGAGGGTTGTCTGTGATGTGGAAGAACACATCCCCACTGTCTTGTCTTCCTGCTTGCTTTGCACAGCCTCATGGTTCTCCTTCATTTTGTTATGGATTTATTTATGTATCTAGGATCCTATAATGAACATGCATTGCAATGCTCCATGTAACATTTTTGGGCATACCTATTGTGATAATCAATTTCATGTGTCAATCTGACTGGGCCATGAGGCACCAAGATAATTGGTCAAACATTATTCTGGTGTGTCTGTGAGAGTGTTTCTGGGCAAGATTAACATTTGAATCTATAGACTGAGCAAAGCATATGGCTCTCCCTAACATGGGTGGGCCTCATCCAATCAGTTGAAGGCCTGAATAGAGCAAGACAGAGTAGGGGGGACTCCTGCCTGACTTCCTTGAGCTGGGATATCGGTTTTATCCTATACCAGCCTGGAACTACACCAGCGGCTCTCCTGGGTCTCTAGCTTGCCAAATGCAGATCTTGGGACTTGCCAGCTTCTACAGTCATGTGAGCCAATTCCTTACGATATATATACACTTTTCTTCTGGGAAGATCTAAATTCCTTCAATGATCTTAAGTCTTCAAAACCAAAACCCTGGGTTAACAGCCCGAATCTCAAATATGGGTGTCTTGAATGTTCTTTAAATGTGTAATCTCAAAAGCAAAGGAAACATTTTCATATGGAGGAAAAAATACCTACAACAGAGATAGAAAACATAATATTCCAATAAAATATCTTGTCATCTGTGTGCTGGGCTTTCCATGCACACATGCGTATACACGCCTGCCTTTCCCTTCTGTCTACTTTCTTCTACTCACAGGGGAAGGTAACCGCATATCCCATTCGTACATCTGGCTGCTTCTACCCCAGCAAACCTGTCAATGTTGCTAAGTATTTTGTTATTGGTTGACTTATAGTCATTCCAGAATAACGTTCGATTGGCAAGGGGTTTTAAAGCAACAGAAAACCCCAGGTTTGATGGATTTACTATCCCCTTCATTTACCGAAAATGGCTTCCAGTAAGAAGTTCTGCTACAACTGGCCGCCAGCTTATGTAAGGTCCAATGGAAGATGAAAATAAACAAGTTTTAATCCTGAGAACTTTTTTTGTGGAATTATGAAAACAGTCTGAATAAAACATATCCAGATGTCAGTCAGGAACGAGTCAATTAGAATAATAGCTTCAAGTAAAATCAACAAAGGTCAGCCAGTCAGGCCGAGGGGTGAAATCTCCAGAATACCCAGTTCAAAGGGGCAGGGAGGCTGCTGTTACGTCCCAGCCCTGAGCTCTACCCGTGAAACATAGTTGTTTAAGTGACCTATAAAGATGAATTTATGGATTCCATGGATCAACATAACTTTTTAAAAAAGATTAATTTGTCACAGCTTAGGGCAGGTTTATGCAAGACCAAAATAAGAAAGAGTATCATTTGAGAATGCAAAGAAACTTTAAAAGACCAAAACTAAGAACTTTATATTTGGTAATGGTTAATTTTAATATCATTAAAAAAATTTAATTTTATAAAGATCTATGAAAAAATTTCCTATTGATACACTGGCCCACTTTTTTCAAAGGTATATGTATAAGAATGGTCATTGGAACATTTAATATTAAAGCCTTTGAAATAATCTAAATAGTAACTTGCAGAATATTGGTTAAATAAATGATAGTACACTTTGATAGAACAAAATGCAAATGTTGAAAAGGGTGCTAGACTTGTCTGTGAATTGCTAAGAAAACATGTCTAACACATCTTAAGTATGGAAAAGCAAGCAACAGAGCATTAAATGCATCATTATCCAGCCATCTTTTTAAAAAATCAATTAATCTGCTGATCTGTTTCTCTGATTGTCTATGCAGAGGAAGTTCTAGAAAGAAACCAGTGTTTGTGGTGACTGCCTCTGGGTGTGTAGGGGCAGAGGGCAAAGGATCTTTTCCTTTTGTGCTATACTTTTCTATTCTGCTTGAATTTTTTACTTTGAGCATGTATTTATTTTATGAAAATTTTATAAAGATTAGTTAAAAGGAGCAGGAGAGGGAAAGATGGAAGACTGTGACATCTATTGAAGTGAAAAGGGAACTAATGGGATGTTGAGGTTCTCATTTTTAAGAGGAAACAGGACACCTGTGAAAATATTGACAGGCTCTGAAAATGTTAGAAGCTAAGCAGTCACCACAAGAGAAATAGCTTTGCCTGTTAACGCATTCCCCACTGAATAGCTGCCTAAAAATAAAACGTGATGTTGTCACGTTGGCTCAGTACCTCTTCGGAGTCCCAATGGCCAACAGCATCGTGTGTGCCTGATGCTGACCTCACGTATCCCAGAAACCGTCCCGTGCTCGCAGATCAGCGGGGCGCGGTGCTGGTGCCCTGCCTGCCTCCGGGCTGCTGTGCGCACCGGCACGGGACCCCCCCCAGCCAGGTGTTTTCTGCCAGGCAAAGCTGCTGGCTGAGTATCTGAAACAAAGTTCAGGCCACTGGTTATTGAGGATTCACAAGGCCAAATCAAACACTTCGTGCGATGTTTCACACACTTAAGCACAGCATTTCCTAGAGCCAGCACATCCTTGGATTGGAGGGAACTGAGTGGTCAGAAAACTGGGGCCCACAGCATGATACATGATACCACAGCGCATCTTCCACTTCACTTGGCTCTTGCTGACAAGCTCTTTATCACAAAGACTAAGTCTGTGAAGTTAAAATCTTTTCTTATCAATTTCCAAATGATAGCAGTCTTTGAAAGCATGAATATGCAGCAAGAAAACTATCACTGATACTGGTGTATGGTAGAATGGGTGTGTGACTACTCATGCTTGTATGTATGTGTCCATGAGTGGGAAGGAAGGACAAGAAATGAAAGGGAATGGTTTGTTCCCTTTCGAGTTTAAGAGATACCCAAGGTAAAAGATTTACTTTTTCTTTCTTCCTCACACTGCTGGAAAATGGAAAAAAGAAAAAAATAAACCAAAGCAAAAAGCCATAAACTTCAAGATTAAAGGTCATGTACTAAAGTAAGGATTCAAATCTTGTCCCAAGCATATGTGGCTGCAAGGTTTCTGCATCTTATGTTAAGTGGTACAATATTAACACTAAGTAGGCTGTGAAAGTTAAGGGAGTGTATTGCGATTTCTAGGGCAATCACTAAAAATGTAATGCAATGAAATATTGCTAAAAAGCCAATAGGTGACTTAAAATGGAATTTCAAACACTTCAAATAAATAGCAAAGAAAGTTGAGTATAGTTTATTTAAACCCTTTAGGGCCAAATAACAGACCTGAAATGAATGCTGCAAGAAAATTAAGCAAACAAATAAAATGGAAGCATTTTATACCTCCCCTCCTAGAAAGCTAAAGAATACAACTTGCTAAATAATGATAAAAATCCTTCTGAAAGAACACTTGCTTAAGTAAGATACCAAAATATGTTACCTAAATAAGATAATTAAAAAAATACTTACACTCAAAAGCTCTGTAACCTAAAGATTAAAGAATGAAGTGGAAGAAGAACTAATAGAGAAGAAAACAATTATAGCATTTCAGGACTAATGAACTTATTAGACTTGATGTTGTCAAAAATGGAACTGGACATGGGAGTTGAAAGGACAATAAAGGAATACTATGAACAACTCCATGTGCACAAATCTGATAACCCGGATGAAATGGACCAATCCCTTGAAAAGCACAACTTGCCAAACTAACACAAGAAAAAACATGATCTGAATAGGCTTGTATCTAAAAAAGAAAATGAATTAAAATTTAATAACCTTCCCAAACAGAAAGCACTAGGTTCACTAGTGAATTCTGTCAAACATTTAAGGAAGAAATGATGTCACAGTCTACAATCTCTTCCAGAGCATCTAAGGAGAAGGAATACTTCCTAACTCACTCTGAGTCCAGCATTACTCTTACACCAAAACCAGACAAAGACATTACAAGAAAAGAAAACTAGAGATACTATCCCTCGTGAACATAGATGCAAAAATTCTCAATAAAATATTAACAAATCAGACCCAAAAAAGTATAAAAAGGATTATACACCACAACTAAGTGATGTTTATCCCAGGTATGTAAGGCTAGATCAACATTTGGAAATCAATTAATGCAGCCCATTGCCTCAGCAGACTAAAAAAGAAAAAAATCACACAATCATATCAATAGATTTAGAAGAAGCATATGGCAAAATTCAGTACTCATTTATGATAAAAATTCTCAGTAAACTAGGAATAGAGGTGAACTTTCTCAAACTGATAAAGACTGCCTGTGAAAAACTGTAATGCTGAGAACTTTTCCCAAGATCTGGCAAGGATGCCCTCTCCCACCACTCCTTTTCAATATGGCACTGGAAGTCCTTGCTATTGCAGTAAGGCAAGAAAATAAAAGGTTACATGTTAGGAAGGAAGTTATAAAGATGTCTTTGGAGGTGACGTGATTGTGTATGTAGAAAATCCAAAAGAATCCACAAAAAATCCTAGTAAGTGATTAATAGCAATGTTGCAGGATACAAGGCTGATATAAAAAATTCAATTGTTTTCCTATATGCAGGCAGACCTCAGAGTTATTGCAGGTTTGGTTCCAGACCACTACAATAAAGCGAATACCTCGATAAAGAGAGTCAAATGAATTCTTTGGTTTCTCAGTGCATATAAAAATTATGTTTACACTAGACTCTAGTCTATTAAATGTGCATACCTTAACTAAATAATATTTTATTGCTAAAAAATGCTAACCATCATTTGAGCTTTCAGCAAGCTGCAGTCACTGATCACAGAGCACTGTAACAAATATAATAATAGTAAAAAAGTTTGAAATATTATGAGAATTACCAAAATGTGGCACAGAGACACAAAGTAAGCAGATGCTGTTGGAAAAATGGTGCCAATAGACTTACTTGATGCAGGGCTGCAATTTGTAAAAAGTGGAATATCTGTAAAGGGCAATGAAGTGCAGTAAAACGAGGTATGCTGTACCAAAAAAGAACAAAAAGAATATGATATTAAAAATAATACCATTTATATTAGCACTCCCAAAATGAAATACTTGTTGTAAATCTAAAAAAAGTATGTACAAGATATATATGAGGAAAACTATAAAATTCTGATGAGGAAATCAAAGAACTAAATAAGTGGGGAGATATTCCATGCTTTGCAATAGGCAATATGAAGAGAATTAGAAGAGAAGGAGAAGATTGGGAGAAAATACTTGTAAAAGACACACCTGATGAAAGACTGTTATCCAAAATATATTAAGAACTCTGAAAACTCAACATGAAAACAAACAACCTGATTAAAAGATGGTTTTAACAGACACCTCACCAAAGACAGTATACAGATGGCAAACATATGAAGAGATGCTCCGCATCATATGTCATTAGGGAAAGTCAAATGAAAACAACAAAGAGATACCACTACACACCTATTACCAAAAGCCAAAGCATTGACAGCATCACATGTTGGTGAGGATGTGGAGCTGGTAGGAATACAAAGTGATACAGCCACATTGGAAAGTAGTTTGAGAGGTTCTGATGAAACTAAATATGATCTTACCATATGATTCAGCAGTCATGCTTCTTGTTATTTACCCAAAGGAATTGAAATATGTCAACAAAAAATGTGCACATGAATGTTCATAGCAGCTTTATTCATAATGGCCAAAACTTAGATGCAGCCAAGATGTTCTTTAGTAAGTGGATGGATAAATACACTGTGATACAACCAGGCAATGGAATATTATTCATCACTGAAAGGAAATGAGCTATCAAGCCATGAAAAGATACATAAGAATGTGTAGTGCATATTATGAAATGAAAGAAGCCAATCTGAAATGGCTACATCCTGTATGGTTCCAACAAAATGACCTTCTGGAGTGGGCAAAACTGTGAAGACAATGAAATGATCAGGGGTTGCCAGTGGTCGGTGGGGGAATGAATAGGTGAGCACAGAGGATTTTTAGGGCAGTGAAAATAGTCTGTATGGTATCGTAAGGATGGATATATATCATTATACATTGGTTAACCCCATAGAATGTAAATACTAAGGGTGAACCGTAATGCAAATTACAGACTTTGGTGATTATGATGGGTCAGCGTATGTTCATCGGGACGTAAGAAGTGTCCCATCTGGTGGGGACGTTGGTGATGGGGGAGGCGTGCACACGGAGGTGCAGGGAGTAGACGGGAAATCTCTGTACCTCCGTTTCAATTTTGTTGTAAACCTAAAACTGCTCAAAAAAGTCTTTAAATAAGAAAAAAAATGGAACTGAAATGTGGATGAGATTTTAGAAATTACACAGGATATGAAGGATAAAGAATAATTGGAATACTTTGGTAAGAACAAATAATAGGCAAATGTGTTTCATCAAACAAATTAATTGATGCACTTGAAACAGGAAAGAATACATCAATGAAAAATTATATTTAGGAAGAATTTTTTAAAAGGGTTTTAAAAACTTTCTTGAAATGACAAAAATCTGTATTACTAGATCAAGGGGGCTTATCAAGTACTAGGAATAATAAATAAAAAGTAATCATTCACCAAGACATATTCTGAGGAAGTGACTACACTTCAAAAATAAGTGTAAGTCCTTTCAGCATCCAGGAAGAAGAAAATCTCATGTAAAGGGAAAAAGATAATTCTTGCCTCAAACTGTCCCAACTATATTTAGGGAAAAATACTAAAGAGGGTGAGAGAGAAATACTGTGACCATGAATTCTACATATTCAGGTTATCACCTGAAAAAGATACGAAGAGAAAATTTCAAATAAACAAGGGATAAATGGATTCTTTGTAGTGTAATCCATGATTTTTCTTATGATAATAGCATGGAAAGCCTTAAAAAATACAGATAAGCTCTATGTCCCTTAAAAGTGGAAGCAGGGAGATTTCCGGGAAGATGGCGGTGTGAGCAGGGCGGCAGAAATATCCTCCCAACACTATATTTATCTATGAAAACACAGAAAATACATCTATTCCTAAAAGAGAGACGAGAATACACAGGAAAGCGCACAGCATGCAGCTACACCCGAGAAGACTAGGCACCCCAAGAGGCGGTCTTAAAGAGCCCAGCTGACATACGTGGCAACTATCAGTGACCAAATTATACAGCCATGAAAAGACAGAGGAATATGGTTCAGACCAAAATCAACCAGACAACCCCAGAGAGGGAGTCTGAAGGGATGGAAATGCACAGCCTCCCTGAAAAAGAATTCAGAATAAAAGTCATAACCATGCTGATGGACCTACAGAGAAATGTGCAAGAGCTGAGGGAGGAAGTGAGGGAACTGAGGAAAGACAATACAGAAATCAGACAAGCGATCGACAGGCTTAACAGCAGAATGGATGAGATGCGAGAGACTGTTAATGGAATAGAAAACAGAGAACAGGAGTACAGAGCTGAGGCAGAGAGAGATAAAAGGATTTCTAGGAATGAAAGAATATTAAGAGAACTGTGTGACCAATCCAAACGGAACAATATTCGCATTATAGGAGTACCAGAGGAAGAAGAGAGAGAAAAAGGGATAGAAAGTGTCTTTGAAGAAATAATTGCTGAAAACTTTCCCTCGCTGGGGAAGGAAGTAGTCTCGCAGTCCACCGAAGCTCATAGATCTCCCAACACAAGGGACCCAAGGAAGACAACACCAAGACACTTAATAATTAAGATGGCAAAGATCAAAGATAAAGACAGGGTATTAAAGGCAGCTAGAGAGAGAAAAAAGATCACCTACAAAGGAAAACCCATCAGACTATCATCAGACTTCTCAACAGAAACCTTACAGGCCAGAAGAGAATGGCATGATATATTTAACGTTATGAAACAGAAGGGCCTCGAACCAAGAATATTGTATCCAGCACGATTATCATTTAAATATGATGGAGGGATTAAACAATTTCCAGATAAACGAAAGTTGAGAGAGTTTGCCTCTCATAAACCACCACTACAGGATATCTTAAATGGACTGCTCTAGATGGAAGCACACCTAAGGCTAAAAAGATGTCACCAGAGAAAAAATCATAGCAAAGAAAGCAGACCATCCAAATACTAACTAAAGGCAAAGAATAAAACACCTATTATAGAAAGAATGGAGGAGGAGGAATAAGAAGGGAGAGAAAGAAAGAAACATCAGACTGTGTTTACAATAACTTAACAAGAAAGTTAAGTTAGATTGTTAGATAGTAAAGAAGCAACCCTTGAACCCTTGGTAACCACGAATCTAAAGCCAGCAATGGCAATAAGTACATACCTATCAATAATCACCCTAAATGTAAATGGACTGAATGCACCAATCAAAAGACACAGAGTAACAGAATGGATAAAAAAGCAAGACCCATCTATATGCTGCCTACAAGAAACTCACCTCAAATCCAAAGATATACACAGACTAAAAGTGAAGGGATGGAAAAAGATATTTCATGCAAACAACAAAGAGAAAAAAGCAGGTGTTGCAGTACTTGTATCAGACAAAATAGACTTCAAAACGAAGAAAGTAGCAAAAGATAAAGAAGGACATTACATAATGATAAAGGGGTCAGTCCAACAAGAAGATATAACCATTATAAATATATATGCACCCAACACAGGAGCGCCAGCATATGTGAGACAAATACTAACAGAATTAAAGGAGGAAATAGACAGCAATGCATTCATCTTAGGAGACTTCAACACACCACTCACTCCAGAGGACAGATCAACCAGACAGAAAATAAGTAAAGACACAGAGGCACTGAACAACACACTAGAACAGATGGACCTAACAGACATCTACAGAACTCTACACCCAAAAGCAACAGGATACACATTCTTCTCAAGTGCACATGGAACATTTTCCAGAATAGACCACATACTAGGCCACAAAAAGAACCTCAGTAATTTCAAAAATATTGAAATCCTACCAACCAACTTCTCAGATCACCAAGGTATAAAACTAGAAATAAATTTTAGAAAGAAATCAAAAAGGCTCACAAATACATGGAGACTTAACAACACTCTCCTAATTAATCAATGGGTTAACGACCAAATCAAAACAGAAATCAAAGAATATATGGAGACTAATGACAACAACAACACAAAGCCACAACTTCTGTGGGACGCAGCAAAGGCAGTTCTAAGAGGAAAGTATATTGCAATCCAGGCCTATTTAAAGAAGGAAGAACATTCCCAAATGAATAGTCTAAAGACACAATTACTGAAATTGGAAAAAGAAGAACAAATGAGGCCCAAAGTCACCAGAAGGAGGGACATAATAAAGATTAGAGAAGAAATAAATAAAATTGAGAAGAATAAAACAATAGAAAAAATCAATAAAACCAAGAGCTGGTTCTTTGAAAAAATAAACAAAATAGATAAACCCCTAGCCAGACTCATTAAGAGAAAAAGAGAATCTACACACATAAACACAATCAGAAATGAGAAAGGAAAAATCACGACGGACCCCACAGAAATACAAAGAATCATAAGAGAATATTATGAGACTCTATATGCTAACAAGCTGGAAAACAGAGAAGAAATGGACAACTACTTAGAAAAATACAACCTTCCAAGACTGACCAAGCAAGAAACAGAAAAACTAAACAGACCAATCACCAGTGACGAAATCGAATTGGTAATCAAAAAACTACCCAAGAACAAAACCCCTGGGCCTGATGGATTCACCTCTGAATTCTACCAGACATATAGAGAAGAAATAACACCGATTCTCCTTAAAGTTTTCCAAAAAATAGAAGAGGAGGGAATACTTCCAAACTCATTCTATGAAGCCAGCATCACTCTAATACCAAAACCGGGCAAAGACCTCACCAAAAAAGAAAATTACAGACCAATATCCCTGATGAACGTAGATGCAAAAATACTCAACAAAATATTAGCAAACCGAATTCAAAAATACATCAAGAGGATCATACACCATGATCAAGTGGGATTCATCCCAGGGATGCAAGGATGGTACAACATTCGAAAATCCATCAACATCATCCACCACATCAACAAAAAGAAGAACAAAAACCACATGATCATCTCCATAGATGCTGAAAAAGCATTTGACAAAATTCAGCATCCATTCCTGATTAAAACTCTCAACAAAATGGGTATAGACGGCAAGTACCTCAACATCATAAAGGCTATATATGACAAACCCACAGCTAACATCATACTTAACGGCGAGACGCTGAAAGCTTTTCATCTAAGATCGGGAACAAGACAGGGATGCCCACTCTCTCCACTGTTATTCAACATAGTACTGGAGGTCCTAGCCACAGCAATCAGACAAAACAAAGACATACAAGGCATCCAGATTGGTAAAGAAGAAGTCAAATTGTCACTATTTGCAGATGACATGATACTGTACATAAAAAACCCTAAAGACTCCACTCCAAAACTACTAGAACTAATATCTGAATTCAGCAAAGTTGCAGGATACAAAATTAACACACAGAAATCTGTTGCTTTCCTACACACTAATGATGAACTAACAGAAAGAGAAATCAGAAAAACAATTCCATTCACAATTGCATCAAAAAGAATAAAATACCTAGGAATAAACCTAACGAAGGAAGTGAAAGACCTGTACTCTGAAAACTACAAGACACTCCTAAGAGAAATTAAAGAGGACACTAACAAATGGAAATGCATCCCATGCTCTTGGCTAGGAAGAATAAATATTGTCAAAATGGCTATACTACCTAAAGCAATCTACAGATTCAATGCAATCCCTATCAAACTACCAACAGCTTTCTTCAATGAACTGGAACAAATAATTCTAAAATTCATATGGAACCACAAAAGACCCCGAATAGCCAAAGCAATCCTGAGAAGGAGGAATAAAACAGGGGGAATTACACTCCCTGACTTCAAGCTCTACTACAAAGCCACAGTAATCAAGACAATTTGGTATTGGCACAAAAACAGACCCACAGACCAGTGGAACAGAATAGAAAATCCAAACATTAACCCAAACATATACAGTCAATTAATATTTGATAAAAGTGCCTTGGATATACAATGGGGAGATGACAGCCTCTTCAGCAGCTGGTGTTGGAAAAACTGGACAGCTACATGTAAGAGAATGAAACTGGACTACTGTCTAGCCCCATACACAAGGGTAAACTCAAGGTGGATCAAAGACTTGAATGTAAGTCATGAAACCATAAAACTCTTAGAAAAAAACATAGGCAAAAATCTCTTGGACATAAACATGAGCAACTTCTTCATGAACATATCTCCCCGGGCAAGGGAAACAAAAGAAAAAATGAACAAGTGGGACTATATCAAGCTGAAAAGCTTCTGTACAGCAAAGGACACCATCAGTAGAACAAAAAGACATCCTACAGTATGGGAGAATATATTCATAAAAAACGTATCTGATAAAGGGTTGACATCCAAAATATATAAAGAACTCATGCACCTTAACAAACAGAAAGCAAATAATCCAATTAAGAAATGGGCAGAGGACATGAATAGACACTTCTCCAAAGAAGAAATTCAGATGGCCAACAGGCACATGAAAAGATGCTCCACATCGCTAATCATCAGAGAAATGCAGATTAAAACCACAATGAGATATCACCTCACACCAGTGAGGATGGCCAACATCCAAAACACAAACAACAACAAATGTTGGCGAGGATGTGGAGAAAAGGGAACCCTCCTACACTGCTGGTGGGACTGCAAATTAGTTCAACCATTGTGGAAAGCAGTATGGAGGTTCCTCAAAAAACTCAAAATAGAAATACCATTTGACCCAGGAATTCCACTCCTAGGAATTTACCCTAAGAATGCAGCAGCCCAATTTGAAAAGGACAGATGCACCCTATGTTTATTGCAGCACTATTTACAATAGCCAAGAAATGGAAGCAACCTAAGTGTCCATCAGTAGATGAATGGATAAAGAAGAGGTGGTACATATACACAATGGAATATTATTCAGCCATAAGAAGTAAACAAATCCTACCATTTGCAACAACATGGATGGCGCTAGAGAGTATTATGCTCAGTGAAATAAGCCAAGCCGAAAAAGACAAGTATCAAATGATTTCACTCATATGTGGAGTACAAGAACAAGGAAAAAATACTGAAGGAACAAAACAGCAGCAGACTCACAGAACCCAAGAACGACTAATAGTTACCAGAGGGAAAGGGACTGGGGAAAATGGGCGGGAAGGGAGGGATAAGAGGGAAAAAGGGGCATTACGATTAGCAAATGTAATGTTGGGGGGGCACGGGGAGGGCAGTACAACTCAGAGAAGGCAAGTAGTGATTCTATAGCATCTCACTACCCTGATGGACAGTGACCGTAAGGGGTTGGTGGGGGGACCTGATGAAGGGGTAGTTTAATAATCGTAATATTGCACATGTAATTGTAAATTAATGATAATAAAATAAATTATATTAAAAAAAAAACAATACTATAGGCTGGAACAACCCGATACTCATTTGAGAAAAAAGTCTCAACTCTTGCCTTAAGCACACACAAAAATTAAGTTCATAGGAGTCATAGATCTAAACTAAAACCTATAACTATAAAAGTTCTAGAAGTAGAAATAAGACAATGTCTTAAAATTTAGGGTAGACAAAGATTTCCTAAATAAGAAAAGGCACAAATCACAAAAGAAAATATTGATAAGTTATACTTTATCAAAACATAAAACTTCTGCTCTATGGAAATAAAATAAAAATAAAGAAAATAAAAGGGCAAGTCAGAGAATCAGAGAATATATTTCATACATCAATATTGAGTGAATATACATATATGAATATATGTATCACAATTCATTAATAATAAGACATACGGTCTAATTTATTTTGATGTATAAAATATTTGAACAGATATTTTCAAAGAAGACAAGCCAATTGCCAATACATAAGGAAAAGATGCTCAGCATCGTTAGTCATGAGGAAATGCAAATCAAAACCCTAATGAAGACTTGAAACTACAAGACTCCTAGAAGAAAACATACGGGAAAAGCTCCTTGGTCTCAGCAATGATTTTTTGGATATGTCACCAAAATCCCAGGCAAGAAAAGCAAAAAGAAACAAGTGAACATCAAACTAAAAAGCTTCTGCACAGCAAAGGAACCAACAAAACGAAAAGGCAACCTACGGAATGGGATAAATAATTTGCAAATCATATACCTAACAAAAGGCTAATACCCAAAATATATAAGGAACTTCTAAGACTCAACAGCCAAAAACCAAATAGCCCTACTAAAAACTGGGCAAAGGACATGAATAGACAACTTTTCCAAAAAAGATATACAAATGGCTGACAGGTATGTGAAAAGATGCTCGGCTTCAGTGCTCATCAAGGAAACGGGAATCAAAACCACAATGAGACACCACCTCTCACCCGTCAGGATGGCCATTATCAAAAAGACAAGCGACAGTAAATGTTGGTGATGGTGTGGAGAAGAGGGAACCCTTGCACACCGTTGGTCACATGTAAATTGGAAAAGCCTTTATGAAAAACAGTATGGAATTTCCTAGAAAACTTAAAAAGAGAACTACACTACAATATGATTCAGCAACCCCACTTCTGGATATACGTAGAAGGGAATGCAGCCAGTTTCATGCAAGAGATTGATTGCTGCCCTAATAATCCCTGTGGGGTTTCTTCAAGTAGCCAGCTCAAATCTATGCATTAAAATCATAAATCCATGTAACATAAACATGTATAATACATGCAACCTCAGCAAACTCTTCTATTGGTATGCCTTTCATTTGTGCAGCCCATCAAAGGAAAAATGGCTTACTTTTACAAATCACTCTCCTATCTGTGTTGAGAACAATTTCGCCACCCCAGGGATGGATTACATTCAGTCTGTCCAGCAGGCAAACTAGGCTGATTGAGTCAGTGACTCAGCATCCCTAAATACCAAGCCACTAAACCAGCTAAAAGGGAATGTGGTTAACACTTGCTAAAGACCAAATCTAATTCATTTATCATGTGGAACCATCAGGGTGCTGGGAGCACCCCCCTGCCCCCGCACCAAGCATCTACCTTAAACCCTTCCTAATTAGATACTGTTGGGGAAGATTCTGCTTGTTAGAAATGGAGAATCCCAGACTCTATCTCCTACTGACTTACGTAAGATGAACTAAAGTCGTCAGTGGGATGGAAAAGAGAAATGGATACAGACAATGACTGAGGAGGAACTCACAAGATTTGGGTCTGATGGGATGTGGGAAAAGGTGAAGTCAAGGATGACCCCTGGCTTTCTGGCTTGGATGACAGGGTATTGCTCACCACGCCTGGGGACGCCAGAGTAGGAACACAGCTTCTCGTGAATTCCTCTTCTGCCTCCAACTCCTTTGTCCGCTCCTTAAATGTGTTTTGTCCCCAGGGTTCTTTATTTACCTGTGTTTCTTCTCTTTTGACACACCTGATCTCAAAGAAGGTCATCCCTCCCACATACACATCGACAGCCTGTTGATGGCAAGATCCCAAAGGCACACCAACCTCAGTTTATCATCGTTCTCTCAAAACTTACTCTACCTCAGTCTTCAAGCTGATAGAATCCAATCTGTCATCTACCTATTTAGAGGGGGAACCTGGAAGTCACCAGATTTTAGCCTCTCATTACTCCCACACACACACACAAAAAAATCAGCCACCAAGTCCTAATTTTCCACTTCATCATTTCTCTAATGTCTGCCCCACCTCTCCCACCTCTCTGCTCCTATGTGAGTTCATTTTTGCTCACCTGAGCTGTTTGTCTTCTGTCACCACCCTTGTTCATCTACCTCTGCCTATCCCAGGCCCTCCTACTACTACATCTAAAAAGCTCCTTCTAAAACACAACTCTGGTTAGGTCTTTCCCCCGCTCAACACTCTTCAATGACTCTTTGCGTGTCATTCAAGGCCTTCTGTGGCCCTGCACCTGCCTCCTTTCCAACCTCATCTCCTGATACCAGCCCAACATACTGTGCCTTCTTTTTACCTGCCAACTTTACCAATACAAATAAAAATATGGACCAAACTGTAATCTCAGCCATCCTATATTGCTTTTAGTTCGCCCAACCATTAGAGAGTGAATTTATCTACAAATTCAAAGTTTCTTATTGGTTCCCCAATGTATTCACCATTGTAGGAATGAAATTTTTCATCAGTAGAAGTTTGCTGGATGCCTTTTCTGGGGACAGTGTTCCCTAGATGCTCCAGGGAGTTTACAGAATGAGATAAAGTTCCCTTATCTTAGGAAACACCTCTAACTTCTAATCCTTAAACTACCACTGTTTCTTGTGGCCCAAAAGTAGGAAGGACCATCACATCCTATATTAGGAGGAATATTTATCTATATGTTGTTAAGTAGTTCTTGCAAAAGGCTCAGAAATAGCTGCTATTTATTGAGTAACTGCCAGCTCATTCACCCCTCACCTAGATCCCAGGAGTTTGGTAGTATTATTCCATTTGACAAATAAGGAATAAGGATTGCATCAATTTGATTTACACACACTAGAGGCAATTACAAACTCCACAAGGTCAACAAATACTATGTATTTAGGTCACCACTCCTGGAATATGTTGCTCAAAATATGTGTTTTTATGAGCAAGCAAATGAATGAAGCAAATAGTGAGTGGCAGAGCTGGTTCCAAAACCCAAGTGATCTGACCACAGAGTGGCTACTCTATGCTCACCACAGGAAACCCAGAGGAGTGGAATGTCCAGCTGACGAGGGTCCTGGCCAGGCTCCTCTTGGCCACTCTTTCTGGCCTTTCAGCATTTGGTTTGAAAAGAGCAGGGAGAGAAAACCCGACCAATCTCATAGTGATACTCAGAAGAAAATTTAAGAAGCATTTTATGAAACCTTGTAAACATATGGCACTATGAAATAATTAAAGATGATTCCTAACATCAGCACTGAAGGTCTATAGTGTGTTTCTTTATGAATGTGGAATGTACATTCCTTTCTAAGATTAAGGGAACAAATGAGTGATATACCCTTGACTCATTTTGCATCATTCCTACCATTCCATGTCACCCTTACCATCAGGGATGAAATGGGAATATGAGTGATTCTTATGTAACCTCCAGAGGGGTTGTTATGAGGTTACACAGATCCATACATGTCTGATAGATTTACATCAAACACCCCTTGTGGGAAAAATTACATTAACTAAAATGAGGTGAATTAGGTCCAGGTTTAGACATTGCCTATTAAACAAAATCTATTACACTGTCAAGGACACTAAATTGTTTTATTCAACATTGTAAATGTGAGAAGTTAATGCTGGTGGAAGAGTTAAGCACATTATACATTTATCACCCTAAAGGCAGAGATATGAAAACGTCTAAACCATTAGGCACATAATAGCTTCAAATTCTCTATTCTGGTAACCTTAGATTGGTTAAATTATGAAACTACAATTAAGCATAATTATCCCTGTGATAGGGAAATAGAGGCAGAAACACAAGAAGTGGACAGATTGGCTCAGAAATATATCTGCTCACAACCTGAGTCAGTCCAGATACTTATAGACTCATTGGTTTTATGTCCCTCTAATAACGTTTCATAAATCATCAAGGAATAGTTTGTGGCAACAAGCAAAGAAAGTTTGGGATACCTGAATCCAAACCCATGCCCATCTAAATCAGGAAAGGAAAACACTCCAGAAATGATTTTTTTCCTTGTTAAAATTAACATGGATGATGTTAAACTCTTCACTTATTTTCTAAGTCATACATTTACGAAACTATTCTGTAAGCCCTAGATTTTAAAAGGACTGTGCATCTGTAGCTTTCAATAAACAAGCCAGTATTTTTAAGTTAACCAAATTAGTATATCAGCCAATTCCTAACATGTATGTCGTCGGATGATGACTCCCAAAGCTCTCCCCTCAGGGTCTGCCATGCTCGTCTTCCTTTCCTGCCCATGACAATTACTCCAGGTCCAGTCCAAGTAGTGACCACTCAGTAAATGCTTGTACATGAATTAATATATGAATGAACAAAGGAATGAATGGCAGACCTCACACAGATACTTGAATAAGCCCCAGAGGTTGTGCCAACTTCCCAATCCTTTCTCTGTCCTTGTTCATTCTATAGACTCGCCAGGTTCCATCTTGCCAGAAACATCACGTTCCCTGCATCTGCCTCTTGCCCAGGAAGTACCAACTCTAAGGTAATTGGTTTAATCATGAGACCCTGCGTCACGTACTCCCAGCTGACTGCACTCGGCCCCTTTGCTCACCCTGGTCTGCTTCCTGGGAATGAGCGGTCTGCTGGGTTTCTGAGACATGGTGGTATTTCTGAGACAACACGTCAGGGCCCAAGCGCAGGCCTGGGTTGCACCAGTGCACCAGACCTCTCATTCCAAAGGCCAACGACATGCTCCTGAACCAAACAGCTGGGAACACACTGACACTGGATGAACGCACTTACACTGAAGTTTTTTTCTGCATGCTCAGAGGTGTCGTCAGCGGTAAATATTTATCCAAGGGCTTCTCAAACATCAGTAAGTACAAGAGCCCCCTAGGTCTGAGTCCTCATTTCCCACAAGCTCCCAGGTGGCCTGAGGGGGTCTATGAGCCACACCTTGAGTACCAGGGCTCAGAGCACGGGGTGTCAGACCTGGCTGCACATTGGAATATCTGGAGCATTTTTAAAATACTAATTATTGAGACCAAAGATTCTGACTTGATTGGTCTGGGGTACCACCAAGGCTTCAGGATTTCTAAAGCTCCTCCAGTAATTCTGTGTGCAGCTAAAGTCGAGAACCACTGCCTTTGACCAGTGTTTCTCTCTCTTTTTTTTTTCATTATTTCCCCCTTAAGGAGACTTTTTAGACATTTTTCTCCTAAATATCCCTTACAGAATACATCACAGATATATTGTATTGTATGCATACCCCATGCAGTGTTTTTTGTTGGTTTTTTTTTTGGTATCATTCATATACAATTATTGGAGCAACATTGTGGTTACTAGATTCCCCCCATTATCAAGCCCCCAGCACATACCCCACCACAGTCAGTGCCCACCAGCGTAGTAAGATGCTATAGAGTCACTGCTTGTCTTCTCTATGCTATACTTCCCATGCAGTGTTTTGACAAGGGAATTTTTTCATTCCTCAAGAAGCCATTTTCATGCCCTAGAGGGGCAGTACCACCCCTCCTGAGAATGCATGTTCTAGGCTATACATAAAGACCTGGTATTGTGCAGGCATCTGCTTGTCAGACTGCAACACAAATTCCTCTAGGTGGGGGCTGCAGATCTCAGGCACAACGGGCCAGAGAGATGACAGGAAGGCAATCAGTTCGATGCATCCCCAGGCCCTATACCCAAAGCCATCGCTAGCTGCACAGCCTGAAATTCCTTTGTGCTTCCTATCACCTCACTGTCCTGCAGCCACCAGGGCAGAGTGTGTGTGACTTGCCAGCTCAGTTAAGTCCGTGATGCTGTTTGCCAGTGTATCCCTACCTGTGTTCACAAGGCAAGCCTCACTTTACAGGGCCCAATAACAACCAATGCCCGCCTGGAGCCAAATGGACTCACCATCACTGCCTGAAGCAAAATGTCTACAGGAGCCTCTCTAATGTATGTGCTAATTCCTAATACTCAGGTTACACCACAACTTGTGCAGATTGTACAGGACAGGTGGGTCACAGCTCTCAGGGAAACCAGCAGTGCATTCTAAAGACAGGAAATGGGACTGGAATCCAGGTGTAAAGTCTTGACTATGGGGAAGGTAGATGGAAATGTGGTAACAAAGAGCAGAAGGGATGCATAAAAGGAAAAGGGAGGTGTCTTGCCAACGGCCCTGGGCAAGTTTGCTATGGATTCAATGTGACCAAAGAAATTGACAGCAAAACTGCTCTTGGGGTGAAAGGGTTAAACCCAACTTTATTTCCAGGTGGCAGGTCAGTCACTAAAATCCCGTTCACTCAGAGCGAGTCTGTATGCAGCAAGCTGGTCTCTGCCTCTGGGCTCCTCTGTCTGCACAGTTGTCCCACACAGCCATCCTCTGGGCCTCTGTCCTCAGCGCTGCCACGACTCCAGCCTCTGCTCTGCCCTCCTGCAGCCTTGCAGCCATGCCACCGTGTCACACCCAGAGCACTGGGCGGAGCTCTTTATATATAGAGTCAACAGCCATGTATTGCCCACAGGTGTGCAGTGAGCTAGTCAACCAGGGCCAGGTGAGAATCCTGGCCCCAGGAACTCTCATTTTATCCACAGGAGGAAAAAGAAACTAAGATTTCTTTGTGCTTGGTCGTACACGAACATTGTTTTCATTGACTGTGCCATGCTGAGCCTAGCAGGTGGGTGTGTTCTCCCACCTCAGACAGGAGCCCTGAGACCTTGAGCTGCCCAAGGTCTACTCCTAGCAGGTGGGGAAGCCAGCACTCAGGTTCAGTCTGTCTGGCTCCAAATCCAGCGCTCCTTCTAGTCTAACATGCTGCACCCCAGCTTCATGTGGGCCTCTGTCATCGGACTGCCACCTAGCATGGACTCAAGAGTCTGCACCCTAGTGAGGCCTCTGGCACCCTGAGGGCTGGGGCACAGGAGAAAGAGAGAAGCAGCTGTGGGGCAGGCCAGCCTACATGCAGCCAAAATAGCAGGGAAAATGGGGTCCCTGAGCTGCCTGAAGACACAGAGTCACCAAGGACAATGGGGGTGAGGGGAGAGCTGATGATGGAGCAAAAATTCCAGAAAGTGGGAAAAGGACCAGGAAATGGGCAACCCAGAGGAAAAATACCATACTTGCCTTGAAAAGGTAGGCCCTGGGCCCTTCTGACCTCAAGCAGGAAGCAGAGCAAAGAGAACAAATTATTGTTCTTAGACCCCTGGGAATCTAAGCAATGGTATTCACCCCACAGAGAAAGAACACAGATCTTCCCCATTCTCCACCCAGACCCAAAGCCTGACCTCACGAGAAAAGCACCTTTCTGGGGCAAAACTAAACCAGCCCCAAATCCTCTGCGTGCAGGGAAAGAGGCCTGATTGCCTGAGTTCCCACATGTGCACAGGGACACAGGGCCTGCCCACCATACAGCTGATTGTCACTATCTGCCTTTGTCCAGGTGCAAATCGGCTCCCCTCTCCTTAGTCTCTATGTTCTAGGCTGTGTAGCCTGAAATCTATCCACCACCGTGATGAATCACCCCTGGGTGAGTTATAGGGCTACACACGCATCTCCGAGGGGTTGCAGAGGAAATCCTAGGGGTTACCATTTGTCTCACCACCACCAGCTGTACTCTTAACCACAATCCCTGCCTCACGAGCAAACCATACCATGTAAGTCCCACATGAGGGAGACCACTTCCTGGAGAAGCCCACTCTTGTCAAGTTATTGTTCAAAGTTGCACATCTGTGTGGAAAGGGATAAATCCTGGATAATGTACTGAAAGCCAAAGGCCACCCAACATTCACTTGTAACCACCCCGAGCTGGAAATCGCTCAGGGACATACAGGCTTCAGGCCAGGAAGAGACTGGGCACCCACATCTCCCTTTAAGCCATAACAGTCTCAGCACGAATGGCTGCAACTCTTCCTGGGCCCACTGAGGGGCCTCTCTATGGGAGGGAAGCTGAAAGAGCCACTATGAAGAAGTTATGCCGTCTGAGGAGTTTGTCCTGATTATTTCCACAGTATTTTCAAATGGTTAGACAAAGAGAAGATTTGTTCCCCAAGCCCTGAGGAGTCAGCTGTCCCGCACGTTCTGAGCAGCTGGAACCAGTCCTCGGGGCAGAGACAAGGGCACTAACCTGTTTGCAGAAACAAGGGAGAGGGTTTGCACTCTCTCCCTCACCTTTCTGCATTGATTGTGTTCCTACATTCATGTTCCTAACTTCATCTAGCCCATAAACTAGCCAGCTGATCTTCCCTCAACATGTTTATTAAGATATTGAGTAAGAATTGGCCAAGCTGGGTACTGCTGGCTTGGCAGGAGAATCCCCATGTGGTGTTTTCACAGAAGCAGTTCAAAGGGTCCCTCTGAACTGGCAGCACAGAAGCTTCAGTTCCCAGGAGCAGTGAAGCAGAAACAGTTTAACTATTTGCTGAGTATTTACCAAGCACAATTACGCTTGATAGACAGAGTCATTCCAAGGGGCAAAGTTTACTTTGAATCTCTCACTAACACTGACAAGAGCACATCCGCCCATTTTGATGAAGACAATCTGCCAGCAGAGAGCCATGGGTTGGCGGGAGGAGTATCGTGCCTTAAGACTAAACCGGGGCGAGTCGCTCGGTGGCAGCCATATGCTCTAGGGAACAAGGATCAAGATCGACACCGTCTGGGCGCGTCAGGACATCTAGAGCATTCACCTGACTCAAAAATAAAGATAGAGAGAGGGTGAAGGAGGAAGAGGGGGAGGGAGGAAGAGAGAAAGGGAGGGAAAGAATCAAAGAAAAAAGGAAAGAAAGTTCAACACATTCTTACTAGTGAACATTCCTCAGCTTCACTGCTTTGTAAATTCACTGAATAATTGTGCAAATTCTCTGGATAGCTGTCAGACATTCTTGATCTCATGAAAAGCTCATTAAATTAAAAGTGCAGGATTAAGTCAACAGTGCAGAATAGAACACTCCATTTCTGTAAAAAAGCTGGACATAAGTATACATAGCATTTGCTTATATTTTTATGGATGCTCATGCAACCAATCTGGAAGTAACTGCACTAGTGGCTACCCTGGGCTGGGATGCAGGGTGACGGGGGTAGGGATGGGGGCAGGACAGGTGGAAGGGAGATTCCTCCTTGGGGACCCTTTTATACTTTCTGATGCTTGAACCACACAAACATGTCGCCTATCTGAAAAATGAAATGAAAGAGTGGGAATGTAAAACACACGTTACTTAAGTGGCAGCCAGCAGAAGCCCATGCTTACATCAGACTGAAGAAGGAGGAAAAGGGAGACCCAACCAGCATTCCCTCCTTCCCACCACACCTGCCATATCTGCTTTTCTCCTTCCGTCCCAGTCACACCTGGAGTTTGAGCCTGCAAAGATCTGCTGAGTCTCAGGGTGCAGCAGAAGGTGTGACTGTGGCAGCCGGAGCAATAATAGGAAGACCCCAAACTGGAAGCCTTAAAAGCAAAATCTAAACCTTTCAGTCAAAACAGGAAGAGAAGCATGTAGCAGGGGAAAGCCCTCAAGGCTCTGTAAAGTGTAGCCATGAAGAGCACTGCTCTGTGGTCAGAAACTTAGGGCGACGCTTCCCCTCCTTCAGCCTTGGCCACCTCCTCCGTGCAGCTGGCATGTGAAGATGCAGAGGTGGGAGCGGAGGCAGCCCCAGGCACAGGGCCTGGAGGAGAGATGGAGCTCAGGGCATCCCGTCCTTCTTGACCCCACCCTGTGGCCACTGCTCAGAGCAGCCTGCAGTTCTGAGAAATAGCAAAGCAGGGAGGGAAAGAATAACAGGCACACGACTAAGATGTCATCAAACTCTGTAAGTGATCCTGAGGCAATGTGAGATGATGAGTCTCTGCTCTTCAGGGGCCCTCACCACCCCATCAACCCACCAGCCCCAGTTCCCAACTCCCAAGCTTAGCACATTGCAAGTAGACACTCATGTTAATCAAAAAAGCACTGGTTGACAATTCTATTCCTGTTGTCCTCTTTGCATGTGGCAGGCCATTTGAACTTGGTATTAATTTATAAATGGTCTAAGATGTTTATGTTGAAATCTGAAATAAGAAGGTGCTGCCCGGGGAAAGTCGGTGACTGACTGGCAATGGAGGGTCTCACTCGGGAGAGCATTAGGTTGATGAGTTTGCCATGACTCAAGCTTGTTCACACCCTTGTAGGTCTAGAAATGAGGCTTTTCCATTGCTCCCAGAAGAAGTCAGGTGCTCCAGGATTGAAACCAGTGAATAATACAGAATGGTCAGAATATGCCTTACAATGGGGACATGACATTCCCATGATGGGAAGGCTACTCCCCTATCAGCTCTTCCCTGTGGTGGACCTTCGTCACCCTTTCTCTATTTGGGGGATTTCACCCTTCCTGAGTGGCATCATCCCAAGGCATAGTTAGAAAGCAAGATTCCAAAATTCTAGAATTGTTTAAGCTCAGACTCTTATGGGACCTCTAGAAGCCTGGATGTATTTATATGCTTTTGCTATCTTACAAAACAGTTATTGCCAGGCAAGGTAACTGTTGTCAGTGTAGAATACTAATTTTCTAGTACAGTTTTCCTGTACTAGGGGAAGCCGTGTGACCTGGAATTTTCCAATCAGTTATACCCACATGAGATTTTGATCTAGCACTGTGCGGAATCTGATTTTCTTTTTAAGATAATGGCATTGAAGGTGATTTTAAGGCAACAGTGGCCAGCAATTGGGTATCTGCTTTCCAGGATCAATAGTGCATGTCATCAAATCTTTGACCAGTGGTGGTTGCAGTGGGATCACCCCTGGAGCTGGCTCGCCAGGAGGTCCTCTTCAGCCTGCAAAGCACCTGAGCCGACCCTTCTGCCCTCCCAGAGAGCATGTGAGTTATCCAAGATACTGTAATAAATTCCATTTCTGCTTAATGTAGCTGGAATGGGTTTTGTTATTTCCAATATCTCAGGAAGCCAGATTAATAGTTAGAAGATTATATACAAAACATAAATTTAAGCAGATAGTATGAAGGGATATTTTGTGCAAGCCAAGATAATAACTGTTTATAAGAGAGCACCTTTCTGTGCCTTCACTGTGTCCCCTATATAGGCATCCTACCTCAGAGAGTAATGTACATGCATTGGCAGAATTTGCATCTCTTATATCCACTCTTTATTCTATAATAAATATCTTCTTTCTTGTCCTATATTAATATAACTGGTTAAATTACAAGTTGAGTGGCTCTTCCCATGGGCTGACACCTCCCATTTAATTTTATTTACATAGTCTAATTTATTTCTATTTAATTTGGCAATCTTATATCTAGACCCCCTGAGCCAAATCTCCCAATTAAACTTTATTGAATTAGTCTAATTCATTTCTACTTAATTAATCCACCTTATTTCTCAGTTATTTGGGGGCATCTCACTGGTGCCTTCACACAACACCTACAATTGACTTAAGTTTTTGGAGTCTTTTTTTTCCCAAGACTTCTAAATATAAGGTAAACTTATTGCAGTGTGAACTAAGAACACCATTCAAAGCAATAAATTCCTCCACACTCTCTACCAAATTTCCCTACAGGCTATTCAGTAGTATAGGAAATTTATCTATTTGAATACTTTCAAGGCTGCCATTTTGTTTCAAAATAGCAGACCTAGCCACAAATCAATTGTAAGTCCCTGTAACATTGGATAAAAGTTAGTCATCCACTTCCAAAATTGTTGTGACACACACCTAAACATTAACTAATAAGATGCTCTGCTGAGAGAAAGACCTCACAACTGCTCAAGAGTTTCTAAAATTCGGGTCATTTTCAAGCATCCTTGGAAAAGGCAGAGGGATGAAGAGTTGCCTCTCTAATTTCACAGATTCCAAAATTCTAGAATTGTTTAAGCTCAGACTCTTATGGGACCTCTAGAAGCCTGGATGTATTTATATGATTTTGCTATCTTACAAAAAAGTTATTGCCAGGCAAGGTAACTGTTGTCAGTGTAGAATACTAATTTTCTAGTACAGTTTTCCTGTTAATATCATTTTATTTGTTGTATTGTTTGTTCTATTTTAGCTTCACCAGGTGAACTAAAGTTTACCTAGAAAGATGCTTTTGATAAGTTCACTGCATTCAGAAAATGTGTCAGCTGTCAAAGGTTTTCCCAGGCTTTCAAACATCCTGCCTTACTTTTGACAAGAAAATATTCACTAAGCCATTTAAATCATACACCAGGAGTGAGCCAGAAGTTTTAAAGGGAATATTCTGGAGAGAACTTCAAGAAGAGAAAAAGAGTTTTTCTTGTAGTCACTCCTAAGAAGGAAGTTTTGAATGAAAATAATCTACTAAATGTTCATTTGACATAACAGAATATTAAAAGACAAAGTTTCCCGACCATTAGTTTTTCCTATCCTAGATTTCAAGAGATGGACTTAAAATTTCAAACTCTTAAGATCGTAAACTTTTGGGACCAAGAAAGTGTGGCCCGTCAGTAAGGTGTCCCTATGGCAATTATCCAGGCCAGTGGTATCCCAACTTTAGTTATTCACCTATGACTTGAGGATTTTTGTAATATCATGTACCATCTGCACTTTTTCTTTTACAGCATCTTTCTTTAAACCAATACGCTTTTTATACTGTCTTAAACTGACTATGCCTTAAGCATTAATACCCATGCAGTGTCCAGGATTTTTATTGGGGGTTAATCACATAGGCATGGCTGAGCGCCCATGTGACTGACCTTAGTTTCATCCCCTCCAGAGGTCAGAGTGATACTGTGTGGCCCAAGGCCCCAAAATCACACACCGTTAACATAAACAATCAAATGTAACACAAAATCTCAGGTAACAAAGACACTCTTAACAGGCAGGTTGCTTCAAGAGCTTAGAGGTTATCTTCCAGGAGCTGGGTAAGGAATAAAACCTATCTTTGGAATATTTAGGGTTTTATCACCCAGACCTGCTGAGTTAATCGTCAAATGCATAATAGCCTTTTTGTTACACAGCATGGCCTAACCTACTCTGGCTAATATAATGTATAAATTACAGGTTTATGTCTAATGCAAATGAAAATACCCAAATGATAAAAGAAGTATTTATTCAATGCATTCTAAAATCAGTTTGTACACTAACAGTAGCACATAGACTACACTTTCGGGAACATTCATCTCATCCAACCTCATTTTAAAATGTATGAAAGGAAAGGAGCCCCACTCTACCGCTGAGCTTTCTCCAGAGGGAGCTACCTGGCTCGGAAGGGAGCACAGTTGGAGAACGGGGACTGTGAGAGAGCGACCACCTGTGCAAGTTCTTCAGCAGCTTCTCCAGGAAGGGTGTCCAAGGACTATGACATGTGATTTCCAGGAGCTTTCATCCTCTGGCTCCTGCCAATCCCTGGTCTCTGGATTGCTTATGTAAATTTGGTGCACCCTGCCCCAGAAGATTTATTACAAGGATTTTGATGGTTAATTTTATGTGTTAACTTCATGGTCCCTGGGTTGCCCAGATTTGGGCTAACCATTATTTGTGGATGTGTCTGTGAGGATGCTCCAGGATGAGATTCTCACCCTGGACAGGTGGCTGAGTAAAGCAGACTTCCCTCTGTGGGCGGGCCTCGTCCCATCCATGGAAGGCCTGAATAGAATAAAAAGAAGAGTAAGAAAGAATTCTTGCTGTCTGACTGCCTCTGAGCTGAGATGCCCATCTTCTCCTGACTTCAGACTCAGACTAGGACTGCAACTTACACCATCAGCTCTCTGGGGTCCCAGGGCTTTGGACTCAGACTAGCACTGCACCATTGACTGTCCTGAGTCTCCAACGTACTGACTGCAGATTTTGGACTTTTCAGACTCCACAATCAAATACACAGTAACTACTTTCCTTATAATAAGTAAACCAGTTTACTTTATTGGCTCTGTTTCTCTGAAGGACCCAAGCTAACAAAAGAATATGAGCAAACCAAGCTCTGACCAAACCTTAATACTCAATCTCTCTCTCTCTCTCTCTCCCTCTCCACTTGTTTCTGGAATCGACTTCATTAAAGTCTCTTCTATGAAAACCAGCCTCTTAGTTTCTGTTTCTTTACAGCATGCCAGGATGACAGGAATGCAAGGACACGGACTGTCTTGAGGCCATGACTCAGGCCTAACCCACTGTGACCTGACAAACCCAGAGTCCTTAACCACCTGACTGTTTCTGTGTCTTATAATTATAATCCAACAGAAAAATGACATTGGTCAAGCTTGGCCCAGCAGGCTGTGGCTTCAGGGTGGCAGGGAAGGTGGTCAAATGACACCAACAAAAAAAAGATGGAGCTCCAGATGTGGGGTGCGGGTTGGGGAGGGGCAAGTGTATCTAGTACAATGGAGAACCATGAAATAATAGAACTAGGGCTGAAAACCCATCCTCCAAGTAAATTACAGATGTTCCAGGATGAAATCTGGCCCTCCACTTGAAAATTTCATTTTATATGAACTAACCTTTTCTTCAAAGGGTCAATCCAATTACTTGGGGCAAATACCAGTGGCTCTGTGATACGCCCATCAATCCTCAGAGGAGATATCTGTAAGGCAGGGTGGGGGTGGGGGACTGAAAATAGAAGCAGAGTCTCAGTTTCCTGGGCAGTCCAAATGGTTGTGCTGCATGGACTGCAGTTTAGAATTACAGTTCAATGGGCCCTGGATGCTATTAGCTCACAAAGACCACAGGAGATCCCTGGTCTTCCCACTTCTCTGTATTTGGAAGGCTTATGAAGGACTATGGTTCTGCCACCAATTTGTCCTTAAAGCCATTTTCATTTCTTAAATGCCAACGGTGTATAAATTTGGTCATTGGCCACAGCATCAGGCTTTTATTTTTGCTTTTGTTTTTCTAACTCTAGCTTGTTCCATTTCAGAGTTCCCTGAGAACGAAGACAAACATGTGCAAACTCTCCTGGGAGCCAGAATGATACAGATCCACAATTCCTTAACCAGAATTGTGAAATCCTAAAGCTCTGAAAATCAAAAATTTCATGAGATAGGTGCAAAATCATTTGGCAACCAAAAAAATGAGGCGATTTTACTTTTTATTTATGCTATTTAGTTTCAGTGTTATATGTTTCCCTGCTAAAATATTAATGGGTTTGATTACAGGGTCCTGCTCCTGACCCCACTGGGAGTATTAAGTAATATATGGAATATGCATCATGTCCCCTTACTGAATTTTAAAGTTCATCTGTCTCCAAACGTTTTGGATAAGGAATCAGGAACTGGTTCAACAGAAAAAGCATGGCTTTTGGCCCAGACAGGCAAACCTGAATTTGAATCCTTCTCTAGTTGCATAATGAGTCACTTAAACCCTCTGAACATTAGTTTCCTCCTCTGTAGAAATGGAAGTAGCAATTGCAACGACCCATGGGGCTGGGAGGATCAGATGAGACAGCTTACATCAGGACTCAGACACTCCCCACCCGGCATGGGTCCACGCATAAAAGGTTCTTTTCTTCTCTTCAAAATCCCTTCTCCTTTTCCAGAGAAACCAGGCACAGTGCTACAAAAATCAAAACACAGTCGACAGAGGTAAGAAAACACTCTCAATAAAAGGAGGCACAAAAGTGGAGACTGACAGGATAACTTGTCAGAAAGGTCATCCCGCTAATAAAGAGTAAGATACTACAATGTGACTGTGAATGAAGGCCAATAATAGCGAAGACCTACCCTGATGTGTCTCTCTTTATGCTTCTCTTGGATTGATTTTTTTTATGGTCTATTAACCAATTCTAGCAGTTGGTGCAATTATGTGGGCGGGTGGGTAATTTCCTCTCTCCATTGGTCCTGTCATCCTGGTAAGTGATTGGCTGTAAACGATCTAGCATTATTGACCATATTGGCCTTCAGAATCCCACACTTTGCTTTATTATTTGCTCCCCTTTTGAGATGGATTCTTCACTTAAACACTTCACCACACTTCAGTCAACTGCAAAGGCCATAGTGTGGCAAGATATTTCCTTCTTAATGTGAAATTCGTGCACATGAAAAGCCCAGTAATCTGTATATGGGTTTAATGAACTTAGCTTAAAGTTTTCTTCTTTAGAAGAAAGTCAGGACGCAGTTGTATACAGAATTTTGACTTCTATTTTAACAATTTTTTTAATGAATTGAAGTTTCAAAAAAGAGTCTTTATGCTTTTAGTCCTTTTGAGTAAAAAATATGATTGATTGCTAGTTTCTATTTGTGGCTCAAAAACAGCATGAGGCAGCCACTCCAGTCCCCAGAAACAGTGCTAGGATCTGTTAGTTTTCCAGGGGCATAGAACTGGGAAATGGCAGCATATAGGCCACAGTTTTGCAAATTCCAAACTTCCCTCCCCATTTATCCATTTACCCATCCATCTATCCATCCATCCATCTATCCACTGAAAGCTTTTTCTCCATCAAGCAGTGAAATAACCTGGGGGTGCAAAGATGAATAAGACACAGCCTGCAGTGGTTGAGACACATGTGTTTATCCTTTAAGAATTCATGATTAACTAAAATGAATTTTTTTTGTTATATTAAAAACTTTATCAGCATCACTGGGGCTCAAATCCTGCCCTTTAAGGAAGGTGAGAGGTGGTCCCTTGAGGTCCTTTTGTTACTGAGAGAGCTGAGGTGGTGTGGTCTGCAGGATTAGAAGTAGAGGGTGGGGAAAGAATTTTGCAAAGGAATTAAGGAAATTCTGCAGAAGAAGAGACTGGCGACAGCAAAACTGAACCCTGAATGGAGAGAAGTGCTAAGACCTGGAACCGCTACTAGCTGTGTGGGAAGGGGGAGTGTCAAGGGACAGGGTCATGGCATCTAGAGTCAGAGAAGGCTTCATGGGGGAACTGGCCCTGAGCAAAGGTTTGAAGAGGTTCCAGTTACTCTTGTCACCTAATAAGGCACCCTCAAAGTGGCTTTAAACAGTTATTTTATCATTGCTCACAGTCTTTGCCTGTCAGAAATTCAGGAAGAGCTTGGCTTGTGGCCAGGGCTCCAGACAGGATGGTGGCTGGAGCTGAAACAGTGTATGCTGTGTTGAGAGGGCCGGGAGCAGCCGGGAAACGGCTCGGCATCTTTCCCTCGTGAATGGAGCGTTGGGACTTGTCCATGTGGTCTCTCCCCATGGGCTCGTTTGAGCTTCCTCACAACATGGCAGCTACAAAGCAGCTGGACTACTTCTAAGAGGATTCCAGGCTCCAAAACAAGTCTCCATCCCCTGGGCACAGACATAAGCAGGATTGCTTTTCTTTACCTAACTTTGAAATCACATTCTACTAGTTACAGTGGAGTCATAAGCTTGCCTAGATTCAGGGCGAGGGGAATTAGACCTCACTGTGTGATGGGAAAGCAGCAAAGTTCCAAAGAGCAAGGGGGATGGAAGCTACTGTGGCCACCTTCGGAAAGTGTGATCTGTCACAAAGAGTGCCAGAGGTTAGGGACTGAGAAGTTCTGGCCTCATTCAAATACCTGCATGCTAACTGCTCCTGTAACAGCCAAAAAGTCCTCCCCTAGTCCCACTGAATGAGAAATCAGAGAGAAACAACAGACCACCCCTTCCCAGTGTCTCTCAGCGCCACTGTCAACAGGCTGTTTCACCTCCCAGAACCTGAGTCTTCACTGATCCCCTGTATCCAAGTTCTGCTCACCTTTCTCCACTGCGCTGAGGCTGAAGCCAATGGCCCTTTACATCCTGTTCTGTTTTCCTAGGGCTGACACACCAAAACCACAAACGGAGTGGCATATAGCAATAGAAATTCACACACTCACAATTCTGGAAGCCAAGCGTCTGAAATCAAGGTGTAGGCAGGTGAATGCTCTCCCTGCAGCTTCTAGGGAAGACTCCTTCCATGTTCTTCCTAGGGACTGGTGGTTGCTGGAAATCCTGAATATTCTTGGTTTGCAGCTACATCATTCTAATCTGCCTCTGCCATCACTTGCCTCTTTCCTCTTTCCATAAGGACACCAGTCACTGAATGAGAGCCTGCAGTAATCCAGTGTGATCTCATACTGATTACATCTGCAAATACCTCATTTCCAAATAAGGTCACATTCATAGGTACTAAGGGTGAAGACTTGAATATGTCCCTGGGGGACACCATGCAACCCACAATGCTTGCCGTTGGGCCATTAAGGCTCTACAGTCCCCTCAAGGCTTCAGGACTGTCACTCCCTCCGAGCCTCGGCCCCTTTGCCCCTTCAGATCAAAGCCACCACCTGCTACTCCCAGGGCACATCTCCTTGATGTGACTCTTTTAGTCACACACAGTTTAGCAAGAAGTTTACCAATCTCTCTGCCACTGTGTCTACTAGATTCCAGCCCCCACCTGCAGCATTCATGTGTGGCTTCACACACATACACCACAGGCACACTCTTGACAAAACTACCTGAGTCCTGACCACAGAGAACGTTGCTCAGAGCCACACCCAGGGGATCATTGATTCTCTCCTCTCCTGGCTTTTCAATAGTGTCCACAATTGCTTTTGTCCTCATGGCTCCCCTTACCCAGCTTCCTTAGAATGAGATTTCTTAGCAGAAAGATTCCAACTTTTTTCTTAGGTGCTCATGTAATCCAACAGAACTCTCTGGAATCCCAGCTTATCTCATATATTTTTTTTAGGCCTCTCAGTCCAGATGGTCTTTCCTGAATCCAGAGCCACGCTAGGCAGCCCGCTTCCTAGCAGACCTCTTCAGGTTCAAAGGACAGGTAGGAGTCTGCAGCTGAAAGACGAACCTGAATTTTGCAGGTTCAACCTGAGAGACAAATGGAGCTATAAGCCCAGGTTGTGGGAGTCCCTGTGTTAATGAAGGTGAGATTCATTGCACAGAGACAAGTCTGTAAAGGGCCACGTTCTGTCCCTTATCTGGGGGACTCTGCCTGTCCCTTGCCCTACTCTGCTCTGAGACATGGGTAAAATAAAAAGCATCCACATGTCAACTTGCTCATAGTCATGGTCAAAGCACATGGCGCCACAAGAAGGGACTTAGTAATTCTTCTTCATTAGACTTTACTATAAATATTTTGTGTGTGTGTGTGTGTGTGTCTAGATGGATGTTTGCATTCATATACACGTTATGGCTGCTGTTCTGAACTAGATCCATTACAGCACATTTTTTTTCTGTGAATGAAGTGACTGTACCATCCCAATTCATGAAAGTAGTTTTCTTCATGCCTGAAGAAGTCTGCTAGCCTGGATAGTCTAATGTGGAGTAAATAGTATGCAGCTCTTCTCCCCTAACTTGGAGATTGGATTCAAATCATAACTGATCTAGAAAGAAATATGGAAAGCCATTGTAAGAACAGAACCCAGCCATGACAGCAGACCGAACTTCTGCCTGGTTTAAAGAAAGGGGGTGTCAGTCATGGGAATTTAGAATATAGGGGTGTTACTGTCACCCCATCCACACCAGCTCCCTGCTGCATTTCAGTTTGTTGGGTGGGTTTACCCTATTACAGGCTCTGAACCCTGAAGTCACATTCCTGCTGCCCTTTGCCCTGGTCTATGCCTTCCCATGACCTTCAGAGAGTCTGGCTTCCTCTAGATTTGTACATAGGGAAAAAATGTGCTCAGTCACCTAAAACAGGTTTATTGGTTTATTTTTTCAATTTGTATATTTTTGTTTATAGGTTAAGCCACCGGGTTTTTGAAATTCCTAAGTGGAGCTAGGTAGAATAAATAAAACCTTATTAAGTGGGAACTATTTCAGCCCCCTTTCAAAGTCATCAAACCTAAATTACCTTTGGGTGGGCTCTAATATTTGATTCATTGTATGTGCTGACAGAGAAAATGTGATGCCTACAATTCTGATGCTCTCTCCAGGTCACTGATACGTCACTTAGTTTTAAAAGGATTTCAATGGTTCTTTAGTTTCGAATGAAGCCATTATAGCTCTCATGAACTGCCTGTGCCTGTATGGACCGTCACATTTTCCACAATATGCTGAGAAATTGGACAAGCCTATATTTAAGAATTCAGACCACATAATCAGCCAGAATTGGATTTGAATTTCAGCTCTGCCACTTAGTAGCTATGTGACTTTTGGCAAATTACTTAACCTCTGTGAGACCAACTTCCATGGTGCTAAGTAGGAATAATAATGACTGCTCCATATGGACAAGGTAAAATCTTAAGGAGATAAAATGCCTAACTTGTTGTATTAGTCATCTAGGTAACAAACAACCCTAAACTCTCAGAGGCCTAAACCACAAAGGCAGAGTCCCGTCTCATGCTCCAAGGCCAACCCAGGTTGTAGGGAGACTGCCAGCCCCTGCCGTCCTCACCCAAGGGCTGAAGCTGGTGAAGCCGCCACTGCCTGGAGCACCGCTGTGCACCACCGCAGGGAGAAGGGAGCTTGTAAAATTGCACACTAGCTCTCAAAGGTGTCCGTGGGACATGACACACATCCCTTCTGCTCACACTGCACTGGCCAGGTCCAGTCCTGTCACTTTTCTTTTACACTGTTAACTCAATGGACATCCAGACCCTGGGGTCTGATCCAGGAACAGCGCTGAGCCTGTGTTAATGAATACAAACATTTTAATGCAGAATTGGTTCCACCAATATTTGTTGAGCCTCCTGCAGGCCAAGCTCTCTTTGAGGCCCTAAGCAGTGAACCAAACCCTTTGAAGCTCACATTCTGGCCGAATTAGTAGACAAATAAATAGATACAATAATACCAGGAAATAATAAGCACATGAGAGCAGAGGAAGCAGGGTAAGAGGGTGGAAAGTGAGGAGAGCAGTCCAAGTTCTCCCAGAGGAGTGACAACTGAGTTAGAGGCAACCAGGAAGTGGCCGAGTGAGCTAGGTGTTATGCTACCTACGGGAAGAACATTCCAGGCAGAGGAAAGGGCAGGGACCAGTGCCCGGGGAGCACATGCCCGGCAGAACAGCACAGAGACCCATGCAACTGGAGCCAGCGCTCAGGGCTGGGTGGGGATGAGGCCACAGGTGCCACAGGCCAGGCCCTGGAGGGCAAGGCCACAGCCAGGACTTGGGACGTGAGCTGGTGCATCATGACCAGAGCCTGCTGGACGGGCGGAGGCCTGGACCACATTAATACTTTTTTGTAAAGAGGTATTCTCAGAAGCCAGCTCCATTAAGTGAATTTAATTCCTCGGTTCATTAAATGACATCCAATTGTTTTCCATATCTGTTTCGATTTTACTAACCTTGTTTTCCTTGGGATTAATTGTTTTCCTTCTCAAATGCACAGCTTGAATTTAGTTCATGGATTAGTGTTACAACCATACCAACTTTTACAGAATCCAGCACTTGCCCTTGTGAGGCATTGGCTGCTGTTTTGTCTTGTTTTTCCATGGCCGTTATTTCTGCCCAATCCAGTTTTTCTAGCTCAAGCTTTTCAGATCTAACTTTTTTCACAAATAGTTGATTTTTCCATCAATAACAAAAAAATTACCATGTGCAGCTTTCACCACTGCTTTTTATATTTGGGGTGATTCTTTCTGCCCAGGCAATTTTCCCTGCATCAGTTTTTTGCAGTTTGCTAGGTAACTACCAGGATGGAATTCTTTAGTCAGGGCTTCACCAGGTGGTTGTTTTGTTTTGTATTGCATTGAATCACAATACATAGACTGGGAATATTATCAATTGGTTATAACAACAATTTTTGCAGTTTTGGTCTTAGTCTATTCCGGCTGCTATAACAAAGTACCACAGGCTGGGTGGCTTAGAAACAACAGAACTTGATTTCTCACAGTTCTGGAGGATGGAAGTCTGAGACCAGGTGCCAGCACAGTCATCCAGGTTACAGACTGCTGACGTCTCTGTGTCCCCACATAGTGGGAGGGGTGGGCTGGCTCTGGGGCCTCTTTTATAAAGGCACTAATCCCATTCATGAGGGCCCCACCTTCATGACTTAAGAAACTCCCAATGGCCCCACCTCCTACTGCCATCAATCACCATCGGGGGTTAGGATTCCAACATATGAATTTGAAGAGACACAAGCATTCAGACCATAGCAGTTTCAGAGCAAAGAACAAAGTGTAAGATCTGAGTGAACAAAAAGGTCAAAATAATGGAGCCAAAGCTTGCTGCTCTTGCCAGGCACTAAGGGCTCAGAAAACAGTCATCATTATCATCCCATGGTACAGGTCAAGACTACACACCTGAATTCCCATTTACACACTTCCAAGTAAAAATTCAGTTTACATTTTTATTGCCAAAGACAGGCTTTATTAGGTTAAATAGGATTCCATGATTTATTTTCATACATCAACACAAGAAAGTACCTCTGACCTAAAAAAAAAGTGAAAAATCAAATTAACCTGTAGAATTTTTTTCATTTTTATTCACAGGTACAAATGATTTGACTCAAACTTGATATTAAAAAGACAGTTTTGTCAACCATCATCCTGATTAAGTTACTTGGCTTTCTTTCTAGGTGCAGAGGACAAGGTTCTATCTTTAACCTGTGACCACCACACTTGCTCTTCAAGGATGCTGAGAAATTTCTGATTCTATAGAGCTAGAAGCTGCCTGATGACTCTGTTTCTTCTCCAGAAATACAGCGGAGAAAAAACTAAAATTATTAGCACTTACCCAAGTGTTTTGCTGTATCAAATCATCTACTCCTCAAAACATCCTTACGAGGCAGGAATTTTCTCCCCATTTTAGAGACAAGGAAACTGAGGTTCTGAGACGCGATGCAGCCTGCCCAAAGTCATGTAACTGGTGCACAATGGCAGAGCCAGCAGATTGTATCCAGACGTCAACCTCAACCTGCCTCTAGAGCTCATACATTGTAATCCCATCTAACCCAGCTTCATAAGGATTTGTATCTCACAGCACCAGTTTTCAAGCACCAAACAAGACTCCACTAAGCATTTCCTTCTCAAACTTTTGACCCCTATATCTCTCTCCAATGTCAGGAGGAATTATTATGAAGAGACAATGCCCAGTTTTGACCTAAGGTGGGATATTCATAATCAACAATGGAAACTTGAAGTATGTCCTTTCAGAAAAACACAGTCCCAGAACCATCCCTAGGCAATGTAACATTTACAAGATTGTTCCAGGCATGCCACTGTGTTTTGCAAAATGCACCATTATGTTATGATTCCTGAGCCACGCTGTTCCAGATTTTCATTTCAAGAAAATAAATCCTAATTTTGCTAGCTCTGTGACATCTGTACCACATCATGTGATCTGAGGTCTCCTATATCATTTGGCCTATTATATATAATACAAATCAAGTTCACTCACTTTATCAAAATAAGTCATTCCTTTGAAATGAACTGCAATAACTTAAAAAAAAAAGAGGGAACCATTTATTTTCATGTCTCCTTACCAACCAGGGATATCTATTTTAAACAGCCTCTCCAAATATATTAATAATAAAGGTCAACAAATGTGCTTTCTCTGACTTTATAATCTGAAAAGCTCCCAGTTAATGGCAGTCACTGATTTTTAGCTTTCATTTCTGGTAGACAGAGAAACTAACCGTAAAGGACTGGGCCTGGCCCATCTGATTTATGGTTCCCATTGTATACTGTCAATTACCAACAAGCCCTGCAAATGCTGAGACATCACATGAATAGGAGCACTACACTGAATTATGGATGGCCAGCCTAAAGAAGTGTAATATACGAGGTCCCATCAGCATAACGTAGGAGCAGCCCTTCAAATAAAAGTCTCTGTTTTAATGAGCACCAAAGGCCCATCTATATTAAGTATATGAACTGCAGCAAAATAAATCAGAGGAGCACGATTTGCAGTCCGAAGAGGGTGCATCAAGTTTAGGAGGAGACTAATTGCTGAGTTAAGAAGGCAAAGCAGTTCAGCATAATAGCACTCAATACCACATAGTACCTTTCTAAGCATCCTCCAGAAGTCTTTGTACTCATCTAAAAGCCCAATATCAGTAGAGTATAAAAATACATATAAGGAATGAGTAAGCTAAAGAATGGGGTCTTGGGTGGATTCCCCAAGGCACAAGACTAAATTATTTCTTCAACATGGAATGGAATGAAGGAGGGGTAAGGGTGGGAAAACCAGGAAGGCAATTCTGGGACCACTTTGCACTGTGTATATAAATCATTAAACAGCAGACAGATGAGTTAACACTAATACAAACAAGGATTCCCAGAGAATTAAATTTCCCTTCCCACAAATGAGTCAGAATAAAAGTGAACTGGCCACACCATCATCTCACACAGTGCCAGGAAATATGATGCCAGTACGAAATACACCTCGTAGGGACTGATGTGACTGTATTCAAAACCATCCATGCGCCCATTCAGGATCTTCCCAAACAGACTAATGAAGTCAGTTCTCATGTAACACATGGGATCCCCAAAGGCCAACCCCACGACCTGGGCTTACCTGTGAGGCAGGCTGAAACATTTTAAGGCAACAGCATGGGTGGAAGATTAACAACTGTGCTTTTCTAGGAATGACTGCCCTTTATTGTGAAACTATACCCTTCCCAGTAATTGGCATAAAATTCTTTCTTTTTAAGATAATGACAATCAGTTTGTAGTTGTCAAAGTCCTTTCATTCTAATGTCCTTACTGGCAAAATAAAAAGTTAACACCTCCATGTTGAACTCGATTTTTTACATTTAGCAGCCCATGAAAATCCTAAATCCAAAAATCATCTTACACTCTTAGGTAGTCAAACCTAATAAATCGACATATATCCAGGTAAGAATCAAGGAATGCCTGCTCTGCTTATTTTTCTACTTCAGTGTGGCTGGAGGAGGAAACCTAACTTAGGGGGCTGGTCCTGGCTTCCAGTACAATGACTCAGGAAAACACAGTTTCTCAAACATTCACACAAAAGCAAAGCTGACCATCTGGAAAGCTATGGTGGCCTATGCTTGGTTTTCCACCTTTCCTTGATATCTCAGACAATTCGAGGATTCTTCCCACACCCTGAACTAACAGTCCCTTGACCTCCTTAATTCAATCCTGCTCCATATCAGCTGCCTATAGGCAATGAACTTCATTTCACTTGTATGGCGGAACTACCTTTGATCTCACAGTGAGCAGGGGAACCTAGTAACTGAGAAGTGATGATTGGACATGGCACCTCCCAGGATTTGATAAACAGAAAAGAGTTTTGAAGTGAACCTCACACTCCAGAAGGAGAAATTCTGATGGACTTCTTGTGTAATATGGAGCCCATGTTGACACCAGTAGGGCCATGGATCTCTCACGCTCAGATCTACTGTGTGGTGAGATAACAGGTTATTTTTAGAAACTTAAGAATGATCAAAGGAAAAAATTAAAAACAGAAAGATGAAATAAAGCAATCTGCAAGCCAGGGGCACAACCTACTCTAGGGGTCAAGGGGACTTCAAGGTCACAAGAGGAACCTCTGACTCTGAGAAAGTGTCTGTCTTTACATAGACGGTTCCCTGGCCTGGATGCCCTCCCTCCCCTGCCTCATTCTATAAGTTCAAATACTCCCCATTCTCCAAGGCTCAGTGAGAAACTTTTTCTTATGATAATCCTTCCTACCTCTTAGTGATAAATTCTCTCTCCTTCCTTAGTCCAACCACAGCATTGAACTATGTCTCTCTTAGTAATGTCCATCATTTTCTATTTTGTATTACTGGTTTTAAGAAAGCAGCACTATTTCTTACTAATCTGAAAGAATTGCAAGAGCAGACCTATGTCTGATTCATCTTTGTATACAGGTGATGTTCAAGAGTTACTTGCTGGATGCAAAAATGAGCAAATGAATGAATATAAAATGTTTCACTTTAGATGTTCTGCAATTCCACAGTTGCCTTCCTGCCACCTGGGACCAAATAGGTCAATAAAACATCAGGGAGTAGGGAAGCAGTCTCTAGACATGGTGAGGTAGTCACCAGTGACTTCCAGCACTTTTTATTCTCTGCTTCTTTGCATGTCATGGTATGGCACCAGTTGGCATCTGGGACATAGCTGGGAAGACAAACACCATTCTTCAAGTTGATGATGCTGATAGGTGACAATCACAAGAATTCCACCTTGGGTGCCTATAGCCACTTCTGAGTTTTCCAACTTTTTCACACACAAAAAAAATCTCTTTTCATTTGATCCTCACTACTAGCCTGACATGGGAGAGACAGAAGCAATGCAGGAATCTCCTCCCCATGGGGCAGACGGAAAAACTGAGATTCTAAGGTATGTGGTAGCTCATCCAAAGCCACACAGATGGCCAGCGGCAAAGCGGATTCCAAGTCCGGCTCAGTCCTTTGGCAGAGAAAACACTCCTGGAGATGCTCATCTGATGAGGCCCAAGGTGAGCTGCAGTCCACAAGATGAAGGAAGCCATGCTGGGAAGTGGCCTTTGAGAGAAGATAATCCATATGAAAAAAACAACAACTGGCCATGAATTTTCTTCCAAGGAAACACTTAACTCAGGACATGCCCGTCACTGTGAGGAACCAGGCTGTGCCCATGAAGACACTGGCATGCCCTGACAGGTGTTGAGCCATGGGCCCGGGGCTCTCAAAATAGCTGAAGTCAAACTTCAGTGTTGTGGTTCATTCATTCATTCAACAAGCTTATTCTACATTAGGGGCTTATTCCACAAAGAGCTGAAGAGACAAGTCCTGTTTCTGATTTCAAAGACTGCAAACTCTAGTAGAAAGACCTTAGCAATTCAGAAAGAAACCGTTTCTGAAAATCAGAGTCCTCTCAACCCTACAGGGTTGAACCAAGATTGAATACATGTTTCTGAGTCTTAAAGCCTTGTTTGGCTCTCTGCTTTTACAGGGAGGGGAAACTGAGGCAGGGTGAGGTTGACTTAAGCCCCACACTGAGTCCTTGGCAGAAAAGAGCCAAGAATTATGAGAGCTAAACCCCACAACTGTGTTTTAGCCATTAAACAAGGCTCCTCTGAGTGACAGTGGAGACATTACTTTACTTCCCTTCACACAAAAAGGCCAAAAGTTCAAAGTCTAGTCCAGCTACAAGGGAGTAACGCCCCCTCAGCCCTCAGCAGTGCTCTTATGCGGCTGACCTACACATTTGCATAGCAGATCTCTCTAAACCAGAACATACAAGTTCTCGCATTTGGAAGTTGCTCATTTTCCTTGAAAGCAAATTAATTTTGATCACAAGTTTTGTGGTGGGAAAATGAATTTTGAAAAAGGTAAACTCTGTTAGCACACAGCAAAACAAAGTGCTCAATTTACAAACAATTGTCTATTTTTCTCTCTGTCTCTGAAAGCTCTTCACCTGACTCTAGATTTTAATATGTAGACAGACCATTTTTCTGCTCTTTGTGTTTTCCCTGTAAGAGGAGAGAATGGCATATGTCTCGCTCACCATTGCATCCTTCACAGAGTGGTTGGCATGTAGCAGAAGCCCGATAAATATTTGTTGGATAGTAATGGGCACACGTGTGCATGAAAAAGGCTGCTATGTCACCAGGCACCTGTGCAATACCTACTCTTCATGTAAAGACCCACTCCACTTTCAGGGAGATTCCCTGGGATTAGGAGGGCAAGGGGCAGCGGGTGGGGCCTGCTTGATTCTGTTTTCCCAGCAGTTCCAATGACAATGTCCCTGATGATGGATACCTAGACATGCCCACCAACACTGATGGGCACGTTTGTATGCAACAGCTTCCTTTAAGAGACTTTTAAGCAATTGAGCCAATCATAGCTGCTGCACACAGGCTGACCTTGGGATACCTGGACACTGGGCAGCTTGCAAACTTCTGCTAATTCAAGTCACCATCCAGGAAAAGCAGCAAGTGGTTCTGCAATGCTACCAAGACTGTTCTGTCCTGTTGCTGTGATAGGAAATACTGACAAGGAAGGAGCACAGAGTCACCATCTATAGAGCACCTGCTCTATGCCTAGCATGTCACTGGGTGTTTTGAATGCACTACCTCATTAGAATTGGGGTTGTTATCCTCACGTAAGAAATGAGAAAACCGAGGGCTTTGAAGGTCAGGTAGCTTATTCAGCTTGAAAGGAACAGAGCTGAGAGGCAAACTCAGGTTTGTTTAAAGGCAAATAACTTCTCTCCACCAGTCCACTCCGATTGCTGAAATGGCCACTAGATCCCATGTATGCATCTGTTCTTGCTTTTGGAGAGCAGCATTTTGCCTGGGGTCAGACATGTGGGGCTCCTGTTCCAATGACAGCGCGTTGGTCGGTTTGGTGTCTAGTAAAATAGGTCCCATGGAAGTGCCAGAAGTCCAGATTGTAGCCCTCCTTTCAATGTGGATACTTGTTCCTTTTCCCCTTTAATGTCCTTATCTTTCTTCTGACTTCCTGTTCCTTTCTGCACATACCTTGGGCTTGCAATGACAGTTCTATGACCTCAAAGCTAGAACACATGCCAAGCCCTGGCTTAGAACAATTTAATTTAATTAGTCCTGGGATGGCCAAGTTCACTGCTGACATCATTTCTCAGAATCCAGTGAGTCAAAGCCTTGTTAGCTATGATGCCTCAGGACATGGTGTTAGGGTCCAGTCCAGAACCAGGAGCTGACCTTGCCCTGCATGGTGCTAGGCTCCCCTGGGGCAGGCCTTCTACAGAGGCTAAAGTCCTCTCTGGGAAACTGAGTGTACTATTGGGTGCAGAGAGGTAGAGAGGTGATAAAGCAGGCAGCATGAAGTAATTCTAATGGAGGGAAAAGGTGTCCTGTTGATGTGAACAGAGGATGATGTAGAAAATTATATAGCGAACAGTGCTTGGAGACCAGCCAGGAGTCATGCTCAAGGATGACTGTCACTAGGCAACAGGGACCCAGCCACTGGGCTGAAGGTCAAAGCCAAGACGCCTGATCCTAGAGGATTTGTCAAGAGCAAGGCAGAAGCTCAGTCATGCAGAGGCTGGCAGCTGGGCGAGTTAACAAAATCTGGACTTGGGCAAGAGGTTCAGGCATCAGAACTGGAGCTCAGAGTGGAGACTGCATCTAGGGGTAGAGGGTTTCGAGGTTTTGCCTCGTGCCAACCAGTTCTCCAATTCCCCAACACCAAATGGGTGTCCTTTAATTCAATTCAATTCTAACACTTCCCAGAGTTACTGTCAGATCCCACACATTAAGGGCTCAGTTCCACAAGACTGCCCCAACTTCAGAAACCAGTCACAGGTATCAGGTCCCCAGGTTACCCATACTTCTGTCTAACTTGGCTAAAAAGTCACAGGTTCCTGCAATACCCTGCCCCTCAGTTTTGATAATTTGCTAGAACAACCCACAGAACTTGTGGATATGCTGTACTATTATAGTTTATATATAAACATCTAGATGCAGAGGTACTAGCATGAGGTCCAGAAAAGTCCCAAGCACAGAAGCCTCTGTCCCCATGGAGTTGGGTGTGCCACCCTACTAGCACATGGACATGTTTACCAACTCAGAAGCTCCCCAAACTCCATGTTTAAGTGGGTATTTTAGTGTGTGTGGAGGTTTCATTATGTAGGCATGTGTGGGGTAAATTGCAGAATTTCCAGAATCTCCCACCTAGCCTTAGTTCATTTACATATAAATAGGTGTTTACCACTGAAGAGCTTCCCCATGATCTGGGGCAAGAGGTGGAGAGAAAGACTGCCATTCTCTCCTCCCCTCCATTCCTGGTACATAATTGGTCTGGCATCTGCCAGTCACCAAGGACCTGGCAATGGAGTTCCTCCCAGAAGGGGCAGGAGGGAAGTACAGAGGGCTCCACGGTAGCCAAGTGTGGGCAGCAGCTGGGGGAAACAGCCAGGTCCAGGCTTAGCTAGCAAATTCAAGCAAGTTGTGAGCAATAAAAAACTGTTTCCCTCCACCTACGCTTTCCCTTAACTTATTTCAGTTTCACTGGTTTCATAGGGATTCACTCTGGGCCAGTAACACCCTTCTCCCCACCTACCACAGAGCTAAAGCATGACTGTGGCCATTGGTGACTAATTCAGTCTCCCGTCTCTCTCCTTTCCCTGGAGGCCAGGAGGTGGGGCTACAAGTCCCAAGATTCTAATGATGGCTGGCTTCTTTGGCAGCCGGTCCCCATCCTGAAGCCAGCAGCCTCTCAGCCAAGAGGCATCGCATTAGCACGCCAGAGATACTCATCACTCAGGAGATTCCAAGGGTTTTAGGAGCTGTGTGTCAGAAACAGGGGACAAAGACCAAATATTTTGTATTATACCACAGAGGCAAGCATCTGGCTGTCAAAATATGGGTCAGAGCCACACTGATGGCAAGGATGACTTACGGTGGTATCCTCCACATTGGGCAGAGCCTCAGAAATCCCTCCTATCAAAAGGCAGCACCAGCTCTGGAGAAAAGGACAGAGGTGAGCCCACTAAGGTGAGGCCCCAAATGATGTGGGAAAGAGGACGTGGGAGCTGACCAGCGGTGAGAGCAGCAGGGAGAATCCAGCAAGCCCTCTGCTGCTTCTGCAGCATCTGAGCCCCTGTGAAATCTTGAAATTCACCATGGCTTCTCTGCTTCCCCCAGAAACTCTTTAAAAATAAACTTTTAAAAAAAGTTTAAGTCATAGAAACAAGAGAGCCGAAAAGTGGTTGCCAGAGCCTGGGGAACGGATGAGGAAAATAGAAGAGGTTGGTAAAAGTGTACATTCAACTATAAGATGAATTAGGTCCGAGGATCTAATATAAAACACAGTGACTATAGTTGACAACACTGTATTATATAATTAAAATCTATTGGAAAGTAGAACTTAAATATTTCCACCAAAAAAAAAAAAGGTGATGGATGGTAATGTTAATTAACTAGGTCTAGGTAGGGAAGGACACTTTCACAATATATATGTATATAAAATCATCATGTACACTTTAAATATCTTACAATTTTATTTGGTGATTGTACTTCAGTAAGGCTGAAAAATCAACAGTAATCATTGAGCTTCCTTAGTGACGTGCTGGAGATAATGAGGATTGACTCAGAAATAGTCCTTGCCTTCAAAGCTTTTTATTCTAGTTACAGACATGAGACTAACATACATAAACTAGAGAATCAGAGTATTTTAGTTCTAGAACGAATCAAAGTCTGTACTAGTTTCCCATTGCTGCTGTAATAAATTACCACAAACTTGGTGGCTTAAGACAATGCAAAATTATTATCTTAGAGTTCTGGAAATCAGAAGTCTGAAGTGGTTCTTATGCACTAAAATCAAGGTGTCAGCACAGCTGCCTTAATTCTGGAAGCTCAGGGACAATCCATTTCCTTACCTTTTCCGGCTCCAAGAGGCCACCTGCATGCCTTGACTCGAAGCCCCTTTTCCATCTTCAAAGGGCATCATTTCGACCTCTGCTACACCTCCTTCTTCCGATTCTGGTCCTCCTGCCTCTCTCTTGTAAGGCCCCTGTGATTACACTGGGCTCACGACATAATTCAGGATGATCTCCTCCTCTCAGAATTCCTAATCACATCTGCAAAGTTCCTTTGGTCATGTAAGGTAACATATTACAGGTTCCAGGAATTAGGACATGGATACCTTTTGGGGAGGATTGTTCTGCCTGCTATAGAGGTTTTCTAACACAGCCACCATCCTTTGTTAGGTGAGGATATTTAAGCATAAGGAGGTCAATGTCTTGCCCAGAGCCCTGAGTTTAGACTAGAACCCAGAACACCTGCTCCCCGTCAAAGGTCATAGGCATGTATTCTTTCTGCTACATTAAGCCACTAAAAAAAAATGAACAATATAAATCAATATAATGGTAAGTGCAAATTACATTATGTATTTATAAGTATCAAGAATTACAGGATCAGAGAGTTAGTACTCAGTGAGCCTCAGAAGTCTTCGTGTCCAACCAGTCTGAACTTGGCTGCATCCATATATTTCATATCTCCAGTTACAGAGAACCCCACACCTCTCAAAGAAACCCACAGCCCATTTCTAAGAGTGCTAATTGTTAGCAAAGTGTTTCTTAAATAACTGGATTGTCCAGCTTCAGACTGTAGACTATCCTCATTGTATTTCAGTGCCCCAGGAATGTACCACACAACACTGGAAATCCCATAAGCCCAGCTGGACCAGCTCTTTCCCTGGGAACACCATTCTCTCAAGGGCCAGTCCCCGTGTTCCCATCTTCCTGCTGCAACCAGAACCTAGCTTGCACCTGTGGCAAACACTGCTAGCCATTTGTGCAAACACATTCTCTCCCTCCTTATTAACAGGATTGTACAGACATAGGACTAAACCACATTTCTCAGACTCCTTTGCATTTAAATGGACGTAAGACTAGTTTTCACCAATGGAATATGAGCAGAAATAATGTGAACTATTTCCAGTCCAGGCCTTATAAAGCAGGTGTTTCTCCTTTGTTCCTTCTTCTGCCTGAGTGAAAATGTCTCCGAGGGTCTTGATGAAAGACACTTTGATTTCTGCTCCCCTGCATGAAGAAGAGACACGTGCTAACCAGGAACGGCCACTTTAGACTGCTACATGAGCAAGAAATAAACTTCTTTAGAATTTGATCTATCATTCAGAGTCTAATTTGCTACAGCAGCTTCACTTACCATAACTAGGATAGTACCTCCTAAGCTGGGAGTATTCCCCAACTGCTGCCTGACCAGTGGCAATGGTCATAGCCAAAGAGCATGCTCTGAATGTTTCTGCCAACCAGGACATTATTTTTCCAGTCATGGAGGCCTTGGGAAGTGGGATGGGAGACATTGGATGGCCCCATAATCTCCAGCCATACCCCATGCTTTGATTTGGACTACTGACATTTTCTTAATGTCACATAAGGTCCTATTCAATCCCGCACACCCTCCACCTTTCAGTGAAATGGCTTCTCCAAGCCCCTTCCATGTGGAAACTCCGGACCCAGTACTGCTCACAACTGATACTCAGGAAGCCTGTAAAGGAATTTACTCACCACCATTGCCACCTGCATGGTATCATCAGCTCTGCTCATCATCCCCCACTGGCACAGATCTCAGCTCGGCGTGCAGAGGGGCACCCACCAAATGAAGCTGCAGCTTTTCCAAACACACGGGCACAAGCCTGATAGCAGAACAGCCAAGGCAGGGTAGGTCCAGCCCGCCACCACTCACGGACTCAAAGGCACGTCTCCCTTTGACCAGCTGGTTCTATGCAAGGGTATCTCCAACCTCATCCTTTTTGATCCTCGTACTGAGTTTATTTTAGCTGACTTGCTAATGACCTTTCCTGCCACTGGCTCTATCTCAGGGCCATCTTTTCAACACTGACAGCTTATAGTTGCTTTAAAAAGTTCCCTGTGTCGACTTGCAAGATGGCAGCATGAGAGGTGAGACAGAGAGCTCCTCCAAAAACCACAAATCATACAAAAATATAGTTAATTAATACAACTAACCTTAAAACAGCAACAAGAAAGAAGGCTGAACCAGATTGCAAACAGACCTCATGAAACAGGGTAACATAGGAAAAGCTTTAATCTGGCGGGACCCAAGCCCTTCCCCCACCCCAGCTCACTAGAGGGAGGAAGAGAAACAGAGTGGGAGAGGGGGTGAAAGCCTGGGTCTGCTGAACACCCAGCCCTGGAGATCTGCTTTGTGAGCAGAATCCTATAATGGGTGGTGCTCTGGACGTTGGGGAGCTCGGACAGGCGGAATGCTTCAGAAATTGACATTCCGGCCATTTGTGGAGGAAGGATCCACACCCGGCCGCTCTGTGTCAGAGAAAAGGCAGGCAGTCTGAGAGGCTTCCTAGTAGTGAAGAGTGCTGCTGAAGGGAGGGGTTTGCACGGAGCTTGTTGTGCGGGAGAAGGGAGAGCTGGACAAGGTTGTCTGGGCACGCTCTGCCCAGCTGGTTGGGAACTTTGAGGAGCTTCAGGTGCTCCATCCCCCTGGCTGCCTACTCAGTTCCGAGGCCCCCCACTATGACACACAGCCTGCAAACCTTCCTACTGGCCTGCAGGCACCTGCTTGCAAACTGGCAGTCACTGCGCTGGCGTCAGGGGAAGCCAGAGGGAGGCCTTGCCTACAACAGCTAGAGACGCAAAGCACAGAGGTTTACACGTGTGTGCTTGGCCCACTGGCTCTGACACTGGAGATAGGCACCACAGACGGGAATCAGAAAACAGATCTTCCTCCCCCCAGGCACCAACCCCGCTCCCCTACAACCCCCAACCTCACTCTAGGGGCTGAGCAGCTCCATAGACTGGAGTTTCTGTGCACTAGTGGGCACCACACAGAAATATGAAATGACAAAAGAACATGGTTCAGGCCAAAATCTCACAAACCCCAGAAAGAGGGCCAAATGAAACCGAACTCACCAATCTTCCTGAAAGAGAGTTCAAAATAAAAATTATAAACATGCTTATGGAGGTACAGAAAAATATTCAAGACCTCAGGAACGAATTTAAGTTGGAGATTCAATCATTAAGAAATTCCATATCTGAAATGCAACATACAATGAAGGGATTTAAAAGCAGATTAGGTGTAGTAGAAGAGACAGTAAATGGAATCGAAATTAGAGAAGAGGAATACAAAGAAGCTGAGGCACACAAAGAAAAAAGTATCTCTAAGAATGAAAGAATATTGAGAGAACTGTGTGACCAATACAAAGGCAACAATATTTGCATTACAGGGCTACCAGAAGAAGAAGAGAGAGAAAAAGGGATAGAAAGTGTCATTGAGGAGGTAATTGCTGAAAACTTCCCCAATCTGGGGAAGGAGATAGTCTCTCAACCCATGGAGATGCACAGATCTCCCAACATAAGGGACCCAAGGAAGACAACATCAAGACATATAATAATTAAAATGGCAAAGATCAAGGATAAAGACAGACTTTTAAAAGCAGCCAGAGAGAGAAAAAAACATCACATACAAAGGAAAACCCATCAGGCTATCATCAGACTTCTCAACAGAAACCTTACAGGCCAGAAGGGAGTAGCATGATATATTTAATGCAATGAAGGAGAAGGGCCTTGAACCAAGAATACTTTACCCAGTAAGGTTATTTAAACTTGAAGGAGGGATTAAACAATTTACAGATAAGCAAAAGCTGAGAGAATTTACCTCCCAAAAACCACCTCTACAGTGCATTTTGGAGGGACTCCTATAGATGGAAGCATTCCTAAGGCTAAAAAGATGTCACCCAAGGGAAGACAAAGAATACAGAATATGATTCATAACATACAAAGAATGTATGAAACTAGAAATGAATTACACAAAGAAAAAGGAGGAAAAAAAAGAACCTTTAGGTTGTGTTTGTAATAGTATACGAAGTAAGTTAAATTAGACTGTTAGATAGTAACGGAATTGCCCTTGAAGCTTTCTTTGATAACCACGAATCTAAAGCATGCAATGGCAATAAATATGTACCTGTCAATAATCATCCTAAATGTAAATGGTCTGAATGCACCAATCAAAAGACACAGAGTTACTGAATGGATAAAAAAACAAGACCCATCTATATGCTGCCTACAAGAGACTCACTTCAAACCCAAAGACATACACAGACTGAAAGTGAAGGGATGGAAAAAGATATTTCATGCAACTAATAGTGAGAAAAAAGCAGGAGTTGCAGTACTTGTATCAGACAAAATAGACTTCAAAACAAAGAAAGTCACAAGAGACAAAGAAGGACATAATGATAAAAGGGTCAGTCCAACAAGAGGATATAACTATTATAAATATCTATGCACCCAACACAGGATCATCTACATATGTGAAACAGATACTAACAGAATTAAAGGGGGAAATAGAATGCAATGCATTCATTTTAGGAGAGGTCAACACACCACTCACTCCAAATGACAGATCAACCAGACAGAAAATAAGTAAAAACACAGAGGCACTGAACAACATATTACAACAGATGGACCTAACAGACATCTACAGAACACTCCATCCAAAAGCAAAAGGAAACACATTCCTCTCAAGTGCACATGGAACATTTTCAAGAATTGACCATATATTAGGCCACAAAAAGAACCTCAGTAAATTCAAAAAGATTGAAATCATACTAACCAGCTTCTCAGATCACAAATGTATGAAACTAGAAATGAATTACACAAAGAAAATGAAAAATCCCACAAACACATGGAGGCTTAATAACATGCTCCTAAATAAGCAATGGATCAATGACCAAGTAAAAACAGAGATCAAGCAATAAATGGAGACAAATGACAACAATAATTCAACCCCACAAAATCTGTGGGATGCAGTGAAGGCCGTGCTAAGAGGGAAATACATTGCAATACAGGCCTGCCTCAGGAAAGAAAAACAATCCCAAATGAACAGTCTAAACTCACAATAAATGAAACTAGAAAAGGAAGAACAAATGAGGCCCGAAGTCAGTAGAAGGAGGGACATAATAAAGATTAAAGCAGGAATAAATAAAATTGAGAAGAACAAAACAATAGAAAGAACCAATGAAAGCAGGAGCTGGTTCTTTGAGAAAATAAACAAACTAGATAAAACCCTAGCCAGACTTATCGAGAAAAAAAGAGACTACACACATAAACAGAATCAGAAATGAGAAAGGAAAAATCACTACGGATACCACAGAAACACAAAGAACTATGAGAGAATACTATTAAAAATTATATGGTAACAAACTGGATAACCTAGAAGAAATGGACAACTTTCTAGAAAAATAAAACCTTCCAAGGCTAACCCAGGAAGAAACAGAATATCTGAATAGACCAATTACCAGTGAAGAAATTAAGCTGGCAATCAAAATACTACCTAAGAACAAAACTCCTGGACCAGATGGTTTCACTGCTGAATTTTATCAAACATTTAGTGAAGACCTAATACCCATCCTCATTAAAGATTTCCAAAACATAGAAGAGGAGGGAATACTCCCAAACTCATTCTACAAGGCCAAAATCACTCTAATACCAAAACCAGGCAAAGACACCACAAAAAAAAGAAAACTACAGACCAATATCCCTGATGAACATAGATGCAAAAGTACTAAACAAAATACTAGCAAACCGAATTCAAAAATACATCAAAAAGATCATCTATCATGATCAAGTGGGATTCATCCCAGGGATGCAAAGATGGTACAACATTCAAAAATCTATCAACATCATCCACTACATCAACAAAAAGAAGGACAAAAACCACATGATTATCTCCATAGATGCTGAAAAACCATTCGACAAAATTAAACATTCATTCATGATAAAAACTCTCAACAAAATGAGTATAGAGGGCAAGTACCTCAACATAATAAAGGCCATATATGACAAACCCACAGCCAACATTATACTTAACAGCGAGAAGCTGAAAGCTTTTCCTTTAAGATCGAGAACAAGACAAGGACGCCCACTCTCCCCGCTTTTATTCAACATAGTACTGGAGGCCCTAGCCATAGCAATCAGACAACACAAAGAAAAAAAAGGCATCCAGATTGGTAAGGAAGAAGTCAAACTGTCACTGTTTGCAAATGGCATGATATTGTACATAAAAACCCTAAAGAATCCATTCCAAAACTACTAGATCTGATATCTGAATTCAGCAAAGTTGCAAGATACAAAATTAATACACAGAAATCTGTTGCATTCTTATAAACTAACAATGAACTAGCAGCAAGAGAAATCAGGAAAACAATTCCATTCACAATTGCATCCAAAAGAATAAAATACCTAGGAATAAACCTCACCAAGGAAGTGAAAGACGTATACCCTGAAAACTACAAGACACTCTTAAAAGAAATTAAAGAGGACACTAATAAATGGAAATTCATCCCATTGGCTAGGAAGAATTAATATTGTCAAAATGGCCATCCTGCCTAAAGCAATCTACAGAATCAATGCAATCCCTATCAAAATATCTACACCATTTTTCAATGAACTAGAGCAAATAGTTCCAAAATTCATATGGAACCACAAAAGACCCCGAATAGCCAAAGCAATCCTGAGAAGGAAGAATAAAACAGGGGGATTACGCTCCCTGACTTCAAGCTCTACTACAAAGTCACAGTAATCAAGACAATTTGGTACTGGCACAAGAACAGACCCATTAACCAGTGGAAGAGAATAGAGAGTCCAGATATTAACCAAAGCATATATGGTCAATTAATATACGATAAAGGAGCCATGGATATACAATGGGGATATGACAGCCTCTTCAACAGCTGGTGTTGGCAAAACTGGACAGCTACAGGTAAGAGAATGAAACTGGATTACTGTCTAACTCCATACACAAAAGTAAACTCAAAATGGATTAAAGACCTGAATGTAAGTCATGAAACCATAAAACTCTTAGAAAAAAATATAGGCAAAAATCTCTTGGACATAAACATGAGCAACTTCTTCATGAACATATTTCCCCAGGCAAGGGAAACAAAAGCAAAAATGAACAAGTGGGACTATATCAAACTAAAAAGCTTCTGTACAGCAAAGGATACCATCAGTAGAACAAAAAGACATCCTACAGTATGGGAGAATATATTCATAAATGATGTATCTGATAAGGAGTTGACATCCAAATTACATAAAGAGCTCACACACCTCAACAAACAAAAAGCAAATAAGTCAATTAAAAAATGGCCAGAGGATATGAATAGACACTTTTCCAAAGAAGATATTCAGATGGCCAACAGGCACATGAAAAGATGCTCCACATCACTAATCATCAGAGAAATGCAAATTAAAACCACAGTGAGATATCACCTCACACCAGTAAGGTTGCCCAACATCCAAAACACAAACAACAACAATGTTGGCAAGGATGTGGAAAAAAGGAACCCTCCTACACTGTTGGTGGGAATGCAAATTAGTTCAACCTTTGTGGAAAGCAGTATGGAGGTTCCTCAAATTTACCCTAAGAATGCAGCATTCCAGTTTGAAAAAGACAGATGCACCCCTATGTTTATCACAGCACTATTTACAATAGCCAAGAAATGGAAGCAACCTAAGTGTCCATCAGTAGATGAATGGATAAAGAAGATGTGGTACATATACACAATGGAATATTATACAGCCATAAGAATAAAGCAAATCCTACCATTTGCAACAACATGGATGGAACTAGAGGGTATTATGCTCAGTGAAATAAGCCAAGTGGAAAAAGACAAATATCAAATGATTTCACTCATATGTGAAGCATAAGAGCAAAGAAAAAAATTGAAGGAACAAAACAGCAGCAGACTCACAGAACCCAAGAACGGACTAATAGTTACCAAAGGGAAAGGGACTGGGGAAGATGGGTGGGAAGGGAGGGACAAGGGGGAAAAAGGGGCATTACGATTAGCAGATGTAATGTTGGGGGGGCCTTGGGAGGGCTGTACAACTCAGAGAAGACAAGTAGTGATTCTATAGCATCTCACTACGCTGATGGACAGTGACTCTAATGGGGTCGATGGGGGGAACCTGATGAAGTGGGGAGTTTAGTATCCATAATGTTGCACATGCAATTGTAGATTAATGATACCAAAAATATATATACATGTATATACCAAGAGGGAGGAATGTATACAGGCAATGAGTCCAGCATCAAGGAAGGACAGGACAGCCTCTCAGGGTCAATGTGGTCTTCAATCTGCTCAGCTTCCCCTGTCTCCTGAGTAACTCCACTGTCACCTTCTGGATCCTGTCTCACCCTCTCACAAAAAGAAGTTCTGGGGTCTGGGACACTCTGGACATGAGGCCATGCGTCTGCCTTTGTGGACGGGGCTGTCGTGCGTCGGTGGGGCAAAGTGCCTGTTGGTGAATCTATTGGTGGTACATATGCACAATGGAATATTATTCAGCCATAAGAAGAAAACACATCCTTCCATTTGCCACACTATGGTTGGAGCTAGAGGGTATTATGCTCAGTGAAATAAGCCAGGTGGAGAAAGACAAATATCAAATGATTTCACTCATCTGTGGAGTATAAGAACAAAGGAAAAACTGAAGGAGCAAAACAGCAGCAGACTCACAGAACCCAAGAATGTACTAACAGTTACCAAAGGGAAAGGGACTGGGGAAGAGGGATGGGAAGGGAGGGATAAGGGGGAAAAAGGGCTATTACAATTAACACACATAATGTAGCAGGGGTGGGGGTGGGGTGGGGGGATACGTGAAGGCAGTGTAACACAGAGAAGACAAGTAGTGATTCTATAACATCCTACTACGTGATGGACAGTGACTGCAATGGGGTATGTGGTGGGGACTTGATAATAGGGGGAGTCTAGTAACCATAATATTGTTCATGTAATTGTATATTAATAAAATAAGTAAAATAAAGGTTCCCTGTGTCATGTTTTTTTCAAAAAAAAAGTCCCAAGTCACTGAACATCCCATTACATTTACCTGAGATTGCTGCCGTTTGGTAACTTAACTCAGCAAATCCTGCTTTCACATAGGACTACTGTTCTGAAGACACCAGAACAAAATTTCTCTATGCAATAGTTTTAGATAAACTAAGAGTAACTTTTATGACCACAGACAAAGTCATCTTTTGGTTGAACCAAACATTTCTAAGTCCTTGGACTAGTGATTGAGAAAATAAATGTAACAGGAAGCATTACATGTTACCTTGAAGTCCCAGCAAATGCTGGTTAATGCTGTGGCTTCTGTAGCCATCTCAATTTCTCTCACTGTCCTTGTCTCACCTCTGAACATGCCCACAAGAAGAGGGAAACATAGAGGGATGGAGTGGAGAGCAAGGTCTCCTGGAGGAAGAAGAATCTCAACTGGACTTTGAGGATGTGTGTCTTTTAAATGCATGTGATAGGTGAGAAATGAAGTGAGGAAAATAATATGAGTAAAGGCAGAACCAGGGGAAGTTCTGGTGGGTGGTTAATAGGGTTCTGTACCCAATTCCATATCTACAAAAGGGAAGGGGGGTCCTACCCCAACAAGCAATGCTCCAGCATCAGCTGGGTGTCCTACAATTCAACTCAATTCTGACACTGTCTACCAGGAGCTAGTGTCAGACCCTACAGGTTAAGAGCTCAGTCCTGAAAGACTACCCTTGGCTCCAACTTCAGTCTCAAGTCCAGGTTGTCACCTGTGCTTCTAACCAATCAGCTATAGATTGGAAGTGCCCAAAATGCCCTCCTTGGGTTCCATTAATTTGCTAGAGCAGCTCATAGACCTCAGAGAAAAATTTTACTTACTAGATTATTGGTTTATTGTAAAAGGAACATCCAGGTGGAAAGATGCATGAGACAAGGTATGGAGAAAGGGGTGCAAAACTAACATGACCTCTCCAGGTACACCACTCTTGCAACACCTCCATATGTTCACCAACCCAGAAGCTGCCTGAACCCCATCTTTTTGGGTTTGTATGGAAGTTTCAGTGCACAGATAAGATTGATGAAATCATTGGCCATTAGTGATTGAGTCACCTCAAGCCTCTCACCCCTCCCTGATTATCAGGAAGTAAGGCTGCATCTTCCAACCTTCCAGTCACACGATTGGTTCTCCTGGCCACCAGCCCCCACCCTCAGATGCTTTCCAAAAGTCTCCTCATGAACATAACAAAAATATATCTTTATCACTCTCATCACTTAGGAAACTCCAAGGATTTTAGGAGCTATGTGCCAGGAACAGCATCCCAAGACCAAATATATATTTCTTATTATAAATTACAATATCACAATGGTCGATGAGGAAGTAAGTCTGCCTAGAACTGAAGGTGACTATATATTGGGAAATAATAAGTAGTGGAACTTGAAAGCCAGCAGAAAAGAGAAGTTAATGCAATACTGTAGAAAATTTTGACAATGGATTTTGGGCAGGCGAGTACTATGATGTCAACACTAAGGAAGGTAAATTTGGCATCAATAGGTGGGAAGGACTGGGGAGAAGCTATGGCAGGAATTTTAGAATGAGGAGGTAAGAAAATTAAAAATGCAGTGAAAAGGAAACCCCAGAGGAGAGGATGGAAGATAGCCATCTTCAGGGATGCAGTGACTGGCTGGATTCAGAGAGTCATCCATTTCAAAAATTTCAGATTTGCATAACTAGGACAATGATACGTCATCAAAAGAATTTGAAGAGGCAGGGCTGGTTTGGAGAAATATATGAGTTCCTTCAGAAATGCTGAATTTGAGGCAATAGTAAAATATCCTAATAGAAATGCCTGGCAAGCAGCTGGAGATATAGCCCTAACACTTGATGGAAGGAGCAAGAGGAGATACAGAGTTAGAGTCATCACCACAGTGGACACAAGCAGCAAATAATGGATGAGCTTTCCTTTCACTGTGCCAAATGGTTGATTAAATGGTAAGAGAAAAGGTAAGAGAAGGCAGATGACTCTTCATTCAAAAGTCATGAGTACCTACTATGAGCCGCAGTGTCCTAGGTGCTAGGAATGCAGAGCAGAGCCTCCAGCAGACAGACTAATCCTGGGGCAGAACCCTTCATGCTGCTTCCAATGCCCAGCCGTGGACAGGCTACTGGGCAATTACCAGCAGCCTGTGCCTTTCTGCACCCCAGCCACAGACTCAATAAGACAGGTGATTTTTCACTCCTAGAACTCACTTCCTCTCTACAGCCCAAGTTTCTTGGCCTCCATGGAATTCTGTGGGAGACATGTTTTTGATTGACTTATGCCTCTCAAAAAGGCATAATTCCCTCCCCGACCCCATCTTCCCTATTTTTCTCAATATTGGATCTTATCCAATGTTTTTAAATTCCTTTAAAAAAAAGTGTTTCCCTTAAAGAAATGTCCTTCAGAGGAGTGTGCATTCAGAAGTCTAAAATAATTGTACATACATTGATTCCAGCTCCCGATCTCTCTGTATGGGGGACTCCCATGAGCAGTTTTGTGTGGGAAGTGAAGTGGCAAGGAGTCACTCTTTGCTGGGGGTGGAGGCAGGAATGTCAGAAAATTGTGGCAACTTGGCCTTTGGCCTCCAAGTGGGAAAAAAAAAATGGCACTCAGCCTCCATATGTTAAAAACTACAGAGTTTTATTGATTTATTAACTTTTCTTTTTGTGTCATGCTATGAAAAAGGCTAGTAGAAATTAGATGGATGTTAAAGGGGAGAATCTTTTGCACTTGGTGGTGTTTCTACTTTAGAGAAGTTTGCTTTTTTCCTCAAGTTTGGATCCCAATTGACCAAGAGATCATCATTCTGCACAGTCAGTGCTTGAGTCTTTCACACTATTTTTACTTGCTACAGAAACTCAGGACCTGCTGGGTCACTGCTCTGATGTAGGCACCCCTGAGAACTTCCTGGCAATGGCCTTAACTCTTGTATATAAAGAGATCAATTGCTTAGGAATATTTTGACTCTCTTTTTTCAAAACGTCAATAAAAAAATGGTTTTAAAATCAGAAAAGCAAGTCCTTGTCAGTCTTTCTCTTCTCACAAAAGAGCCTCTGGGATTTTTCAAAAGGCCATTATTCGTATATTCTCAGTGAAGAACCTAGTGACCTGTAATTTACTCCAGTTAAGGTAATATGTTTTTCCATGACCAATCATGATTCTGAGTTTGTTTAAAGATAGAATAAGGGCTGAATAATCATCATGTTGAATACATATTTGGCTGCGATGACTTTTTTCATTGAACATAATTTTTCAAGGATGAAGTGCCCAGGAAAGAATGAATTTAAGACAGTAACAATAGAATTTTTTCTTTATTCAAATTGTTGTTGACCATTCAAAGAAGATATTTTTCCATCAAAACAATGTTTTTTTACTAGAGGATGAGATAGATCATGATTTGGAGGAATTGAATCTTGGATCCTACAACAGTGCTACAAAGTGTACATCAATGAGAAATTAAAAGTGAATGGGCAGAAACTTAAACATTAACCTGACATCCAAGCATGTGATTGGCAATTTGTCTCTTTGAATAAGGTAGAAGCCATCTTGGATGTCCTCTCATAATGAGTCGCATGTGGTGTAAGGCATATAGTAGTGGCCTATGATGTATTGGAAATTTTTTAAATAATAATAGTAAAAGAAAGGAAGAAAAAGAGCTAGTTCTTTACCACAGATAGTTTGAAAAGCACTGGACCACAAAGATGCTTAGATCTCCACACTCTGATACAGATGGGCACTTCAGAATTTCAAAATACCTGAGTTAAAATTTCAGAGAAATTTCAAAAACAGAAAACAGTTCAATGAAATATTTATTTCCAGGGAAACTGAGAAGATGAAAAATTTAAAACCAAATTGAAGAAAGATTCCGAACTACTCCAATGTTTTCTTTATTGGGGTACATTTTTAGGGAGTAAAGATACAGTTTGTATTACATTGTATGTAAAATAAGTGCAGGCAAAACGATATATTTCCAAAGCAAGTCATGGCAGCATTATTCATAATAGCACAAGACTGGAAACAACATAAATGCCATCAATGAAAGGCTGGTTAATTCCAGTATGACACCATCACGCAAAAAATGTTTTGCAATTGTTAGAAAAATTGACACATCTATGTATATCCAGATATAGCAAGATTTCCAAGATGCATCATTAAGTTAAAGAAAAAAAGGTAGGGTGCAAAATAGTATATATGGTATGATTCCTTTTGTATAAAGGTAAGAACACACACACACATTTAAATGTATGGATCAAATTGAGGAGAAAGTAGTTGCCTCCAGGAAGTGAACTGGGTACCTGCTGGATAAGAAGAGGGAAGCTGTCTTACCTCTTGCCTTTGACTTTTTGTATCTTTTGAATTTTGCACTAATGGCAAGTAGTGCCTATTCGCAAGAACATATTAAAAATAGTAATTAAAAACATCAAAAACAAAAATGAGAAATAAATTATTCATGTTCAACCATACCCATAAACTGAAATGACATTTGCCCTTAAATCTCCCTCCAGGGTCTGGCACAGGGCCTTCCATTCAATATTTGCTCAATTGTTGAACTAAAAGTAATAGCTCATACAGAATTTAACAACATAGCAACAACAACAAAAAAGGATCATTCAATATTTATCATTTAAACTTGATGTGTTTTCAAAGAACTAAATCAGTTTAGCCAGAATGAACAAACTACATTATGGCAAGAGATTAAACCTCCAAAGCTGCTAAAAGATTCTCGAATCAACTTCAGAATCAAAATCTTCCTGCCAGGGGATAATTTACTGATAGATTCAATCAGTAAATTTTTTTTAATTGTGCATTTATAATTACATTGTAATCTGACTACAGAATATCAAGACTGTCATCCACTGGCTGTTCTTCAGTCTTTCCCTAATTTGACATAAATCCACAGATTCAACAAGTATATGCCATGTATGTTCAGCTTGAATCTGAGAAAATAAAATTGTTTTGGATGAAAATGAAGATAACAGTAAGAAATTAAGCAAGTAGTAGGAAATCAGGTATTAGGAACCCCCTGAGCTAAGTGCAGAACTATGCAATTCAGAATATTAAAACAAAAAAGAATAATATTGGAGCTGTTACATTATAGGTAACAAAATTAATATTAGCCTGAGTTTATTTCTCTATCTTTTTACTCCAGGTACAGTGTAGCTTGGCATGTCTAGTTACACAATACCCAATCATGATTTCAGCTATATTTGTGTTTGCTCTTTGGACCTAATTCTCTTCAATCTCCTCACATCCCTCAAACAAATTCATATCCTCATTAGATACTCTCAACATTCTCCTAAGAGGCTCAGTTTTCTCTCTGAGCAAAATTGCTTATTTATCTAGTCATTCCATTTAGGGAATAGTGAAAGTGTTCAGCAAAAGCCTTCATGCAATTTCCCACCCCCATTCCCAAATCCACATGTGTTGCTACAGGTCATTCAATTCTCTTAATGAGGAAATAACATTAGGTCACTCTGAAAAGAATGAAGTGAGGGGTTATTTTTAATTTAAAAGTTACTCTCCATCACATAAAGACAAGGTTTAAAACAGATTAAACAACCCTAAGCATGTGATGTCCACTCCAGCACAAATACTTTAGGAGACGCTCAACATTTTAATGGAGAAAACTCACTTTTTATTCAAGGAAACTCACTATGATCTCTCATTCTTACCCAGAAAGCCCTTACAATATACTAGAATATTGCTCCAGTATCTCATGGGCTGCATCATTTGCCAGAGAAACGTATACTAATCTGTCCAGGTCTCCCAATGCCCAGGGACCCAGAAAAGTGCCAGAGATAGGGAGAAGGAGCTCATTCCAAATATTTTTTTTTAATTCCTGAGGTTTGTAAGAGAATGTACCTGGGTTACTGTCTAACCCCATACACAAAAGTAAACTCAAAATGGATCAAAGACCTGAATGTAAGTCATGAAACCATAAAACTCTTAGAAAAAATATAGGCAAAAATCTCTTGGATATAAACATGAGCAACTTCTTCATGAACATGTCTCCCCGGGCAAGGGAAACAAAAGCAAAACTGAATGAATGGGACTATATCAAACTAAAAAGCTTCTGTACAGCAAGGGATACCATCAGTAGAACCAAAAGACTTCCTTCAGTATGGGAGAATATATTCATAAATGATATATCCAATAAGGGGTTGACATCCAAATTATATAAAGAGCTCACGCACCTCAACAAACAAAAAGCAAATAAGCCAATTAAAAAATGGACAGAGGAACTGAACAGACACTTCTCCAAAGAAGAAATTCAGATGGCCAACAGGCACATGAAAAGATGCTCCACATCACTAGTCATCAGAGAAATGCAAATTAAAATCACAATGAGATATCACCTCACACCAGTAAGGTTGGCCAACATCCAAAACACAAACAACAACAAATGTTGGTGAGGATGTGGAGAAAGGGGAACCCGCCTACACTGCTGGTGGGAATGTAAATTAGTACAACCATTGTGGAAAGCAGTATGGAGGTTCCTCAAAAAACTAAAAACAGAAATACTATTTGACCCAGGAATTCCACTCCTAGGAATTTACCCTAAGAATTAAGCAGCCCAGTTTGAAAAAGATATATGCACACCTATGTTTATCACAGCACTATTTACAATAGCCAAGAAATGGAAGCATCTTAAGTGTCCATCAGTAGATGAATGGATAAAGAAGATGTGGTACATACATACAATGGAATATTATTCATCCATAAGAAGAAAACAAATCCTACCATTTGCAACAACATGGATGGAGCTAGAGGGTATTATGCTCAGTGAAATAAGCCAGGCAGAGAAAGACAAGTACCAAATGATTTCACTCATATGTGGAGTATAAGAACAAAGAAAAAACTGAAGGAACAAAACAGCAGCAGACTCACAGAACCCAAGAATGGACTAACAGTTACCAAAGGGAAAGGGACTGGGGAACAGGGGTGGGAAGGGAGGGATAAGGGGTAAAAGGGCTATTACAATTAGCACACGTAGTGTAGTGGATGTGGGGGTGGATGGGGGGTTACAGGAAAGGCAGTATAACACAGAGAAGGCAAGTAGTGATTCTATAACATCCTTCTACGCTGATGGACAGTGACTGCAATGGGTATGTGGTGGGGACTTGATAATAGGAGGAGTCTAGTAACCATCATGTTGCTCATGTAATTGTATATTAATAATAGCAAAATAAAAATAAAAAAATCCCTGAGGTTTATATGCATCCAATTCATGCATAATATCAATATCCAATATACTCAAGAGAAAAAACAGCCCTAAGGGAAGGGTTTTTCCCACTCCACTTCTCACATGTCCCTCCCATAGTTCAGCTTTTGTATGCTCTTAATGAATGATCATTTAAACTTGGTTTCACTTACATAAAAATATCTGATATATCAGTCAGCAATTTCTGTGTAACAAAACTACTCCCAAAATTTAACAGGATCTGAGAAAGGAAAATGAAGTTCCAAGTGCTTCATTAAGCCTCTATCTGCATCATTTGTTTGTCCCATTAGCTAAAGTCATGTCACCAAGCCCAGAGTCAGAGTAAAAGCCACTACCAAAGGGTTTCAATAGAGGGAGATATAAAAAATGGGGTCCAGCAAAGCAATCAGTCTATCACACTGAGAGATGAGCAACACATACTTAGAAAATATACTTAGAAAGCCCCCAAAATGACCCCAGTCCTATATCTTTTACTCCAATCACTCACTCCTGGAGTGTGAGTGAATTGCTGAGCTGGCCACCAAGTAAGAACCAGGGCCAGCCTTGGCTTATTTATGAGCAGCAGATTGGCTAGCGTACAGGAGGGGTGATATCCTGCCCCACCAAGGCTAATAACTGGAGTCCAGAGACAAGACCCTTCTTCCAGCAGTTGAGAAGAAATGCCCACTATGCAATCTAAGAATTAGTGAGCTAAATGGGGAGGAAAGATATACTCTAAGGGAGGACAACCAGAGAGGTAAACTAGGAAGAGAGCAAGGAGGATAGCTTTGAGTTCTATATAATGTGTGAGATTCAAATTCCTTTTGGTCCAGGGCCTAGGAAACCAGTCAAGTTTCCCAAACTGAAGGGGAGTTGCCATGAATTGATTAAAAGCTTTACCTCTAGAAGCTGTACCAAGAAGGGGACAGAGAAGTTATGCTTAATGAGCAAGTAACAGAGACCTAAGGGTGGAAGAGCTTTTCACTGGTGATGATCCAGAAAGGGAAGAGGAGCTGCTGCAGCAAACAAAGAAGACAGCAAGGCACAATAACAGACACATCCTAGCCAGGAGAAGTAACAACAGCATGGTGGAGGGGAGGGGTGGGAAAAAGTGGCCAAAAGGAGAGTGTGTGGGCACTAATGAGATGCCCCTGCAGGTTCCCTAATGATACAGGAGGCACTGGGGGTTGGAGTTTCAGTAATTCAGCTGGTGGAGAATGAGTTAGACCATTGCTTCTCAAATAATCTGTGTGAAAGAATGAGTTTCTTAAATTTCCAAATTGTTCTGGACTCAGAATTTTACAAATACTATAAAAATAATTCCCCCCAAAATAAAACTGTTTTTAAAAAGGCACAAATACAAGCAAAATACAAGACCATCTATGTTATCAAGATTCAGATGTAAAATTGTTCTGTCAAATTATCAGTCTAAAAGCTCTCAATTTCAATAATCCCATGTCCTCGGGATCTGGTGACAAACTCACTGACTGACACAAGTCTGTGGGCCTCACTAAGGGCAGTGCTGGGCTGGCTTTTGTTTGATGATATAAAAACATTAGCTACCAAGTTTGGAGCATCTACTGTGCTCCAAGCTCTGAATTCAGCACTTCCCATGTATATTACCTTTATTCTTTCAAAGTTATTGTCCCCATTTTAAAGATAAGAGAATCAAAGCCAGCAAAGCTAGGGACTGGGGAGATAAGATAACCAATGTCATAGCTACACTACATAGCCAATGTCAGTGATGAGGTGGGCTTTTCTCTAGTTGAGGGCCTGCTTGGTAGGGCTTAAATAAAAAAGGGTATGGCCATAGCACATACAGTACTCTCCACTCTCTAAGACTCAAATAAGGGTAGGAGGTGCCAGGAAGACTTCCAAAGCACCTGTGTATAAATTGCCTTTGACATTAGCTTATCTTTGCAGCTTCCATTTTTTTCCTCCCTAAATGCATCGACTTGGAGTTTTGCCAGACTATTTACAGTAATCGTCTCAGCTCAGAAGCCCATTCAGCTCTTATTCTTCACTGTAGTTTTCCCTACAAATGCAGAAAAATGCTTCTGGTGCCCTCAGGTTTCAGGTCTTCTGGCTGGAATTGGCCTTGTGACCTTTGAGCCAGGTGGGATTAGACAAAAAAAACCATCATATAAAGGCTTCACCACACCTACGACACACCATGTTTTCAATATAGTGGAGATATTTTTGCTGTATTTGTACTGTTTCCATCTGTCTACTCAACTGTGTAAGAGTGAATTGGGCCGATCACTTTGCCTCACCCTGTCTGTAGAGTTAAGTCCTACAATGCTGGGGAAACTTACAGTCTGGGGCTTGGACTTCCCCAACCAGAACCAAGGGCAGCAGATCCCTCCCCCTCAGTTTGCCCACTGGGACCATCGGGGCACTAGGACCTCTTCATACTGAGCCACAGAGGACAGTTTCCAGGGCTAGAGCCCAACATGAGATGAAGAAAGGAGAGGTTGGAACCACAGTTGGTGACTGGATGGGCTGAGACAGACAAGAGAGAAGATGGTGTCATATCCTCTGTGAGGCTTTTCATGACCACCCTCATGGCAAGACGACCCTCTTGGGTTACTGTCACAGCCTCAGAGGACCACCATGTAGTTCCTCTCATGACGTACAGCAACTACATGTTTACATATTCAACTCCCACAGGAGCCTTTTATGTCCAGGGGCTCCCAACTCATATGTACCCAATACTATGCCTTCCTGGAAGCACTAGATAAGTGGGCTAAAGGAACCCGTGCCAGACGAGTCTGGTGAACATTAGCCAGGGAGGTCCTCCGGGCAGAGTGAGAGAGTGCTGTAGAAATCTAAATTCCATTTTAAGACCTAAAAATAGAAATGAAGAGCTTAGAAAGCCTCTAAACTCTCTGTGTCAAAGCAACTCTAGTCCTAGGAGTTCTTTCATGAGTTCAACAAAATAAATGAAATTTATTAATTTAAAAAAAGAGTCCCTGTCAATATCATTGTTAAGGATCAAGCTATCTTAGAAACGAAAAATGTGCCCTTGAAATCCCCAAGAGCACTGAGCCAGATGATCTAAATGCAATCGGTCTGTTTTCAAGAGCCATGTCACCACCTCCCCTTCAGTTTAAAACATTTTTCAATTCCAGGCCCACAAGGAAGATTGAATGTGATGTAAGTTCAAAATCCCAATATTCTTTGCAAGATTTAAAATTTAAGAAAGGAAAGTTTTTTGAGGTAAAGATAACCACATAGGCAATGAAAAACAAATGCTTCCAAAAGTCAAAAGGGGTTTCAGCCTGGGATTGGCTGCTTACTCCAGCCCATGACTTACTGCCCAACAACTTCACCATGAATGAGCCTAAACCTGGAGCTTCTGTGATGAAGAAACACGGAAGAAATCTGAAGAGCCCAGCACCAACAGGAGCTGTGCCCAGTGTTGTTTCAAGAAGAGATAGACCAATGGAAGGCACTGGTCAGCTTTGTATTTGCCACGAAGGAGGAGAGTGAGTTGAGGGCATAGACAACTCTAGAGGGGTTGGAGTGACCAACTTTGGGGGTATCTTCCCAGAACTTGCCTCCCTCTGCCCTGCTGAGAATTAACCCTCCCTGAGTGGACCCCATGGCCACATGAGGGCTGTGTGACTGCACTACCCAGCCACAGATAATGGGCTCATGGCTGGACACCTGTCCCTAGCTGGTCAACCAAGTCTCTTCCCCAGAAATATGAAACTGAATCCAGTCTATACAGCTAAGATCCTCTCAGTAAATCCCTTTTTCTGCTTAAGTGCATTTCAAGTGGGTCTCCGTTACTTTTCAGTCAAGGGAAAGACTAAGTCAGCAGTTCATCAACGAATCCATAGGGGTGTTCAGGGAGCAAAAATCAAAGATGCTCTCAGTGGGAGTGTGTTCAGATTGTTTTGCTGGAGGAGGAAATCCTCCAAATATCTGGAATTTTGGGCAGAGACTTATTTCTCCACTATGCCAATGGGCTGAATTAACAGCACTACAAAAACAACTTCCTACAACAAGAGTCTTATGAGTAATATCAGTGATTAGTCGAAAATTATGTATATGTTGAAATGCAAATTTTAACCAAATATACCTAAAGTACCCAAAATAGGTATCAGATTTTTTTTCTTAACCTACAATGGAAGTCAAATGAGCAAGCAGTAACTGGACTTACCAAAATGTATTGTTGGTATTTTTTTTTCACTATTATTATTTCTGGACAGACTCTTTCATTGTGATGGAGGAATATTCACCCCTAACTATAATTCTAGCTTTTCTCATATCAAATGAGAACAAGCCAGTATAACCTGAGCATCAGTCCAGCAAATATTAATATTTCATTATAGTTTTGCTTTAGTTTTACATACCTGGGAAAGAGATAGGCTTGATGGTATCTATATATCTGGTTGATAATGTAACCTGAAATTTATCTCTTAGCACTTAAAAATGCTAAGTGTCTTCTTAGATCTCAATCTGCTTTTGATTTTTGTTGTTGCATTCTTTTCTGGATGTCAGTGCTTCAGCTAGGAGAAATTTGCTTAGATGCTTCCTCCCATCTTATGCTCACATGCTTTCCTCTAAGCGATGGCCACCCTGACCTCTTTAAAAGTCAAGAGGAGCTCAGTCTTTCTAAGGGTACTCAGCTAAAAGTATGGATCTCTTAGGTCAGCAAAAATTCATTCCTCCCAAATTCTATATGGCTCTACCCCATTAAGCCATTACTAGGCCAACTAGAGGTTGTATTCTTAACATCCTTAAGTAGAATGTACACTGAAAAGTAAGGAGAGGGAATTGATATTGATTCTTCCTATTCTAGTTTCTGAAACATTCTTTAGGTAGCAAAGACCCAAGCAGGGACCTGCTTCTATTCTAAAGACTACTAAATACACTCTCAGTGCCAAAAATTAATATTACTCTGTAAATAGTATTACCTTTGTGTAGACCAGCCACTTGACCTGTGCTATTAAGTGCAAATTAGAAACCGTGTATTTGCACAAATTAGAAAAGTGCACACACTTCAGGCACTGAACTTGGCAAGAGGCCCAGGGACCAGCCCTCCCTACCTTCTCAGCTACTTTATGGAGGGAACAAACAGCACACCATAGACAGTGACCTGCCTTTGTAGTGGAGAAGCTAGCTTTACCTGTTTTTTCAGCTATGCATTTGAAAGCAATGGTCTAATAAAAGTGTGTTTTCTGCCAAACTATAAACTTTAGAAAATAAAAAAGTTATGGACTTTCGAGATCATCAACTTTAAAGTTCTTTTGCAACAGGCACATGGGCATTAATATGGAAAAGAAAGAAGCAAGAAACTCTATTATTAGCAGTTCTCTTTTGGGGGGCAAGTTGTATATACAGCAAAGTGAATAAAGTGCTACTAACCCTAAGCCTACACCTCAGTGATTTTTTACATGTGTATGCACTCAATAACAAGATATTGAGTTCAAAATACAGAACATTTCTAGCACTCCATAAGGTTTTCTTTTGCCCCTTCCCAGGAAATTGCCCCTGCTCCAGAGAAATCACTTTTCAACTTTGATTTGTTTTGCCTGTTCTTGAACTTGGTATAAATGGACGTGTGCAGCATGTACTCTTTTGTGTCTGGCTTCTGCTCAGCATGATATAGGTGGGGTCCCTCCACGTTGTAGTGTGTATCAGTAGTTTGATCTTTTTTGTTGCTATGAAATGCCATCATATGATGTTACCACAATTTATTAATTCTCCTCTTGTTGGATATTTTGGCTATTTCTAATCTGGAGTTGTTACTAATACAAGTTCTATAGTTTCTTTGAGTCCAAGGAATGGAAATTCATATTTTTACTCAATGTTATTACACAAAGAAGTTCACTCCATAAAATAATAGTAAGATAGAGAGACACCGAAAATGAAAATAAGGATAAAACATCAATATTCTTATCTGCCTGGGTGGATAAGCACAATATACAATCTGTCAGGTCTTTATAGTTGTGGTAATTGGGTTTCAAGTTATATTCTGAGCTTCCTAGAAGCCAAACCAAAAAGGGAAATATTGTGAATTATGTAATTTTTGCAATAGGAAAAAAAAGATCAGTTAGTTGGGGGAAGCAAAACTTCTGTGGCCACTAAGTTCCAAAGAAAGCCTTACATGTAGAATTTCATGGCAGGAATTATTGAGAGATTAATGAATAATGTCCTCTACAAGAAATACATGAACAGATTTTGACAGTACTATTTTTTGTAGTGCCCATAAGATGTCACTCCAACCCAGCAGGTTATAAAACAGTATCACAGTATGGTGGCATTAGTGCATGGGTGTGCATTTTTAAAGAGGGAAAGGATATTCAAATGTCATATATCCTAAGTCAGGGATCAGGAAACTACATTCCACTGACCAAATGCGGCCCACCCCGTTTTTGTAAATAGTGGAGTTGAATAGTTGAGACAAAGATCATCTGGCCCACAAAGTCTGTATTTACTATCCGATTCTTTACAGAAAAAAAAATGCCAACTCCTGCCTTAAATAAGTAATGGGATAGAATTCTGGGAATTAGTTTATTGATTGCTGTTCCTGCCTTTATGTGTCTCCACCCCTGCAGCATATCTTGCTTCTAGCCAATAGAAATGACAAAATTGAAGGGAGTTTGCATATGTAATTAAGGCACCAAATACATTAATTTTATTCAATCAAAAAAAGATTACTGTGGGTGAGCCTGACTTAATCAGAAGAAAGTCCTAAAATTGGAGATTGGGCCTTCACTACCATCAAAGACTTCTCTCCCTTGCTGGCTCAAAAAAGGAAGCTGCATCTTGTGAGAGGGACTCTGGAGAGGGCCTTCTGGCCAGGAGCTAGGTGGCCTCTAGGAGCCAAGGGACCTCAGTCAGCAACCATGAGGAACTGAATTCTTCCAACAACTGGCTGAGCTTAGAAGAGGACTCTGAACATCAGGTGAGACTGTAGTCCCAAGTCAACACCTGGATTGCAGCCTGGTGAGACCCTGGAGGCAGAAATACATCTAAGCCATGTCTGAATTCCTGACCCATGGAAACTATTAAATAATAAATGCATTGTGTTTTAACCCACTAAGACTGTCCTAAGTTGTTACATAGCAATAGAAAGCTAACAGAGTTACACAGTCACCCCATTTTTTTTCTACAATACACATAGGGTTCAAACATGAGAGACAACCACAGTTTTTATAGAAGTACACACTAAGTTATCTAAGGAGAAAATAATGTGATATATGGGATTTGCTTCAAAAAGTGGGGAGGGGACAATGGAAGGTAAAGATGACATGAGATTGGTCATGTGTTGATAATTCTTGAACTAATTAATGGATTCATGTGGATTTATTATACAACTCCTTGCACTTCTGCATATGTTTGAAATTTTCCATAATAAAAAGGTTTTTAAAAATTAGACTCATACATACAGAATTAACTGAAAGGATGTTTATAGTTCTATACAGGAAAACTAAATAATTTAAATGTCAACACAGGGAACTGGTTAATCACTGTAGATGTACAGTATGTTTACATGTATCTTCAAAATTGATAGCATAGAATAATGATCCTGCTAACATTTTTCTATGGTCTTACAATTTGATGTAAAGTAAAATACTTGTAAGTAACAAAATAAAAAACCACAAAGCTTATGCATATTTTAAAAATTCATCTACGTAGATTCTGTTCTGTCAGACAGTGACTGAATCCAGTCTAAGTGCCCTGGTGGTTTCCTTGATGGAAGGAGCATAATGAGTGGTCCTTGAGTACGGGGGAGCCTGTGAGCCACCCAGCGACCCCCCAACCCATCACTGATCCTTCAGTCTTCTGCTGTTTAACTGGCAGCCCCTAGTGACACATTCTGCTGAGAGTCTCCAGCACTATGAATGTACAGAGGGAGGATATGGCAAGGTGGAGTGAGACAGGACACTTCCAAACTTTAGTGCATCTTGAATAAACACAATCATGGTTCTCAAGAAAGGTTTCAACTCTGACCATCTTTAGGGATCTCCAGTTTTTACTTCAGCCTATATGGCCTCAGATTTATGTGATGGAGAGATTTCTCCATTTTCCTAAAATCCTTAAGTTTCTTAGCACTGTCCAGCTCCTATATCAACCTTGCCAGTAAAATTAGGGAACAAGCTATACCCACACCCAAACAATCCATGGGCCCATTTTTTACAATCACTATTCCAGATCACTTTAGGGAGGAATGTTCCAAAGGCAGTGAGGATATGGTAAATGTTCTGTCAAAATATATGCAATCACAGAATGCTGGAGATGAACATGCCCTTATAAATCATTTTTAAATGTCTTTAATTTTACCAACTATAAAAACAAATATACGAGACCCAAGACACTATGACCAGCTTCACAAGGACAAGGAGAGTATCTAAGAGTAGAACCCAGATATGCCAACTCTCAGGCCCCTGCTTTCTGCCTACTGCCAGGCTGCTCTCTCCAAATCAGTTTTTTTCAATCTTAATGACTAGCCAAAGTTCAGGCTGATATAGAGTAGAGCAGTAGCACAAAACCTTAAATATGGGTGATCAATGAATGAAGGAAGGAGGGTGGGCATGGGGGTGCAGGGAGAGAGAAAGAGAGAAAATCCAAATGGTCAATAGACAAGTTAAAAGGTGTTTCTTCATGTTCATTAGTTATCAGGGAACCCCAAATCAAATTCACAGTAAGATACCTCTCCCCACAGTAAGGTAGTGTAACTAAAATCAAAAAGACTGATTATACCTAGGGTGACACATATATAATACAACTGGAACTCTCATACATCACTTGTAGGCGTACAAGTATGGTACATTGCATGGTGCAACCAATTCCAAAACCTATCTAACAATCTCTTCTAAAATTGAGTCTCTGCCTACCTACTAAGTAAGTACTTGCACATCAAGGCATTCCCAAACTTTAGTGCATATTCCCAACAGAAAGGTATAGCACACACCTTTGGTGAAAGGTTCACCAAAAGAAATACACTAATATGTTCATTAAAGCACAAAATTTTAAATATAATAGACAAAACTAGAAACAACCAAAATATCCATCAACAGCAGAAGGATAAACCATGCCGATCCATTCATATAAAGGAATTCAATACATAAATACGAATGAAGCACAGCACCACCAGAGGGGCCAACATGTGTGAGTCTTACAAGACATACGGAGTGAAAGAAGCCAGTCACAAAATAAATTGTTTCAGTTTATATAAGGTTCAAAAGCAAGCAAAATTAACTAATGGTGTGAGAAGTCAGGATGATGATTATTTTGAGGGAGATGAGATGGGAATTACTAGGAGGTCATGAGGTGGTCTTTGGGGGTGCTGGTAGAATATCTTCTTATGTGAGTGGTAATTACACAGAAGCACTCACATTTTGATCATTTATCATGCTGTATACTTACAGTGTGTTCACTTTTCTATACATTTGCTATTCTTCAATGAAATAGCATGTTCATATATTTTTTTTCTGATGTGCTTTCATTTTTTTATTATTTATTTATTTTTATTATGGTATCATTAATATATAGGCACATGAGCAACACTGTGGTTACTAGATTCCCCCATTATCAAGTCCCCCCGACAAACCTTATTACAGTCACTGTCCATCAGCATAGTAGGATGCTACAGAGTTACTACTTGTCTTCTCTGTGCTATACTGCCATCCCGGTGCCCCACCCCCCAGTGTTATGTGTGCTAATCCTAATGCCCCTTAATCCCCTTATCCCTCCCTTCCCACCCACCCACCCTTCCCAGTCCCTTTCCCTTTGGTAACCGTTAGTCCATTCATGTGTTCTGTGAGTCTGCTGCTGTTTTCTTCCTTCAGTTTTTTCTTTGTTCTTATACTCCACAGATGAGTGAAATCATTTGGAACTTGTCTTTCTCTACCTGGCTTATTTCACTGATCATAATACCATCTAGTTCCATCCATGTTACTGCAAATGGCAGGATTTGTTTTCTTCTTATGGATGAATAATATTCCATTGTGTATATGTACCACATCTTCTTCATCCATTCATCTACTGATGGACACTTAGGTTGCTTCCATTTCTTGGCTATTGTAAATAGTGCTGCAATAAACATACGGGTGCATATGTCTTTTTCAAACTAGGCTGCTGCATTCTTCGAGTAAATTCCTAAGAGTGGAATTCCAGAATCAAATGGTATTTCTATTTTGAGTTTTTTGAGGAACCTCCATACTGCTTTCCTTAATAGTTGAACTAAGTTACATTCCCACCAGCAGTGTAGGAGGGTTCCCCTTTCTCCACATCCTCTCCAGCATTTGTTGTTGTTTGTCTTTTGGATGTTGGCCATCCTAACTGGTGTGAGGTGATATCTCATTACGGTTTTAATTTGCATTTCTCTAATGATTAGTGATGTGGAGCATCTTTTCATGTGCCTGTTGACCATCTGAATTTCTTCTTTGGAGAAGTCTGTTCAGATACTCTGCCCATTTTTCAATTGGATTATTTGCTTTTTGTTTGTTGAGGCACATGAGCTCTTTATATATTTTGGATGTCAACCCCTTGTCAAATATGTCATTCATGAATATATTCTCCCATACTGTAGGATGCCTTTTTGTTCTACTGATGGTGTCCTTTGCTGTACAGAAGCTTTTTAGCTTGGTGTAGTCCTGCTTGTTTATTTTTGCTTTTGTTTCCTTGCCCAGGGAGATATGCTCTTGAAAAAGTTGCTTATGGTTATATGCAAGAGAGTTTTGCTTATGTTTACTTCTAAGAGTTTAATGGTTTCATGACTTACATTCAGGTCTTTGATCCGTTTTGAGTTTACTTTTGTGTATGGAGTTAGACAGTAATCCAGTTTCATTCTCTTACATGTAGCTGTCCAGTTTTGCCAACACCAGCTGTTGAAGAGGCTGTCATTTCCCCATTGTATATCCATGGCTTCTGTATCGTGTATTAATTGACCATATATACTTGGTTTAATATCTGGACTCTCTATTCTGTTCCAGTGGTCTATGGGTCTGTTCTTGTGCCAGTATCAAATTGTCTTGATTACTGTGGCTTTGTAGTAGAGCTTGAAGTTGGGAAGCGTAATCCCCTCGGCTTTATTCTTCCTTCTCAGGATTGCTTTGGCTATTCAGAGTTTTTTGTGGTTGCATATAAATTTTAGACCCATTTGGTCCAGTTCACTGAAGAATGCTGTCAGTATTTTGATAGGAATTGCATTGAATCTGTAGATTGCTTTAGGCAGGATGGCCTTTTTGACAATATTAATTCTTCCTAGCCAAGAGCATGGGATGAATTTCGATTTATTAGTGTCCTCTTTAATTTCTCCCATGAGTGTCTTGTAGTTTTCAGGGTATAGTCTTTCACTTCCTTGGTTGAGGTTTATTCCTAGGTATTTTATTCTTTTGGATGCAATTGTGAATGGAATTGTTTTCCTGATTTCTCTTTCTGCTAGTTCATCATTAGTGTATAGGAATGCAACAGATTTCTGTGTATTAATTTTGTATTCTGAAACTTTGCTGAATTCAGATATCAGATCTAGTAGTTTTGGAGTGGATTATTTAGGGTTTTTTATGTACAATATCATGTCATCTGCAAACGGTGCCACTTTGACGTCTTCCTTACCAGTCTGGATGCCTTTTATTTCTTTGTGTTGTCTGATTGCCATGGCTAGGACCTCCAGTACTATGTTGAATAAAAGCGGAGAGAGTGGGCGTCCTTGTCTTGTTCCCGATCTTAAAGGAAAAGCTTTCAGCTTCTCACTGTTAAGTATAATGTTGGCTGTGGGTTTGTCATATATGGCCTTTATTATGTTGAGGTACTTGCCCTCTATACCCATTTTGTTGAGAGTTTTTATTATGAATGGGTGTTGAATTTTGTCAAATGCTTTTTCAGCATCTATGGAGATGATCATGTGATTTTTGTCCTTTTTATCCATATAGTGAATGATTGATGAATTTTTGAATGTTGTACCATCCTTGCATCCCTGAGATGAATCCCACTTGATCATTGTGTGTGGTCCTCTTGATGTATTTTTGAATTCGGTTTGCTAATATTTTGTTGAGTATTTTTGCATCTATGTTCATCAGGGATATTGGTCTGTAGTTTTCTTTTTTTGTGATGCCTTTGCCTGGTTTTGGTATTAGAGTGATACTGGCTGCATAGAATGAGTTTGGAAGTATTCCTTTTCTTCTATTTTTTGGAAAACGTTAAGGAGAATGGGTATTATGCCTTCTCTTAATGTCTGACAAAATTCAGCAGTGAATCCATCTGGGCCGGGGATTTGGTCTTGGGTAGTTTTTTGATTACCAACTCAATTTCTTTGCTGGTAATTGGTCTATTCAGATTTTCTGTTTCTTCCTGGGTCAGTCTTGGAAGGTTGTATTTTTCTAGAAAGTTGCTCACTTCTTCTAGGTTATCCAGTTTGTTAGCATATAATTTTTCTTAGTATTCTCTAATAATTCTTAGTATTTCTGTGGTTTCTGTATTGTGTTTATATATTTTTTTTAAAAGAAAACAGAACGAGCTGTTTTGGTAGAATTCTAAGCATTTCGTCTTGATCAATGTAGCCTTCTAGAACTTCGTATCACCAATGCAGGACTTTTACTTACTGCAAGCATCAGCTCCATTTCACAGCTATTAAAATAGATGGTTACTCGATGGTAATACCAAATAAATGTCATAGACATCATATTAGGTCAATAATGATCTCAAAGAAGAAGAACAGGAACCAACATCATTAAACACCAGACATGTTACCAAAGATGTGCTCTGTCCTGTATAGATGTTATCTCCAGTAATTCTCTCAGAAACTCTTCATAATAGATACTATTATTTATTCCTTTTATGAAGGCAGGAAATCAGGGATCTTAAGTAATTTGCCCAAGGTTGCAGCACTTCTAAATAGCAGAACCGAGATTCAAATCCAGAATGGTATTTGCTCCCAAAACCCTGAGCTGTTCCACCCCACATGGCCCTGTTAGAATTCTACCATTAGTGACTTTGGCTTTTACCAAAAACAACTTCATAAAACTTGCACCCTCATAAATATCTCATATAAACAAAGTAGCCTGAGGTGATTTCCTAGCAATATTATTGCATTTCACTCTGTGGCCATTTACAACCCAGAAAATGTCCCACAACCTTTACTCCTAATAAGAAAAGCACATGGAGGTACAGGTCCCCTGGTTCCCAAATAACCCTGAAGTGCCCAGGATATAGTCAGAGTTCTGCCAAGCCACCCCTCAGGTACAACCTCCTCCCCACCTCCACCCCATCCTTCCCACCCCCACCCCCCACCCCCTGCCAGGTTCCTCTGAAAAGGGGGAACTGCCAAGGTCAAGTTACTCTTTCAAAGCTTTTCTCATGGTAGTTGTTTTATTATTCATATACTTTTAATAGCATCTCAATGATTGTTTTATAGGCCTGCTATAACTTAAGCTAATGCTAAAGACATTACAAGTAGCTCCTTTTTAAATTTTTAACCAGAATAAAAGTTTACAAAAAGCACATATGCGCCTGAAACAGTAAGATCTGTGTACAAACAGAAATCAAGGCAGTTTTATAAGGTAGCTTACAGATTTTATGGGTATTTGATGCCCATTACAACTACAAAAACTCAAGTCTTGGTAACTGTCTATAGCCAGGTATGTGACATTTTCAGACTGAAAGGTCATTTTACAAAAGTATTATAGAAGAAAATGAAGAAAGAAAACATTCTACTTCTCTCCTTCACATTAGACAAAAAAAAAAAAAAAACAAATGCTTCAGCAGTTGGGGCGGGAAGCCACAACACAGGACGCTAGAAGGATCAGTATATGCAACTACTGGGCCAGTCTACTTAAACTACCAAAGCTGATGGGCTTAGTTTAGAAGAGGTAAGTGATTGTCTTTTACTGACGGGGAAAGAGTTTTGTTAAATGTATTGAGTGCTAACCTATTAATAATTGAAGCATAAATCTTTTCCAGCATCCCATCAGACATACTCTAGCATATACACAATGATGAATTCAATGCCTCTGCTTTTATATGTAGGAGCCAGTTGCAGAATCCCTCCCAAATCTAGATGGTTGGACTCCCAGAGAATCTTCCGGGTAGGAGAATTCCCAGCTATAGAACAATAACATTATGAGAAAAACAAGGTTGAGGGAATAAGGTTCTGAGTGAAGCTTTCACAAATATTTTTATATATACTAATACACAAAGATAAAACCAGCATACTACATGTGGATATAGCAAAGGTGCCTATGGACAGGATTCTCCCCTGGCCCTGGTCAGATGGCTCACTACACACGTGTGGGCAGTATGTTGCTATTGACTCTATATAAAGAGCTCCACCCAGTGCTCTGGGCAACATGGTGGCATGACTGCTGCACAGCTGCCGGGCTGCAAGGCCACAGGAGAGCAGAGGCTGGAGTGACAGCAGAGCCGAGGACAGAGACTGAGACGGCTGTGGGGGAAGAGAGGCCTAGAGGCACAGACCGGCTTGCTGCATGCAGACTTGCTCTGAGTAGATGGGATTCTAGTGACTGACCTACTCCACGGGAATAAAGTTGTCTATAAACCCTTTCAGCCCAAGAACATTCCATTGTCATTCCTCAGTCTCTGTGAATCCATAGTGAACTTGCCCGGGGCTGAAACCCATTGGCAAGACATGACAGTACGTTAGTTTTTACACACTTTAAATTAGTAGTGACGGCTTCTACACAATATTCCCTATTTTTTGGCTCCATGGATATTTATTTATATCTCCTTCCCTGAAGTTTCAAAGGGAGGCTAGTGAATTCATTTCATCTTTACAGATAAACCATAGGCTAAGAAGCAGCTTTACCTATCTTTAGTTTTCCAACCAAATGTCTTTCTACCATTCAGATTTTACAGCCAGGATCTGTGGCCACCACCCCCACCCACCCACCCAAACCCAGCTCAAATGACTACCTGACTTGGTCCCAGAGATGCAGAGATGCTTCAAATAAAAAACATCTTAGAAAACCTGAATTGACGACTCATGCATTCCAGGTTACCAAGTTGTTCTTCATTCCTCCCCAGGCCCAGAATGTTGGATCTGAAGACATACACTAATGTCTCCTCCCACCTCCTCACCATACAGAATCAATGTCTACCTTTAGAAATCCAGCCTTCTTTCCCTCAGTTTCCTTTGGCTTACTGCAAAAACTCCAGCTTTACTTACTGTAAGTTACTTTTATGTGTCAGCTTGGCCGTTTTATAGTACCCCGTCATTCATCCAAACGCTAATCAAGGTGTTGCTGTGCAAGTATTTTGCGGATGTGGCTGACATCTACAGTCAGCTGGTCTAAGTGAACAAGAACCTATGATTATGTGGGTGGGCCTCGTCCAATCAGTCGAAGCTTTTAAGAGCGAAAACTGAGGTCTCCCAGAGAAGAAAAAATTTCTGCCTAAAAACTGCAGCCATCAGCTCCTGCCTGAGTTTCCAGCCTATTGGACTGGACAGAAGATTTCAGATTTTGAACTTACCAGCCCCCACCCCACAATGGCGTGAGCCTATTCCTTAAAATAAAGCTGAGAGAGAGAGAATTGGTTCTATTTTTCTGCAAAGCCCTGACTGACTGCAAAGCCTCTCTATCTTCGCAATTCCTACTACTGCTAATTATCTGAAAACAAAAGACAACCACCTTGGAAGTGAAATCTCAGCTATTCCATAGTAAAATTTATATACTAATATTTCATGGAAGGGGAACTCTAAGTTGTAGAGATTGTTATAATTTTGAAGATAGCTTCAGACACAAATTCTTTGCTTGACCAAACCTTAGTTAGTCTCCTGAAACTTCCCCTAGACCTATCTGTGCATTTCCACGTGAAATCCAGTTTTAGCAAGGACTCTGCTAAGTCAATCTGACCAGAATACCTCACTCTTGATATCTGATCACCCTTCATATCTGCCTGAGTTCCTCACCCGCCTCCATCCTCCAGGTGATGTCTGATCATCCTGGTCAGCCTTCAGCAAGAATCCTGTTAGGTCAGTTTAGACAGAATCCCCTCTGCTCTTAATGTTTCCTCTTAGTAATTTTTCATGCTCTGACCTCTACTCTGCTCCTTGGCTCTGGTTCCCACTTGCCCATGCTGTATTTAGAGTTAACCTAGTCTCTCTCCCCCACTGCAAACTCCCAACTCAATGGTCTTTTCCATCTTTAACAAGTGTCATTGAATATTTTTTTGGCCAACTCTTTCAGTTGGAACAAATGGCCCCATCACTTGATTGGAAACCAACACTGAGAAGATTTGGGTGACTCAGTTAGAAAAGGGGGCAATTCAGCCAGAAACCTGTTTTCTCCCTCCAAAGCTGAACACATCTGGGGAATCCAAACCAGCTTCGTCAGCCCAAAGAACAGTGGGAAAACCAGGCACAGCTCCAAGGCAGCATGCGACAGACCTGACTCTGGAGCTCTCCCCACACTCCTACATTTGCAACAGAACTAACTCAGTATTCCTGAGGACCTTTTGCTAGATGTTAGCCTAGGACCAGGTCATGCACGGGAGGCTACTTCCCACAAGAATGACCAGTCACCACTGTCATCTCCAACATGCTCTCAGAAAACCACACAACACGTGGCTGGGCAAGCAGAGGTCCTATTTTCCTAGTCTTTGAAGGGGGAAAGAATTACAGATTTTTTTGAAATCTAAACGCCTACTCAGAAAATAAGCCAGATATCTCCTACTGCTTGAGAGTCAAGCATTTACCAGTTATTTTTCTGAGAAAGCCCTTTTCTTCATAATGCTTAAATCTGTTAATTGGAAGAGAAAGGACAATGTAAAATTTGGCTTATTTCTAACAGAAGATTGTCTACAAATAATTATTATTACCGTGTCCTTCGGATGGGCAGTAACTGATTTGAAAACTCATCAATATGACCAATGAGACCACTCCACCCACCACAGTCACAACCAAAAACTGTCATTAGTGTCCATGGGAAGAAGCACTGGCCAATCCCAGTTGACTAAGGGGTCCTTTGTAGAACTGGCCGAATTGTCCTGGTGTCACTGATGAATGAATAATGAAGTGAAAGTTTTTAAAGTTCCTCAGGTCATTGGTAAGAACAAAATATCACAGAGAAACCAGGCATGGGTGAAGGTCCTATAGCCTTTCAGTCCCCTGAGAAAAGGACTTTCCACACCAGTCATGAGCCACCCCTTCCCCACAGCCTCACAAGTGTCCAGATCTCTGGCGCCATCCTCTTGAGGCCATGGAGTTCTGCAGGCCCTTGGCAGGTGGCGTTGCTCGGCCAGTGCTCATCAGTGCTGATTCCCGCCCTGATGGGTAAGAGAGGAGCCTACCGTGGGCACTACAGGAGAAAAGAGGCCCAGAACTGCACCTCGGCTGACCTGCGGCATGCTAAGTCTCAGGTCTCGTGTTGCATTTACTTCCATCATTTTTCTCTGCCTGGAAGAATTTGGAACAGCTGAAGATTTGAACTGGCCTGCATGAGGCTGAAGAAACCACCATGCAGGGATTAAATGCCATCTCATGTTTGCAAAGCTCTGAGCGTTTGGCAATGCAATTGGCATGATTTATTTGAATAATTACTGTGAGTGAAACATTATACTTTATTACATAAACATGAATGAGTCCAGGTCCCCAACCTCAAGGGCTTCTATCTGGTGGAGAACCCTGGCAAGTTCAGAACCAAAAGATGGTAGGTGAAATTTGTTTAATTAGGGAAGACAATCCTATAGAAACCCACGGGCAGAAACAATTAATTTCAGCTAGGACAACTGAAATGGGCTACCAATAAATTAGTGGGGATTAGAGCGCTTCCCCTAGAAGCTCCAAAGGAAGGAATTTGGGAGGCTCTTAGAACTCAAAGAAGAAAAGAAATGGAGAGAAGTGACATAAAAGGGAGACTGACCCCCAGCAACATGGCAGCAGTCAGAGGCCCCAAGAAGAAGAAAAGACTTTTGGGGGCTTGTAGACTGAGTTATATTCTCTTATTTTCCTTCAGCCTTCAGTAGAAGCCTGTAATGCACAACAGTCCTCTGTAGAGTACTGGGGGACAAAAAAATAAAGGGAAGGGGTCAATCCTTGGGGTCAGCAAGACAAACAGGGCCCTTTTTCCTCCCGGATATGTAAATCTTAGAAAATGTGTTTGGAGGATTGGGCTTGAATATTAAAGAAACAGAGACCAGAGGACTTGGCAACATTTGGGTTTCACACATACAAATGGTAAAGTAATAAATTTTAAAATGACAGTGGGAGCGCAAAGGAAGGAAATAACTTTCACATTCTGTAACATTCAGCCAGTCAAATAACCCAGTATTCATTTTTTTCTCTTGCTGTCCTGTTAACTCCTGCTACTCCCTCCAACTGAAACACCTTCCTAGGGTTCACCCAAATGCCCCCTCCTTCCAGAAGCCTCCTGGCTCTTCCAGGCTGACTTAGGCACTTTCCCTGTGTTTCATGCGCTTCCCTCAATCAAGTCCACTATCCAATTGTCTAAGAAATGCCTGCTCACTGAACAATCTCCCCATTAAACAGTACATTAGATGCAAGAATAGGAGCTATGTGTCTTTTCATCTGTGTGACCTCAGCGCCTTAATGCGCAGCACTGAGCTAGCACATAGCTGGTGCTTAATCAGAGTTTCTATAAGTAAGGGGGGGAGACAAAGATTTCCACCGGACTACGAGGGATGGTTATGATGTGATGAAATATAGATGAGGCTCCAAGACATTCTAAGCAAGAGGAGGACGGGGGTGAGGGGGGCATAAAAACAATGGCCTAGTTAAACATGGTGGCCTGAATAGATGTATTTATCTCTTTGCTCTTCTCAAATGCCACTGAGATGTGAGAAATTTAAGAAAGGGTTTTTTTTTAACTATGGTATCACAGGACAGCAGTAGCAATGTGGGCAGATTTGGGGGAAATGGAAAGTAATACATGAGGAGTTAATGCAGTTGAAAAGGATGAAGACCAAGTGCCTAGAGAGGAAGATGCCAAAGAGCAGCAAAAATAAATGCCTAAGAAATGCACGCCCAGGAGGACCTGGATATGAGGCCCAGCTCGAGGCCTGAAAACAGGGAGGTGGGGCCAGTCTGAAAACGGAGCATTTGGAGCCTGGACCCTTCCTCCATCCAGTTTCAGCTGGGTATCGCCATCTCCCACCTGGCGGGACACTAGAGGGTTGTTCTGCAGAGATGCTGAGCCAGATTCTCCGGAGCCTCAGTGGACATGCTATATCCTTTTCTGATACACTACATATTAAATATTCATGTACCATATGCTTCCAGCCCCCTTATACCAGACCCTTCAGCAATATCAACCCCAGATCCTGAGGTTCCCACAGTGGAAAGGTCTAGATGGGGACTTGATCACCAGACCCCCCGTTGGCAAGTCCACTGGGCACACAGAACTCTCAATCACCTATCTGATGACTAATTATTAAATAAAAATTTTTGAAAGACAGAACTCTCACTTTATTTCCCCTTTAATACAATCTATTCTATTTATACCCTACAGGTGCCTCATATTAGTTTTAAAATATAAATACTATAGCCAAACAGAGAAAGTATCTAGTGGAAACAGGAGAAGCCAAATCCAAAATGATTTATTGTGGGTCAAACATCCCCAAAGAAATGCACAGAACTTGAGTCCCAATTAGAGCAGGAGAGAGTGTGGTTTGTAATAAGGAAATTAGTGTAATTAAAAACCAGGGTTTACTGTCTAAAGATGCTTAGGAAACCCTACAGAGGCTATAAGGAAACTTCTGGATAAAGATATCAGACTCAGTCTGGATCAAAGATTTGTCCTCTGGTTCTTAAACCAGAATAGGAAATAATAGAATAGTATAGACAGGATATTCAGGAACAAAGACAGTAATGCATGTCCTTAAGATTGAGAAGAGCTCAGTAAATGGAATGGAAAAGATAGAAAAAACGAAATAGAAGAAAATTTCCATGACATAGAGTAAGAACTCAACCTGAAGCAGGAAAGGCACAAAACTAATGTAAATGCTTGATCCTGTGACATGTTCTCAAGAAGATATTAATTTCAACAATAAAGAATGATTCCTTCAGGCATAGTGAGGGGAGATACTCCTAAGGGATGAAAACAAAGCTGTGCTCAGGTTTCTCAAGAACAATATCCAACACCAGAAGGCAAAGGAGCAATGACTACAAGATAGTCAGGCAGAGATTACCCCAAGTGTGACAGACACAGCCAGGCAATCCCTGCAGCATGAATACCAGGTGGAAGCTCCCCAACAGGAAAGAAGAAATGTAGCACCTGCACATTACTGGGGGAAGGAGAAAGTAGGATTCTTGACCACAAAATACAAGCAGTCAGTGGATGAATGAAGAAGCTGTAATTTTAAACATAACACTCAGTATGAAAGTGTGACCCAGGAATATTGTGCCTAGACAATTTGTCCTACAAGCATAAAGCTAAAAGACAAACTGGGGAATAAAATTTCTTTAAGTCCTTCTTGAAAAAATCACTAGGGAATAAATCTAACTCAGTAAGAGAAGAATCAAAATTAAAAAAAAAAAGCAGAGAGGGAGAAACCTTGATTAATAAAAAAAAAAAGGTGGTAGGCATTAACCCATCTATTTAAATATCTAAGACCAAAGTACCCAAAGGTAATCATGGTTACATAACAGAATGTAAATCATCAGCTTCTACAATTTAAAAACAATCAAATGAGTAATGAGAATTCAGGAGGCAATAGAAGTGGAAGAATGCTTTCCTTCCTCTGTCAGAGTTGGAAGTCAACTGCTCCATCCAAAATTGAAAACGGGCCTTTAAAAAGCAAAAGGGCCTACAACATTTTCATCATCCCTTTTCCCCTGAATTTCAGAACTACTTAGGAACTGTTAACCACCATGGTAAAGAAACGTGAGTCTGAAGTTCAGTAGTTCCTACAGTCTCATTTCAGTTCATTTCCTCTGTTAAATTCAAGTAAAATTGAACTTAATATATTTTTAAATACAGCTTTCATTTTTATAAACGTGCTTTCATTTATATAAACCTAGCTCTGTCTTTTTTCCTCCATGGATATACTCATTCCCAAAGACACTTGCAAGAAGGTAAAAAAAAAAAAGATTTGGGAAGTGATGTGCTCCTAATATAAATGAGCTCAAGGGTTAGCAAACTACAGCCTGAAGCCAAATCTGGCCCTAAATAAAGTTTTATTGAAACACAGTCACACCTCTTCATTTACATATCACCTAATGGCTGCTTTCCAGCTACAACAGCAGATGTCAGCTGTAGTGACGAAGGACGTTGGGCTTCCAAACACAGATAGTTAATACTATCTAGACATTTGCATAAAGTTTGGTTACCTCTGCTCACAGATGGTGGAATTTGGGGGTATGGAGTGTTTGGGGTTTGGTTTTTATTATCTTTTTTGTTATTTGTTGTATTACGTAGAATTTTTAATGAGTGTCATAATTTTTGATAAAGCAATGAAAACACTTTTGTATCTAAAAAAGACCACCCTCCATTTAAGGAATTTAGGCTCAGTGACCTCTGGCTGACCCACAGCTCTACACACTCCTTTCTACAACAATGCTCTTCAGTCTGAGAGGCTGCTGGTTCTGTGGAGGAGACTAACCGCAAAGCTGGCTGGTGGCCGTGGAAATCTGGGCCAGTGTGTCAGGAGCCTATCTCAAGAAGGCAGTTGTGTCACTGGTCCTGGCAAACAATTTGAGAACACTGTCCAAATAATAAGATGGGTAAGGGAGGAGGAAATTTTTTTTTTCTATTTAGCAGTTGCCAAAATCACAACCTTCAGCAAATATCACATAACTCATTAAAAAATTCCTCATCTACTGAACTGAAATGGAAGTGATCCAAGAATCAGAAGAACAGAAAAGCTCATTAGTCCTGCCCATGGGTTGCAGATCTATTTCCCAAATGCATACTAATGTTCCCATATCCAAATAAAGACCTTTGCTCAAAGATTCACATTATAAAATCTGTTGGAGTCCACACAACCCAGAGAAGGATGGTCAGAGTCTGCAAACTGCCATCTGACTGCTTTATAAGAGACCTGGTCAAACCCGCAGCTGTGAGAAGCGGCCCACACGTGGGCCACCACTGTGAGCCTTTGCCCTTCAGCCTCGGGGCCACACTCTCCCCACCCACCAGGAAACCCTCCCTCACCATTTAAACAGTCAAAGCGATCCCAGCATGGAATGAATGCCCATCGCTGTTCTACATATCACTTCACCCAGCATAAATTATTAATTAATTACAGAGCATTCCAAAGGCACAGAGGCATAATTCTGCAGGATGAGTTATCAGCCATTAGAAACCAGGAGAAAGATTAAGCCCCATGAATTAAAGGTTTCATGATTCAAGATGTTTTCTGTCTTAAAATAATTAATAACATTGATTTTATTCCCTCATGGAATAAATGTGCTTATTTCAAGAACAGTAAATCTCCCCAAGTCCAACAGCAACCAGAATGAAATGGTCTCCAGCAGAAACCACTGCTTTCTTCCTGATCAGAGAGCAATTTTAATTTTAGGGAAAGGAAAAACCTGTAGTAACAACTGTTTTTATGAAAAATGCTAACTAATCAACTAACTATGTCTAAAAACAGAAACTGAAAAAACATTTTCCTTGTACTTCTTCAGGTTTCTTACACAATCGAAAGATTTAAAAATTAGTTTTTATAGGCAACAACTGAATCCATCAGATATGCAACACAAGATGAAGTTGTCTAGGAAAAGTGATTATAAATTCTTGTCATAAATCCAAGAGCTAGAAGATATTTCTTCTGATGATCTTGTAATACTTACTCAGATTATACAGTCCTCCCTATTTTATTATCCACCATCCAGATACTCAATGAAATCTAGGCTATTCTCCCAAATACATAAAAATTCTCTGCCATGTATTGTCTCCACTACTCCATCCCCATCTGCCAAAATTTCTTACTGGAAAAAAAAGCATGACAATTAATATTTTTAAAGAAGAAAGAGAGGAATCTCAGATATGTTTCAAAATGTCACCCCTTAACTGAACCACGGAATGCTGAGGTCCAGTTAGGGAGGCATATCGATCTGTACAAGTCCTTTTCCCATGAACAGGCTGGACAGACATGAGCCAAGATATTAAAAGGAATTCAGAAACAAACAACTTGTGATTCTAGATCAGAAATCCAATCCTGGGAGGTGAGAGAAATGGGTCAAAAGGGTCAAAAGGTACAAACGTCCAGTTATTAAATAAGTAAGTCATGGGGATGTAATGTATAGCATGGGGGCTGAGCTAATAATACTGTATTGCATATCTGAAGGCTGCCAAGAGAATAAATATTAAAAGGTCTCATCACAAGAAAAGAAAAAATTTGTAAGTATGTAAGGTGACAGATGTTAACGAGACTTACTGTGGTGATCAATCCCCAGTGTATACAAAGATTGAATCATTATGCTATACACCAGAAATTAGTATCTTATGTGTCAATTATATCTTGATTTTTTTTGAAAGAAATCCAGTCCTACTGCTAAAGCCCAGACGTTCCATGTTCTATTAATCATTTAAATCAAACTAAAACAATCCCAAGGAAAAAGAGCAAACTGGGTTTGGGTTTCAGATCATAAGAAAGTCTACATATTTTTCTTTTGAATATCTTGCATTTATTATAGGCTGAACATTTTGAATATGTTGTAGAGACTGAATTTGGTTGTATTCCTCTAAGAAGTGACACTTCCTTCTGAAAAGCAGATAAATTACTAACACGTCATCTTGATCCTGGTGAGTCTTGTTAAGGGAGGTCTCTGGCATCTTCGCTCTCAATCCCACGGCATATCCCATTTTTCCTAGAACATAGTCCTTCCTCCTGTGGTGAGCATTTCCGGGGTCTCACGTAAGTGTCCAGCTCTACTTTGACTGGATTAGAACTCCAACATCTCCCTAATATGCCCAGCTTCTAAAGTTATCACTCACCTCTCAGTACCCTAGAACTGGTCTCAGTTGACTTTGCGGAGTCTCATTCAGTGCATATTCAACTAAAGATTTGGCCAAGAACCTGAAGGAAACCCCCAGATTTCTGGAGCTATTTCTCTCCAGCTGCCTCCTTTCTGGTACCCAAACTTACAAGTTCCAGCAGCCTGACTTAGCAACTTTCACCTTCTATCTTGGTGTCCTGCTCTCCAGAGTGCCACTTTCTGCTTCGGCCCTACAGTTTGGAAAGTGCCTCAGGCAAAAAGTCGGCATGGACATGGACCTCACCTTCTGCAGTTCCCTTCCCTCCAGAACTGCAGGCCCGTGACACCCACTATCCAATGCCTGAGAACAGTTGTTTCTGTATTTTGCCCAGTTTTAGAGCTGTTAATTGTAGAAAAATAAACCTGTTACTCTATCTTGTCAAGAACTGGAATTCTATCCTAACACATCAATAATTTTCATTCTTCTACATATAACAAAGACTTCTAAGCAAAAATCACCAACACCAGTTTAAAATAAGCCCTAGGCTGGGAGTGAGAGGTCCGCGTTACCCCACCAGTTCCTCCACTGCCTACTTGTCACTGAAGCTCCCTGAACCTCAGTTTTTAACTGTAAAACAAGCTAAGCTATGTGATCACGGACGTTTCTTTTGTTCCAGCACATTAGGATCCCTCTACCACCATGTGTGCTTTGTACTAATGAGCTGTACTACTTCAGGAATCAAATCAGTAGCTCTTTGTAAAGGGCAAGTCCTTTCTGAAGCTCTCAGTCTGTGAGAAACTCGGTGGACCCTCAAGCCTCCAAGCAGTCCTTCCTGTGCTTGAACAGTGGTGCCGGAGGTCCAGGGGAGTACCAAGGGTGGGAACCTGTGAGGAAGATGAGGAGCCCGGCCTGGGGCACCCGATGTCCCACCTCCCTTACTTCACTTCTCTGAGCCTATCTCCTCATCTGTGAAATGGTTACACTGATGCCCCCTTGCAGGGTTATTCTGGGAGTCAAATGAGGTAATGTGTATGTTTTGGGGTAGCCCAGAGATTACTTTTTTTTCACTGATATTTAAAGTGGCCTCTGAGACAGCAACTCACACATTAAGTTTTGAAACTTCCTCAGCACCCTGTCTCCATCATCTCCCCTTCACTACTCCCACAAACACGACCCCTCACCTGCCACAAGCACGGAGACCAATCACTGGTCTGCACCCCCAAATCAGCACCTTATCCTCCAACACCTTCCTTAGGAAGCAGTACAATTCTTTTTTTCACGTTAGATGAAAGAGTACTGGGAAGGCTTTAATCAATTAGCATTGTGTCAAGAAGGGATTGGAATACATTTTTAGATTTTGAAGCTTGCAGAAGAAACACATCTGGGCCCTAGGCTCCTCCATCTTTCCACCTACTACCCAAAGTGTTCTCAGAACTAAAGAAAGGCAGGGTTTCAGATCCCAGAGAGGTCTGCTGAGCCATTCATGGACTGCTTCAGAGAGCCCGCCGAGTGCAGCCCAGACTGAGAACTGCCTCCCTTGGAAGGGCACCAACGTGTCCAGGTTGCTCAAGTACCACCGGGTCAAAGGGACAGTGGACATTCTGTGCTCAGTGGCGCCCCCGAGTGGCAACAAATAGCCACTACAACGGGCTGGTCACTACAAAGGGTCGACCAATACTAGGAGTTTTCCCTGCTTGAAAATGAAAGTTTGGAGAAATTTCCTTTTAGACTGAAAATGTTACAAAAGGTTCTAGGATAGAGAAAGAAGAGGGGACCCAACCGTGTGATGAGCTTTTTGCCAATCCAGTGGGTAGGCGGCTGAACTCTCTCTTTTACATCAGCTGCCACCTACTACATTACACACACAAAGAACAGAAACAAGGCTCAACACGTAGCAAGCACTCAACAGATTATTCTTATGAATAAATGTGAGCTTAATTAAATAAGGACAAAGGCATATATATGATTAGGGTAAACTTACAAGCCAAAATGATGTCCACCAACGTGGAAGCTTCATAAAGATGGAATTTTTGTTTGTTTTGCCCACTGCTGTGTCTCCGGCATTTAGAACAATGCCTAGCATGTACATTTTAATAAATATTTGTTGAATTGAGTGCTAAATGAATTGGAGGGAGGGCAGGGCCTCTTACAATGTGTCCCGTGGCTGTGTTCCAATCCCTTCACTATGCAGTATATTTACCCGCAGCTTGAAGAAAGACCTAGAAGACCCCCTTGCCAAATTAGCCAATAACACCAAGCTGGGGAGCTGAAGACTTGCATCAAAATACCAAAAAAAAAAAAAATGAAAAGGACTCAAACTAGAAACCTAGGCTGAAACAAACAAAATGAAATATATTTCAAACGGATTTCCACATACAGGCTGAAAAAAATCGTATGTACAATTTCGGGATTGAAAAGGCCTGGCTTCCCAGTAGTATCTAGCAGAAACAGACGTAAAAGTTTTAGTTGACAGCCACGCCTATATTAGCGACATTTGGCATGGTCCGAACACCCACGCAGCGGCCGGTGCTCCCGTTGGAAGGGAGAGTCCAGGATAAGAGCAAAGTGGAGGAGTTGGTGCACAGTACAGCATGTGGAATGGTGCCCTCCTCTGAGCTAGGACGTGGCTTATGCGGAGTGGGCCCACAGACAAATAATGAGTGAGGAATGGTGAAAACACATATCATATGAGGGACAATTACAAAGAACTAGGGTTGGCTAGAGAAGAAAAGGCTCTTGGAAGGACAAGATGGTTGTCTTCAAAGACACGTAGACTGCCTTGGTTCTGTGCACACCCAGAAGACAAAACTAGAGCTAATAGGGAGAAATTATAAGCAGGCTTCAGAAGAGCATCTCACAATCTAGATTTGTTTGGAAATGGAGTCAGCTGTCTTGGGAAGTTGTGGTTCCTTATCATTGGAAAGGAAAGAGAAGAGAATGAGACTTTGTATTTATTGAGGGCCTGGTGTATGCCGGGAACTGGCCTGGAAAATGTGTGTAGTCTCATTTCTTCTTCATATTCTTCCTCTGAGATAAGTATTTATTATTAATACAGAATGCTATACCCAACACTATCCACCTGTAGATGGGTAGTTAATTGAAAAAAAGCAAAGCAGGGAATTACCAAATACATACTTTAAGTATTTAATTTCAATTTAATACATATGAACATTCTTTCACTCCTCAAAGCTGGCGTTGACCCACACAAGGCCTTGCTTGTAAGAGAGCTACTGGCTGCATCCAGAGGGCCTTTCATAGACTCTGTATGCTGATCATGACTTCTAGTTTTCATTTCTTAAAAGTGGAGCAATAACTTAGACTCTCTTAAGAAACAATCTGAATTGGGGACTTTTTCCAGGTTTTCATAATTTCATAATTATATTTTTATAATTTTACAACCATCTCATCTATACATAATTCAAAAGCTGGTTTTTACCATGTGATCCAGTAATCTCATTTCTAGGTATAAATACAAAGTAAGTGAAATCACCATCTTGAAGAGATATCTGCACCCCCGTGTTCATTGCTGCATTATTCACAATAGCCAAGATGTGGAGACACACTGTGTCAATTGACATACGAATGGATAAAGAAAAGGTGGTACATATATGTGAAGGAATATTATGCAGCCATTAAAAAGAGGAATCTTGCCATTTGTGACCAGCCTGAAGGGTGAGCCTTTGGATGAACCTTAAGAGACTTATGCTGAGTGAAATAAGTCAGACAGAGAAAGACAAATACCATATGATCTCACTTATATATGGAATCTAAAAAGAATTCACACGAGCAGAGAATATAATAGTGGTTGCCAGAGGGCCGGAGAGATACAGGAAATGGGGAAATGTTGGTCAAAGGGTGCAAACTTCCACCTATAAGATGAGTAAGTTCTGGGGATGTAATGAACAGCACGGTGACTAAAGTTAATAATACTGTATTGTGTATTTGAAAATTGTTAAGAAGTAGATCTTAAAAGTTCTCATCACAAAAAAAAATTGTAACTATGTAAATTATATTGTAGTGATCATTCCACAACATATACATATATCGAATCATTTTGTTGTACATCCTAAACATACCCACTGTTCCACATCAATTACATCTCAATAAAGCCGGCAGGGGGGATATTTTATCAACTTGCCTGGTCCAAGTCTTTATATCGCATTAAACCATTTCAGAGAAGGTAGGAACAACATTTTTTCTTTTTAACATCCATATGTCATTGATTTTTGATTAAATGAGCATTAAAATCAAGGAGAGCTGGCATGGACAGGTTTGGGCAACAGCTTGACTGCGCATGGGAAGGTCTGCATCTCAGCAGCTGGGTGCTCCCTCAGGAGCTCCGTGAGTGTCTGCAGCCAAGCCTGCAGGCCACGGACACTCTCCAGCTCATGGAGTGGACAGAGTGGGCCAAGCTGGAGAGATGGTTAAATGGACCTGTATCAAGCAAGCTTCTCCTCTACCTTTCATTGCTACAGGTCCTGGCCACAGAGAAAATAGGAATTCACTCAGGGTCAGACAGTTTAATAAGTTTCTCTGCTCCAAATCTCCACTGTGTCCACTGGGGGACCCCGGAACAGGGTGAGGAAGCACTAAATGCACAACAGTCCGTATCATGTTGAAGATATATCAATATGTCCCTGATATTGGCGAGAGCAGGTACCAAGTGATCTCCAAAGCCCCTCTGACCCTGAACCTCTGAGGATCTCTACTTCAATGGGCCTGTGTGTTTGTTTGGGGCTAAGAAGTTGTGCTCTATTTTAAATGCCCCATCAGTGTATCTCTGCACCTGCATATATTAGGTGATATTAGGAGATAACACCAATCTCTAGACTTCAGACTAAATGCAAAAAGACAATTCTGAGACTGTTTTGAAGAAATTTGAGTATGGACCAGGAATTTGATAATACCTAGAAATTATTATTAACATGTGTTAATGGCATGCAAATCATGGAGAAAACGCCCTATATAAGGGAGAAATGACTGGACTCTTGGAGTTTGCTTGACAATATTTTGTCAAACATATAATAAAACAAACAACAAAGAAAATATGATTAGGTCACACAACTAAAGCAAAATTTTAATAGCTGATGAATCTAGGTAATAGATAAATAAGAACTTACACTCTTCTCTTTACTTTTGTATATGTTTACATTTTTTTCCATAACAAAAAGAATTTAAGATCTGAAGCTGAGACCCTGTAAGTTATGAAGTGAGAGCCAAGAGACCCTCCTGAGGGCCACGGACGTGTCTGTGGGAAAATCTGGACGGGAAGAAAGGCAGGCCTCAGCAGGTGTACAGTCTGCTTACTGGCCCAAGAAAGTCCTGAATCTTGAGGAGATGAATGCAGACCGATTTTAGCAGCTTAAAGGAGTGGATTCCAGGGCCCTGCGCTTCACAGGGCACCCCCACTTCTTCAGTCACACAATTTCTCACTGGGAGGAACCAAAGAAAGCATCCCTTAGACACTGGACTCCAGGCCCCCCTGGGTTCTCCTGGGAGCTTATGAAACCCGCAGACTCCTGGGCCAGAGAACAGCCTGAGGGGTGGCAGAGCCCTGGGATCCGGGTGTTCAGTTCATTTCCCCAGTGGTCCTGGGGCAGCAGTGAACCGTGGGCCCTGGAACCTCCCGAGTGGCTCAGCTCCCCATCTCTCCAAAGAGGAATTTGGCCGAGAAAGGTCCTGTACCCTGCTCGAGGTCCTCATCCCCACAGCTTCCCCTCACTTTTCACAGCCTTGCTCTCTGCAAGTCTTGTGTGGGAGAAGCTGGCTTCCCCAGGCCCCTGAGAAAGGGTAGGTAGGCCCTAGGGGCTCCGGCAGGCAGGTGGGAGAGGAAAGCCAGGCGCTCCATGAAAGCCCCACTTGCTTAGGTTCTGGGAGGCTCCCCGCACCCCAGGCACTCTTGCCTGGTTGATGCCACCTCACTCTTTGTCTACCACCCCACGCCCCACGCCCACCCCCTCAACCACTGCCTCATCTTCTCCAATCCCTTCTCCGCAATATTGAACCCTGCCGGGGGCTCAGGGGTTCTTAATGGGGAGGTGTTTTTTGTTTTTTTTTGTTCAAAAGTGAGCATTTATTTAGATAGGACAGGGACAACAAGAGCCTTGGGCTTCACCATGTCCCGGTGAACCGCCCTCTAGCAGGCAAGGTGAAGGCTGTCCAGCGCCCTGTTCCCCTGGCCCTCACCCACCCGCCTCCACTTCAGCCCGGCCGCACAGGGCTGTCTTGTTGGCCAGCGGCCCGCCCCTCTGGGACCGATGGTGCTCTGCCTCCAAGCCTCCAGCAGTTGAAGGGCCCCACTCCAGGGAGGGAAAGTACAGGTTACAGGGTAGACTCCAGGGCTCCACATTTGACGAGAGGCTACTCAAAGGTTTTGAAGCAGAATGGTCACAAAGAGAGCTCTCTGTGCCAACTCCTGTCCCTAAGCTCCAGCTTTCAGTGTCAGTGGCTTTGAGCCCCCTACCCCAACATGGAAGAGTCTAGCCCTCAACCACCAAGTGCCCTTCTCAAGGGACACAGTACTAGCTAGAGGGTATCTGTTACAGCCATTATTTTCCACCCAGGATCCTATTTTGCACCTTGGCTTGAGCCCATAAACTGATCCTAGAGGGCGGAGCCCAGAAATTTGCCTCCGCAAATTCATTAAAACCGAGCCGGGTTGCTTAGCCCCATTAGAGTGAAACACTGCCATCATGTGGCTGCTCTGGGTCATCACAGGCGGCCGCCCCCTTCCACTAACCGCCGCCTCCAATGGGGTGAGGTGCACACGGCTGATGGTACAGGTGGGCGCACACAGCCCTTCTCGTCTTCTCTTAAGACTATTTTACCTGTGTTAATGGAAATACCTTCACGTGGTATAAAACACGTAAAGTCCGCAGGCTCTCCAACAGAACGTCGACCTCCCCACCCGAGGCATTTATTAAAGGGAGCATTTCTTGTGTGGCCTGCGGGAGGCACTCTAAGCACACACAGAAACGGTTGTCTCCACGCCAGTGTGGCGTGCTTGCCTGTTATCATCATTGCTCTCTCCCTCCCGTGTCGTAGACACTCTGAATAAATAAAAGCCCTGCCTGTGCCTTGATTTTTGCACCCACTATATCTCATGCACAGTCCCTTTTATTCGCAATTGACAAAAATCTCATCTCTCACAAATGCAGCCAAGAGAAACTAGAAGATAATGGATGAGAGAGGTGATTTTAACCAAGCAGCCGTTCCTGATCATACAAAAACCAACTCAGACCACCCAGAGCGGAAGAAGTCTTAGAAAGCCCCTAGTCCAAAGTTCTCATTTTACAAATGTGAGAACAGAGAGGCCTTCCTGAGATCACACAGCACTTGCCTTCCGGGCTCATGTGGAGTCACTTGAATGCTTAGTTACCAGGATGTATTTAACCGCATGCCTTGTCCCCTGCTCCCTGTCCAAAGGACCCTGTTCCCAAGTGCCCAGAGCTGACCTTCCCAGCATCTTCGGCAGCTGATCCCGCAGTGCCCAGGCCTGCCTCTGAAGGCAACTCCAAGGACTCCCCCTCATCCTGAACAGCTCAGAGCACCAGCCCACCGGGTGAGCCGGAGGGAATTAGCTTCAGCTGCTGAGACCCCAGATGGTCCTGCAACCTGAGAAATTCAGGCTGGATGGACACAAAGGAGACCTTCTGATGGGAAAAACTGTTAAAATAATCAAGTGGGTGGCCAAGGGAACTAACAGAATCTCTTCTGAGATCTTTACAATTGGATTAAGTTACAAAAATATGCTGTGTATATCAATTAATCTCTGATGTCAAAAAATGTGAGGTAAAACATAATAAAAGAGCTTGAGGACTGCCTTGCATTTTCAACTGTTTTTAACATGCATTGACTATGAGCATGTTGCTATGAATGTTTTATTATCTGTATAAGGTGTGTATATTATACACCTGTTTAGGTGAAGTATATGTGCCACAATTCACACTGCATAATGCTAACTTAAAGAGTATCAGGCAAAATATTTACATTTCCATTTCAGGAAGAAAGGAACCCAAATATTACTTGTTTTTTCCTGAATTGAAAGTTTTATAATTAATTGGGTGCACTGCAAGTTTTAATTTTTTGGCTTGTTATATAATGGATCATTATGAAACAGATCAACAAATTATCCTTTTTTTAATGCTATACATATAGAAGTAATGCTAGCTGGCACTATTTGATTTTAAGGAATCAATCAAATAATTGCATTTTAGAAACATGGAAAATAGGAAAGCCGGAATGTGTACAGAAATGAATGTAAGATCGCGGAGTGCTAAGCTGGTGTCTGAGTGACGGACCCCCTAGCACAACACCCTTTTTCATAAGATGGGGAAATGGAGGCACAGGGAGCTCAGAGGCTTGCACACGGCCCCTCACTCATGTCTCCACTCTACCATACACCATCTCCTGGCGGTACCAGCCAGGAACCCGGGGGTCTCTGGGTGCTCATTCCCGGTCAGCAGCTACCAGGCAGTGAAACCCAGGACATCATTTGCTCTCTCTAAGCCTGATCCCCACCAGTAAAGTGCGGAGGATGGACCAGAGGACATCCGTGGTGAGAAATTCCCAAAACTCCCTCCCATTACTATAAATCTAAACATTTCAACACACGCAAACTGGATGTGGATAAAATGAGAGTTCCTGTGGCCAGGATCCTCACCTGGCCCTGGTTGATTAGCTCACTGCACACCTGTGGGCAATACATGGCTGTTGACTCTCTATAAGGAGTTCCGCCCAGTGCTGTGCGTGCAACACGGTGGTACGGCTGCAAGGCCGCAGGAGAGCAGGGGCTGGAGTGGTGGCAGCACTGAGGACAGAGACTGAGGGACAGGAAGGCCCAGAGGCAGAGACTGGCTTGCTGCACGCAGACTTGCTCTGAGTGGACGGCATTCTAGTGGCTGACCTGCCACCAAAGGAATAAAGTTGGGTATAAACCCTTTCACCCCAAGAACATTCCATTGTCATTTTTCAGTCTCACTGAATTCATAGTGAACTTGTCCAGGGCTGAAACCCATTGGCAAGACACTGGCACACACAGATTCACATCATAGTCCATAAAACAAACTAGCCACAGCCTTGCGGCCTTCATTCCTATCGGGAATGTTCTCATCCACTGCACTCTGCACTTCTTGCCAGTTGGGCTGCAGGTTTAAAGCAATTTCCTCACACCTGGGCCTGACCCCACACCACCTTCCCACCAGCAGGTCCAGGTGGGTGGGGAGGGGCAAGGCTCTCTGCAGCGTGCTAAGTCATCCTTCCCAAGTAAGTTGCTTCTAGAGATATTTGGAAATAGATTCAGCAGTCCCTGCAGCCAAGCAGAATAATCCATCACATGCATTACAGCTGTGTGCATCAGAGGGCCGGAGAGCCGAGGCAGGGGCCATGCTGCCTTCGCCTGTCCCATGATGAACCCGAAGACACAGGCAGGCCGCGGGGCAGGTGCAGGCTTTCCCTGGGTCAGTGTCACCAGAGAGACTTGGGAGAGGTTTAACCTCTGCTAAGCCAGGCTGGCTGCAACATGGGTACCTGCTAAGTTCCCAGGGAGGGAACAGAGTGATAATTTACCAGTTACCTGGCTGGCTACCTGTCAGCAAGCAACCCTAGAACAACTCAGAGGAGAGCCTGTTCCTTCTGACTCTGGCATTTGAATGAACCTCCCAGCTTCTACCACCGCCCCTCCCTGCCTCCCTCCCAGATTCTACCCAGACCTTCTCCCAGCGTCCACGCCCCCCACCACCTTCCTCCCAGGATCAGCCTCTGGCCCATCTCCTGGTATTTTGGCTGGCATTGACAGTGAACAGCTGAAAGCCCTGAATGCCAGCTCCTACTAGTCGGAGCCTGAATGACATGGGCTCATGGAGGTAACTGGCAAAGATGAAACTGAAGATGCTTTGGGAGGAGCCCACATTCTGTCGCCAGAGCCAGCATTATCCAAACCCTCTGATTTCCCTTGGGAACAGATATTTCAAGGTACTGAGTCATCCCCAAGGTCTGAACAGACCCAAAATGACACCTGAGTGCACCTGTGAGCCCACTGAAAACAGGGAGCAGGTCCCAGCTGCCTGCCGACCTTGACCATAAGTGGATGCCAGCTGGAAGGTGGAAACGGGGAGAAAAGTGGTATCTCCAAGCCATGGGTGTTCAGCATGTGAGGGGTGTGCAGGCAGCTCTAAGCGGTGTGCCCTCACCAGGAGAATGCACCCTTTGGGGGAAGCAGTAAGTTTTCTGCACAAAGGTGACTTCTGCTCCAAAGTTACATAGCCCAGGGCTGCAGTCGCCCTTTTTAAATTTGTCCACGGGAAGAGACACTTTCTCCCAAAATTTACACATAGAGGCCATCAGGGGTCCTCACTCCCTGGAGCCTTTCCCCAAATCCCCTGACTGTCCACTCCACTCCACCCTCCCTGCAGACCCTGCTGGGTGCACTTTGTGCACTGAGAACCTGCAGGCTGTGCAGGACGCCACCGCTCCCTGCCCTTCTCACAGACCCAGGACAAGGACCCAGAGGGAAACAGCCCTGACCTGGAGAAATGTTTACAGCACACAGGTGCTCAAAAATGTTCTTCCAATAGGAAAGGGAAATAATAGCAAGGATTTGTTAAGTTGCGATATTAATAAATGGAACACACATTGTAGAAAAGAAAAATACAGCAACTTCCCAACTGGTTCTGGTCTCCTTCTAGTTCATTCCCCACCCAGCAGCCAGAACCAGATTTTCCAAAGCACAAATATGATCAAATCCAACCTTGACATTCCAGGGAAGTGGATTTGCTACAACAGAGATATTCCACCCTTACCTGAACAGGCCCAGTCCAGGGACCCTTCCCTTTAGAAATGGTACCTGGGGCTTGTTCCATAAATGGTCCTATATTCACTCATTGGTTAGAGGATTCTAACTGCATGACACATATAAAACTTAGCTAAATGTGATCTCCACACTATTACTGCATCTGTGTCTCCAAACCTTACATGCGCGGTGTGATTGGAGAACCTTAGGGCTCAGATTACTGGGGCTTTGTTGAGGTCCAGACAGACTTGTATGAATTTATTTGTGTCTGCATGTTAATAAATGTACTTTAATATATGTCTGTGTGGCACACAGTTTCATCTGAGCCCCTCTAATGTTACCTACCTCTAAATACTGGGGGCTACCATGATCCACCAAAGAAGACTCTAAGCCCTGTATGTGACCACACACTAAAGACCAGGTTTTCAACGTGAAAAGCGGCCGGGAGAATGTGGAGGGGCCCCAAGAAAACCCTGCTGCTGACAAACCAACAGTTGCGGGAGAGAAGGGCTATCTGGTAAGAAGCATCCAAGATGGGAAGTTTCTATGAATCCAGGAAAAGTCAACATGGTCTCACCCACACTTTTTGAACTCCCAGAAACACCCCTGAGAGTGTCGCGTGTGAAAATGACGCTGCCTCCTGCTCTCCTGCCTCTCATTCACCCATCCAACATACACACAGAGGCACTGCAATGTGCCGAGCACACATCTAAGAACCGAGGGCTCCTCAGTGAACAAAAGCCTGGGTTTCTGCCCTCAGGGAGCTTACAGTCCCCTGGATTCTGCAGAGTGGGTCCCAAGCACGCTCTTAACCGTCCCCAAGCTATTCTGACTAGCCCACAGGTTGGTCAGTGTCCACGGTGGACACTGTTGGTGCTCCACTCAGATGCCCTGGACTCTTTTTACCATTTCTGTGCTTCCCTCAGCCTCCCCTTGGTAGAGCATTAGCCGGTGACCTTAAAGCCCAGCCCCCCAGTTTCAGGTCTGGACCTTGACAAGATGTGACTTCCATGGTAAAGCTTCCACGAAGCCACCAGAGAGGACCTGGCATGAGCTCACTGCCTCACTCGGCATCCCCGACCCTTGTCTTTTCCTGGGCTCTTTACTGGTCTTCCTGGGAGCACTTCCCTAATAAGTCATTACACACAGGTCCTCATCTCAGGTCTGTTAAGAGCTGCTGAAGACAGTGATCCTAAACCCAGGCTTGCATACAGCCGATGCTCTCAGCCCATCACACCCAGGCTCCCCGACAGCGTGTGGGAGCGTGGGCAATGCCCAGATGAGCAGGACCTGGTCGCAGAACCAGAAGGCTGGTGCTGCAGTTTAGCATGACGCACACTTGGTTCCATGAAGTGGTGATGGGCTGGGGCTTGGGGTGGGCTGAGGGATTAATGCTGCCTGGGGCATCGGGGGAAAACTTCTTCCTCACGATAAACTCAGCACAATGACCGCGCAGACCCTCCTCTGTCTGGCCCCCACCCCTCACACCTTTCACCCTCTCCCACGGAGCCGCCTATGACTGCTTTGTCTGTGTCACCCATGCAACCTCATCACCCATTCTTGCCTGGCCTGTCCCTGGTAAGACTCACCCTGTGGGTCCAAATCCTTGCTTCTAATCAAGACTCAGAGCATCTCAGCACATTTCCAGGAAGGATTTATTTCTTCCAAAGGGAGCAAAGCAAGAAGGCTTCATGTAGGAAGACCTTAATAAACAGGAGGGATTTTTATATAGGCCCACAGGGAAAAGGAAGTCCCAGTGAGGGCAAGTGGGAAGCGGGAAAGGAAAGAGGAACAGAGACAATGGGTTCAACCCAGCAGGACACACAGGGTGAGAAGGGGAGGTAGGGGAGATAGAGCCAAAGGCTGGCCAGAATGTGCAGGGCCCAGAGGGCCAGCCCGGGAAGCTGGCTCCAGTTAGTGGGATGGAAAGAGCTGGAGGGTGGAGGGGTGCAGGGGGGCAAGACACAACATTTTGAAAATTAGGCTGTTAGGTCTGGAGGCTGATTCAATCTGAGAAGGGCAACGGCCTCCAAGTGCTCAAAGAAAACTGGGAATATTTGAGCACACAGGAGAATGGTAGTGTACTTTAGAGGTCTGACAAGGGGAGGTTAAGAGCCCAAGCCTACAGGCTGTGTGACCTTGGATGTGTTGCTTCCCTACTCTGAGCCTCTGTCTTCGCCTCAGAGAAATGGATATTACAATAGTCCATACTGTGATGGTTAATTAATTATATATGTCAACTTGACCGGGCCACAGGGTACCCACTCTTTTAGTCAAATATTATTCTGGAGTTTCTACTAGGATGATTTTGGATGAGGTTAACAATTTAATAGTTAAAGTAAATGCACGTGGGCCTCATCCAATCAGCTGAAGGCCTGCATAGAACAAACAAACCAATCCTCCCCAGAGCAGGAAAAAACCCTCCCTGAATCTGCCTTTTGACTTCATCTGCACCAGCTCTCCTGCGTCTCAAACCCACTGGCCCACATTGCAGATCTGGGCTTACCAGCCTCCATAATCATGTGAACCAATTATTTGTAAAAAAATCTCTTTTACACACACACACACACACACATACACATCCCATTGACTCTGTTTCTCTAAAGAACCCTAATACACACACATCATGGCACTGTGCAAATAAAGTGAGCTGACACCTGCAGAGCACTTAGAACAAGGCCTGGCACAAAATAAGTATTAATCTGGGATACAAATATGTGTGAATTAAGATTATTCTTCATCTAGGAAAGGTGATCATCATTTGAGCTCCTCCATTCAGGAATCCATACCACAGAGGTGTTCAATTAGCAATACTGGAAGAACAATCATCATAAATCCATACTCCTGTTACAGAAAAGCCATGCACCAAGCTTGGGGAAGGCAGGGGGGTAATTGCCTCAGGTTTTAAGTCATGCTAATGCTACAGTCCCCAATAAGCCTGCCTGATCCTCCTCTGACATCTCCAGGGACTGTCACACTGTATTTGGCTAAGAATTCACAATAAGATTGCAGATAGTTTTTAGCCCTGTAAGGCTAGAAGTTAAGCTGCAGAAATTAAGTTGTTTTGACTTTATGACCTGGTAGAAAAGTGACCCCCTAAGCTGTTGATTTCCCTGTTCTGTAGAAGGTTAGTCATATATCTGCTTGGTCATCTGATTGGGCCCCCACCTCCCTAAGGACCCCACAGATCCTTCTCCTTCCAATACTCTGAAACAGCACTCCAGTCACCCTGCTGGTTCCCTCATTAAAGAATTAAATCAAATGTTGATGCCTGGTTACTCTCTGTTTGTAGGAAAATTATGTTTAACACTCTAGAGGGAGCCAAATCGGTGCCAGGGGGTCCATGATTTCACACGAGATGTTTGAAATAATGTTTTCATGGAGGAAAAGATGCTGCCAGAGAAAGATGCTCACCACAGTGTTTCTCAGCCTTTTTTGTAGTTTTGTCTCCTCTCAGTAGCCTTTTTAGACATCTTTTCCCCAATCATCCCCCTCTTGTGCAACTTTAATACAACAGGTATACTTACATGTTTTCATAAACTGAGACTATTTGGAGGGCCCCAAACCATTCTAATAGCCAATATTTTTCACACCCTCTCTAAGAGCCCATGTGTTCTCAGTGGGGCAATAGGGCCCCAAGGGGGGACTTGAAGCTCTATCTTACCATTTATTTGATCTTGGGGAAGTAACTTTCTTTCCCAAGAACCCAGTTGTGGAACCCAGAGGTGGGAAGAGAGTGGGGGCATCACCCTTCCCAGGCGTGTCCGCACAATGTAACCAGACTCCATCACCTGCCCATGTATATAGACACACCCATCCTGCTCTGGTGTTTGGGATTTGAGGTTTTTTTATTTGTTTGGTCTGTCAGGTCACAGCGTCTTGAAGCTCTCCTTTTTTATTTCTATTAAAAATATTGTTAACTATAAATTGTTCATTGTCCACAGTTTAATTCTTTGCCCCTTACAGAGGTGAAGCCCTGCCCAAGCACCCCAGCTGCCCAGTCTCCCTGCTTCCCTGTGTGTGTCTGACAGCTTCCGCAGCGGAGACCATTTCTGTCCCACAGAGGAACATGCTGGAAAGACTTAGAAGAACTTCTATTAAAATAATTCTTCTATTTCAATACTTCGACTAAAATGATCAAAGTAGAGATGAAGTCACAGCTTCAAAGACAACCCTCATAGAACTCAAAGTTATTTAAAAGTTATGGGCCCTTAAAATGTAGAATGTTTCTCCTTCTAGATTCAGAAACCCTGGGGAGAACTAGAAACCCCACTAGATTCGGGTCTGCGGCTCTGTGGAGAACATGTTAGGGACAAAGCTTACACGTGACGCCATCTCAGGGGAGCCCCTTTCTGGGGAAATAGAGGGATAGGACTGGAAAATGAGCCCAGGGTGGCATCTACAGAAGCAAGGAGGGGATGCAGGAGAGAACCCCTTTCTTATCTCCAGATCATCAAAGAGATGCGCTTTCCGTTACTCAAGATTAAACCTCAAAAGTTTGATCCAAACTTTTGAAAAGAAGAAGCAAGGCAAAAGTTTCAAATAAGCCATGAATCAATCAATTATTCAACTGAAAAAAGATCAACAACATGACCAGTACAGCCAGCAGGGCAGTTAAAGTGCCACTGAAAGTGAAAGTGGGAAAGAGGGTTTTTCTCCTGGAGTTTTAAGATAACCCAAAAAACAAAGGGTAAAGAATTCAAACCTAGATTTCTTAGACCAGCCCACATGGTTTTCTTCCCACTCCTTTAGTCCTTCACACCCAAGTGTCTTCCAAACGCTTTTGCAATCCACTTGAGTCTCTGTATAATTGAATTTAAATCAGATTACTTTAATACAGGGAATTTTCTTGAGTGCCTACTAAGCCCACCAGTACACGCATTTCCAGTGCAAAGAGGAAAGCTGATACTGGATTTCTACCATCAGTAGAATTTTCCTCCTAAATATGAGCAAAAGAAAATATATAAGTGAAAAATTACAACTGCTATCTTGGGTCAAATGAAATTAAATGTTTCTGATGCCCTAGGAAGAAACATTTTCTAAGTCATCAAGTATAACTAAGTAAAGTTACTCCTGCCACTTATTACTCACAAAGATGCACCAAATTTGTCAGCACACTTTCCCTATAGTGCAACACATTTTGTAAGTCTCCTCCTACTGCCACTGAAAAATGTGTTTCAGCTTAAGGCTACATACAACCAATTCCTGTTGTGTAGTTATGTTCTATAAATTCACTGCAAACATTGAATTAGTAAATACTGAACCATTGCTCCTAGGGGAAAAACAAGTGTTTGATTCCTGAGAACCTCTAGTCACATTTTCCTCAACCAATCAATACATAACTTTATCTTATGTGTATTTCCATTTAAAGACCTCTTACTTAATATGTATTGTTGACCCATTAACATTGAACCCAACCAATAGCACCATAGCTCATGCCTGAATGCAGCTCATCTAATACACATATTTTCTCTGCAAGGTACATCATGCCCTTCTTGCCCTTGGGAACACTAGACAGCACTTCAGCATAGGTTTGAGAGTTATTTTAAACAGCAAAATCACCAACAGGAAGCACAAGAGTACAAAAGAAAAAATGTGGCACTAAATAAACTGGGAAAAAGACACTTATTTACAGTATGAGGCCTGAAACCAGAAGGCAGAGCATCACCTTGTTTGACCTGTGCTGGAAACAAGAGACTCAGATTTTTCTCCAAAATGCCCACATCCACAAATAACTGTGAAAGTGCTGATTCTGAGTACTGATTTTGAGATTACAAGTAAATTCTAGTGAGTAGGTGAGTTCACTACATAGAATCTATGAATAATGAGGATCAATGGTATGTCTGACTTTAGCTCCTATAGCAGAGAGCATCAGAGCTGAGCTTGCAGTGTCATCCAAATATATACAGACTTCACACCCAATATAAATACTTCATTTCCATTCTTTGTGTTTGCAAGAATCCCATCCTCCTCTTGGCAGTGAAGGGAAGCAGAATATGCCACCACAAAATATGCCTCTTTGTCTTACTGATTATTTTGAATTAAAGGTACTCAAGGAACAACTAGCACAAGAAAGACACTCTGACCCTCCTTTGTCCCCTGAAAGCAGGACATAAATCTCCCATGTGAAAGTTACCTTCCTGGACCAGGAGAAAGAAAGGCCTCCTTATCACCAGAGATAAGGAATTAGGGCTGAGAAGGTTGAATAAGCGACCATGCTACTTCTTCACCAATTGCCTACCCTAAGCCCAAGCTCCTTTGTCTTTCCAATTCATCACAAATGTATTATGCTTTGTCTAAAAGATACACAAAAGCTTCCTGTGCTGGTCACATCATTGAGTCTCACATTTTTAGGGGGTCCCATCATACAAAATTAAATTTGTTTTTCTCCTCTTATCTGTGTTATTTCAATTTAATTATTACACCAGCCAAAGAACCTGAAAGAGAAGAGAGACAGTTTCTGCCCCTATAGCAACCAGTTTTACCTGTTAGAAAGTTCTTCCTCCCTTGCTAGGCCACCAGTCCCAGTGGTTAAAAGAATGGAACCCTGGAGCCTGACACCTGATTTTATGTCCCATCATTTACAAGCCTTGGCCTTTGGCAACTCAACCTCACTGAGTCTCAATTTCTTATCTTTAAAATGGGGATAATAAAACTACCTACCTCATTGGGTTGCTGAGAGACATTATGGATAAAGTGAAGGTTCCTGTGGCCAGGATTCTCACCTGGCTCTGGTTGGCTGGCTCACTACACATGTGTGGACAATACGTTGTTATTGACTCTATATAAAGAGCTCCGCCCAGTGCTCTGGGTGACACAGTGGCATGGCTGCAAGGCTGCAGGAGAGCAGAGACAAGTCTGGAGTGGTGACAGCGCCGAGGACAGAGACTGAGACGGCTGCGGGGGCAGAGAGGGCCAGAGGCAGAGACCGGCTTGCTGCATGCAAACTCACTCTGAGTGGACAGGGTTTTTAGTGATTGACCTGACACCATGGGAATAAAGTTTGGTATAACCCTTTCACCCCAAGAACGTTCTACTGTCATTTCTTTGGTCATATTGAATCCATAGTGAATTTGCCTGGGGCTGAAACCCATTGGCAAGACAGATATTTAAATGATACAATAAGTTTAAAGCACTTACCTACAAGCCTAGCATGGCCTGAACAGAAACATTTCCCACTGCAGTCACACAGAAGCCATACATGCCACACTTCTTTCCTTCTGGTTTTCAGAGCTGTGAGCTACATTGCCAGCACTGTAAGAGAGAAAACAACAGTGTCCTTAGAAGATTCATTTTAACAGGATTTCTTCTTTAACTATTCAAGTGAATTTAATCACAGAAAAGGGGAAAAAATGCAGTTTCATGGGAGTTCCCTAGTGCTTTCCAGATCACAAGCTCTGCCTTAGCAAACCATCTGCCTCTGTAAAGTGAAGGTTTCATCAAAGATCTCCAAGGACCAGCAGAACAATGTTCCATCCCAGCCTCACTTCTGAGCACATTTTTCCCTCCTCTTACCCTGTGCCCTCCAAGACACTCCAGCTATTTTAATGTTGACTATCAAAATTAAAAACAAAAGTTCATAAGATGTTCTTGTATCTTGAGTCTTTGTTTACTGCAGTGGTTCTCAACTGGGGACAATTGTGCCTGTGTGAGGACAATTGGCAAAGTCTGGAGACATGTCTGATTGTCACACATGGGTCCGGGGAGGTCCTCCTGGCCTCTCTCGGGGGGAGGCTGAGGACACTGCCAACATCCTACAAGGCACCAGGACAGCCTCCACAACACGGAACTATCCAGCCCAAAACGGCACTAGTGCCCAGGCTGAGAAAGCCTGGTTTCTCTTAAAAGCCCAGTTCCCACGGATGACTTGATTTCCATTGGCACTGAGATCCAGGATGCAAGAGCAATGGGGCTGCCTGCTTTGCGTTGTGTTCTCGTCACAACCTGTGATTTCCTGCCAGCTCTGAGAGTATGTGATCTGTAGCATTACTGGCTATTTGAATACCCCACAAAGCTTAATTCTGCCCTAAACCTAGTTCCAATGGCCTTTTTCCTAGAATAAGATCTGACCAAGCTATTTTTAAAAACCTAAAACTAAAATCTAGAAATGATATGTGGATTTGGTTAAGTCACAGGCCTTCAACCTCAGTGGAAATAATCACATGGCACTGCTTTACCCTGATAAAGAATTAGCACCTGGTTGGGGATGGGAATGTTGGTGGCTGGGGTGGCTTTAAATTATGAATGACTGATGTTCACACCCTCACACTTACTCTTCCTCACTCTGGAGAAATCATGACATATACACCTAAGGATGCTTTCAAGTTCTTTTCAGCTGAGAGCCTTTTTTCTGTTTGCTAATCCCGCTGTTCCTCAGAACCTTATCAGAATCACAGCATGCTCTACAACTATTTCCCAGACTGTTTTTGACCAGCTTCTAGTGAAGACAGTCTCTTAACACCCACACCAAGCAGTAATAGTAAGACAGTCTCCCCTCTGACGTCATTGGCTGTTTCCACAACAGGCTTAAACCCACCAGGATAACCCTAAAGAGGTGTATGCAATAGCCTCATGCTGTGCTTAGCTCTTCCAGTCAAGGCTGAGCAAACGCCATGTAATTAGAAAAAAAAGAAGAGAGGGAGTAGCAGTACCTCCATGTTGTTCAACTCCATTGCCTTACGGGGAGTGTGTCACAACTGAGCACCCTGTGGAAGGCACCACCAGGCTTCTCCAATTATCTCCTTAGACCTGCAGAAAACAGCCTGGGTACAAGGATTTTCAATCGCCCTTCCCATTTTTTCATTTTGTATTTGATCACCTCATCAGTAGCACCAGAGATGAGTGGCCCCCATCTGACAGATCAGGAAAACTGAGCTAAAGAGAAGTTCCCTGCCTTGCCCCAGGCGGTCACACGACTGATGCAGGCTCGAGAGTACAGTCCCTCTGACCCTGGCTGCCTGGGGAGATCGTCACTGGAACATAAACTGAGATACTTTCACAAACTTCCAAGAAAGAATTGCACCTCCGCCTGACTAACAAAAACATTTGTGATGGCATCTAATGGAAATGCCCCTACTTAGGGGCACCCACCTCAGCCCATCTTCAGTTATAATGTAGGCAAAGAATTGTTTCTTTTATAAGTTATTAAATCTTTAGTCTTAAGATTTGCTAAACTCTACAGATAGATAACCATAAGGGTAGAAGCAATAATACACAATTTATTAGTGAGGAAACTTAGGTTTCGAGAAGGAGAAGTGGTCTGAGTCCCAGAACTGTGTATTTAGACCCAGATCTACCTGAGCCCAGAGCCCAGACTTTTACCCTGCACACGTCACTGCCTCCACCATTCTTGCAACTGAGACATAAGATCCATACAGTACACACATTTTTATGTCACCATCACCCAAATCAAGGGACAGAACTTTTCCGTCCAGTCATCAGGAGACGCCCACACTTTTGTGGGTTTTATCTCCTCGAGCTCTACCAGGTTCTCACAGAGAATATTGGCAAAAAAAATCCCTCCTGCTTCTGGCAGGGGAAAAGGAACCACTTTGAAATACACCACACACTCTGTTCTTCTTCGCAAGGCCCACCCTCAGAAGAAACTATTTTACCAGAGCCTGGCCTCCTCAGGTTTTATTAGAGCCTAACTGAGCTAGGGGAGGGAAATTCCCATCTCCATCTCACTCTAACCACCCTGCCCCACCTCTAAGAGGGGGAAACATCTGAGAAGCACTTGTAAAGTCCACAATCCAGAGGCACCAGCTCACTAAAAGCTGAGACTCCATCATAGGACAATAGAATTATTCTCCTACCCCAACCACTGAGACAGGGACCATGGGTGTAGTCAGAGTAGGGTGAGGGCCTCCAGAAAAAGCAGGGCAGGATATTTACAGTCAGCAATATAACAATAGGCAAAGAAGTCCCTTTTGAAACGCTGTTAAGCATTATGCAAAGTCAAGGTCACACTAACCCTCTAGGATCAAGATACAAGACTAAGAATATAGACATCTTCAGTAAGGTCAGTTAAAACTCAAAAGGCCAGGATCAACTTGGCCTAAAATGATTGAGTGGTTTTACAAATAGGGAAGGGTATCACAGCATAACCTCTGACTTTACTGTAAACAACCCTAGCAAGCAGAGAACAACCCAGCCCACCTTGAGGGCAGGGCAAGTGGTACAAGTACACACCCCTAAGCTTTTTTTTGTATAATTTATTTTGGTATCATTAATCTACAATTACATGTGCAATATTACGATTATTAAACTACCCCCTTCATCAGGTCCCCCCCACTAACCCCATTACAGTCACTGTCCATCAGTGTAGTGAGATGCTATAGAATCACTACTTGTCTTCTCTGAGTTGTACAGCCCTCCCCATGCCCCCCCAACATTACATCTGCTAATCGTAATGCCCCTTTTTCCCTCTTGTCCCTCCCTTGCCACCCATCTTCCCCAGTCCCTTTCCCTTTGGTAACTATTAGTCTGTTCTTGGGTTCTGTGAGTCTGCTGCTGTTTTGTTTCTTCAGTTTTTTTTTTCTTTGTTCTTATACTCCACACATGAGTGAAATCATTTGATACTTGTCTTTTTCGGCTTGGCTTATTTCACTGAGCATAATACCCTCTAGCTCCATCCATGTTGTTGCAGATGGTAGGATTTCTTTTCTTCTAATGGCTGAATAGTACTCCATTGTGCATATGTGCCACATCATCTTTATCCATTCATCTACTGATGGACACTTAGGTTGCTTCCATTTCTTGGCTATTGTAAATAGTGCTGCAATAAACATAGGGGTGCATCTGTCCTTTTCAAATTGGGCTGCTGCATTCTTAGGGTAAATTCCTAGGAGTGGAATTCCTGGGTCAAATGGTATTTCAATTTTGAGTTTTTTGAGGAACCTCCATACTGCTTTCCACAATGGTTGAACTAATTTGCAGTCCCACCAGCAGTGTAGGAGGGTTCCCTTTTCTCCACATCCTCGCCAACATTTGTTGTTGTGTTTTGGATGTTGGCCATCCTCACTGGTGTGAGGTGATATTTCATTGTGGTTTTAATCTGCATTTCTCTGATGATTAGCGATGTGGAGCATCTTTTCATGTGCCTGTTGGCCATCTGAATTTCTTCTTTAGAGAATTGTCTATTCATGTCCTCTGCCCATTTCTTAATTGGATTATTTGCTTTCTGTTTGTTAAGGTACATGAGTTCTTTATATATTTTGGATGTCAACCCTTTATCAGATAGGTTTTTTTTATGAATATATTCTCCCATACTGTAGGATGTCTTTTTGTTCTACTGATGGTGTCCTTTCCTGTACAGAAGCTTTTCAGCTTGATATAGTCCCACTTGTTCATTTTTGCTTTTGTTTCCCTTGCCCGGGGAGATATGTTCATGAAGAAGTTGCTCATGTTTATGTCCAAGAGATTTTTGCCTATGTTTCTTTCTAAGAGTTTTATGGTTTCATGACTTACATTCAGGTCTTTCATCCACCTTGAGTTTACCTTTGTGTATGGGGCTAGACAGTAGTCCAGTCTCATTCTCTTACATGTAGCTGTCCAGTTTTTCCAACACCAGCTGCTGAAGAGGCTGTCATCTCCCCATTATATATCCAAGGCACTTTTATCAAATATTAATTGACTGTATATGTTTGGGTTAATGTTTGGATTTTCTATTCTGTTCCACTGGTCTGTGGGTCTGTTTTTGTGCCAATACCAAATTGTCTTGATTACTGTGGCTTTGTAGTAGAGCTTGAAGTTAGGGAGCGTAATTCCCCTGTTTTATTCCTCCTTCTCAGGATTGCTTTGGCTATTCGGGGTCTTTTGTGGTTCCATATGAATTTTAGAATTATTTGTTCCAGTTCATTGAGAAAAGCTGTTGGTAGTTTGATAGGGATTGCGTTGAATCTGTAGATTGCTTTAGTTAGTATAGCCATTTTGACAATATTTATTCTTCCTAGCCAAGAGCATGGGATGCATTTCCATTTGTTAGTGTCCTCTTTAATTTCTCTTAGGAGTGTCTTGTAGTTTTCAGAGTACAGGTCTTTCACTTCCTTCGTTAGGTTTATTCCTAGGTATTTTATTCTTTTTGATGCAATTGTCAATGGAACTGTTTTTCTGACCTCTCTTTCTGTTCATCATTAGTGCATAGGAAAGCAACAGATATCTGTGTGTTAATTTTGTATGCTGCCACTTTGCTGAATTCAGATATTACTTCTAGTAGTTTTCGAGTGCAGTCTTTAGGGTTTTTTATGTACAGTATCATGTCATCTGCAAATAGTGACAATTTGACTTCTTCTTTACCAATCTGGATGCCTTGTATGTCTTTGTTTTGTCTGATTGCTGTGGCTAGGACCTCCAGTACTATGTTGAATAACAGTGGAGAGAGTGGGCATCCCTGTCTTGTTCCCGATCTTAGATGAAAAGCTTTCAGCGTCTCGCCGTTAAGTATGATGTTAGCTGTGGGTTTGTCATATATGGCCTTTATGATGTTGAGGTACTTGCCTGTCTATACCGATTTTGTTGAGAGTTTTAATCATGAATGGATGCTGAATTTTGTCAAATGCTTTTTCAGCCTCTATGGAGATGATCGTGTGGTTTTTGTTCTTCTTTTTGTTGATGTGGTGGATGATGTTGATGGATTTTCGAATGTTGTACCATCCTTGCATCCCTGGGATGAATCCCACTTGATCATGGTGTATGATCCTCTTGATGTATTTTTGAATTCGGTTTGCTAATATTTTGTTGAGTGTTTTTGCATCTACGTTCATCAGGGATATTGGTCTGTAATTTTCTTTTTTGGTGAGGTCTTTTGCCAGGTTTTGGTATTAGAGTGATGCTGGGTTCATAGAATAAGTTTGGAAGTATTCCCTCCTCTTCTATTTTTTGAAAGACTTTAAGGAGAATGGGTGTTATTTCTTCTCTATATGTCTGGTAGAATTCAGAGGTGAATCCATCAGGCCCGGGGGTTTTGTTCTTGGGTAGTTTTTTGATTACCAATTCGATTTCGTCGCTGGTGATTGGTCTGTTCAGTTTTTCTGTTTCTTGCTTGGTCAGCCTTGGAAGGTTGTATTTTTCTAAGAAGTTGTCCATTTCTTCTATGTTTTCCAGCTTGTTAGCATATAGATTCTCATAATATTCTCTTATGATTCTTTGTATTTCTGTGGGGTCCGTCGTTATTTTTCCTTTCTCATTTCTGATTGTGTTTATGTGTGTAGATTCTCTTTTTCTCTTAATGAGTCTGGCTAGGGGTTTATCTATTTTGTTTATTTTTTCAAAGAACCAGCTCTTGGTTTCATTGATTTTTTCTATTGTTTTATTCTTCTCAATTTTATTTATTTCTTCTCTAATCTTTATTATGTCCCTTCTTCTGGTGACTTTGGGCCTCATTTGTTCTTCTTTTTCCAATTTCAGTAATTGTGTCTTTAGACTATTCATTTGGGATTGTTCTTCCTTCTTTAAATAGGCCTGGATTGCAATATACTTTCCTCTTAGAACTGCCTTTGCTGCATCCCACAGAAGTTGTGGCTTTGTGTTGTTGTTGTCTTTAGTCTCCATATATTCTTTGATTTCTGTTTTGATTTGGTCTTTAACCCATTGATTAATTAGGAGAATGTTGTTACGTCTGCATGTATTTGTGAGCCTTTTTGAATTCTTTCTAAAATTTATTTCTAGTTTTATACCTTTGTAATCTGAGAAGTTAGTTGGTAGGATTTCAATATTTTTGAATTTACTGAAGTTCTTTTTGTGGCCTAGTATGTGATCTATTCTGGAACATGTTCCATGTGCACTTGAGAAGAATGTGTATCCTGCTGCTTTTGGGTGCAGAGTTCTTTAGATGTTTGTTAGGTCCATCTGTTCTAGTGTGTTGTTCAGTGCGTCTGTGTCCTTACTTATGCTCTGTCTGGTTGATCTGTCCTTTGGAGTGAGTGGTGTGTTGAAGTCTCCTCAAATGAATGCATAGCTGTCTATTGCCTCCTTTAATTCTGTTAGTATTTGTTGCACATATGCTGGCACTCCTGTGTTGGGTGCATATATATTTATAATGATTATATCTTCTTGTTGGACTGACCCCTTTATCATTATGTGTTGTCCTTCTTTATCTCTTGCTACTTTCTTCATTTTGAAGTCTATTTTGTCTGATACAAGTACTGCAACACCTGATTTTTTCTCCTTGTTGTTTGCCTGAAATATCTTTTTCCATCCCTTCACTTTTAGTCTGTGTATATCTCTGGTTTTGAGGTGAGTCGCTTGTAAGCATTATATAGATGGGTCTTGCTTTTTTATCCATTCTGTTACTCTGTGTCTTTTGATTGGTGCATTCAGTCCATTTACATTTAGGGGATTATTGATAGATATGTACTTATTACCATTGCTGGCTTTAGATTCGTGGTTACCAAAGGTTCAAGGGTTGCTTCTTTACTATCTAATAATCTAACTTAACTTTCTTGTTAAGTTATTGTAAACACCGTCTGATGTTTCTTTATTTCTCTCCCTTTTTATTCTTCCTCCTCCATTCTTTCTATACTAGCTGTTTTATTCTTAGCCTTTAGTTATTATTTGGATGGTCTACTTTCTTTGCTATGATTTTATTTTCTCTGGTGACATCTTTTTAGGCTTAGGGGTGCTTCCCTCTAGAGCAGTCCGTTTACGATATCCTGTAGTGGTGGTTTATGAGAGGCAAACTCTCTCAACTTTCGCTTGTCTGGAAATTGTTTAATCCCTCCATCATATTTAAATGATAATAGTGCTGGATACAATATTCTTGGTTTGAGGCCCTTCTGTTTCATTCCGTTAAATATATCATGCCATTCTCTTCTGGCCTGTAAGGTTTCTGTTGAGAAGTCTGATGATAGTCTGATGGGTTTTCCTTTATAGGTGATCTGTTTTCTCTCTGTAGCTGTCTTTAATACTCTGTCTTTATCTTTGATCTTTGCCATTTTAATTATTATGTGTCTTGGTGTTGTCTTCTTTGGGTCCCTTGTGTTGGGAGATCTGTGGGCCTCCGTGGATTGCAAGACTATTTCCTTCCCCAGCGAGGGAAAGTTTTCAGCAATTATTTCTTCAAAGACACTTTCTATCCCTTTTTCTCTCTCTTCTTCCTCTGGTCTCCTATAATGCGAATATTGTTCCGTCTGAATTGGTCACACAGTTCTCTTAATATTCTTTCATTCCTAGAGATCCTTTTATCTCTCTCTGCCTCAGCTTCTCTGTATTCCTGTTCTCTGTTTTCTATTCCATTAACAGTCTCTTGCATCTCATCCAGTCTGCTGTTAAGCCCGTCGATTGCTTGTCTGATTTCTGAATTGTCTTTCCTCACTCCCCTCACTTCCTCCCTCAGCTGTTGCACATTTCTCTGTAGATCCATCAGCATGGTTATGACTTTTATTCTGAATTCTTTTTCAGGAAGACTGTGCATTTCCATCCCCTCAGGCTCCCTCTCTGGGTTGTCTGGTTGATTTTAGTCTGGACCATAGTCCTCTGTCTTTTCATGGCTATAGAAGTGGTTGCTGGTAGTTGCCACGTATGTCAGCTGGGTTCTTTAAGACTTTAGAAAGAAAGAAAGAAAAGAAAGAAAAGAAAAAACAAAGAGAAGAAAAAACAAAAAACGAAAAAAATCGCCCACCGGAAGTAGATTCTGTGGGGATGCTGTAGGTGGCGCTGTTGCTCTGCTATTCCGCAGCCTTGGCTCCGCCGCTCCGTAGGGCCCTTTATAGCTCTCGCCGGGGTGGGAACGAATAGGAGGCTGTTGATCTCTGTGAGAAGTCTAAGAGCAGCCACCCTTTCCCAGGCACCAGCTAAGGGGTTCGAAACTCCCCAGGACTCCCAGCCTGCTGGGCTGAGTGTGTCGGGGCAATCTGGCTCCTTCGCTGGGCTCCTGTCTCTTTAAGACCGCTGAAAAAAGCACACGCTTTCCTTTTTTTTTTTCCTTCCCCGGAGCCAGCTGCAAGCACCCTGGCGTGTTCCCCACTCAGATCCTGCACCCTCTGTCTCTCCAATCTCTGCTACACAGTGCGATGTGTGTCAGCGCTCCCCGTGCAGATCACCGGGGCTGGTTATTTCACAGGGTGTACTTCCACTCCCTCCTGGCTCTGAATCCTCTCCTCCCGCCATTGCACTGGGGTGGGGGAGTGCTCAGGTCCCGCCGAGTCACGGCTCCATATCTTACCCGCCTCACGGGGTACTGTGTCCTCTCAGGTATAGGTGCATGCTGTGCCCTTTCCTGTGTATTCTGGTCTCTCTTTTAGGAATAGTTTTATTTGCTGTATTTTCAGATATATATAGTTTTGGGAGGAGATTTCTGCTGCCCTGCTCATGCTGCCATCTTCCTGGATGTCCCCCCCTAAGCTTTTTTTCATGTTCTGGAAAAATCCTCATTTGCCTATAAAAATCCCCTAGACAACGCACCACCCCGGGACTCCCTTGTCCCCTCCTGGCGTGAGCCGGGAGCTCTGTCCTTCCACTTTATCTCTAAATAAAAGCCTGTACCTTGCTCTCCTACCTTGCCTGTTTGCCAAGCTCATTCTTCGGCTTCATGAACAAGAACCTCGGCATCACGACCTTACCACCAAATTACTAAACATCTGTTAACAGCAATTCCTTTTATATAGTACATTATGTCTGACTATCAAGAAAAATTCTAGGACCTACTAAAAAAAATTTTTTTTTTTTGAGAAGACAGGGCAAGCTTTAGAACCATATTCAGACATGGCAGGAATGTTAGAATTATCAGAGTGGGAACTTAAAACCACAATAATTTACATACTAAATGAAACAGCCAGAATCCTATTTAAATGGCCCCAATCCAGAACACTAACATCAAATGCTCTCTAGGATGTGGAGCAACAGGAACTACCATTCATTAATGGTGAGAATGCAAAATGGTACAGCCACTCTGAAAGACAGTTTGGCAATTTCTTACAAAACTAAACATACTCTTACTATAAAATCACATAATCACACTCCTTGGTATTCACTCCATACTCACTGCTGGCTCCTAATTCAGATCTGCATTGTCCCCTCCTCTGAGAGGAGGCATAAAGGAGGAATGGAAGCCCTCTCTCATACCTGAATAAGATCACCTGTAGTTTCAAGTCATCTTATTTTAAGAGGTAACTGTTTAATAGTCTCTCCTCAATGGAAAGGCAATTTAGAGGATTACTAGAGTACTCAAAGAAGGATTGAGGGGAGCAGTAGGAACTATGTCAGTCTTATACATCGGTCTTACAGTGTTTTGTTTTAAATACCTTTTAACTCTTTTTCATTAGCCTTTTGCAATGAATCTTTCAATGAAACTATTTTGGAATTTTGAAGCCTTTTGGAGGCTTCTGCATGCCAATTAAAATACGTATCCCATTTGTTAATTTGGAACCCTTACATCCAAGAGCATTTCTTATATGATTTTATCTAATTGGAACATTCCCCATAATGGCCATCATAATTCTACATTGTCTTTAATGAGATTTTGCCATTTTTGTAAATATCTACAGCTTCCAGGACCACAGTCTTTATACATAAAATAAGTTGGCAGGCTGGAAGGTGGCACACTCCATTCTTTGGATATAAAGGATCTCATTTATTTTAACTAGGCCTTTGGGTTTCTTAGAATCAAATAATACGTAAGAGGGGCATGCCACCAGGTGGGGTGGTTTACAACATACCTTGTTGTGTGGAAATTTTCTTGGGGTTGGCAGGCAACCTAGTGTCAGTCTAACCAGTTCCATGACCAACTTATCCTATCACAGGACTCTTCTTGAAATGGAAAGAATGCTAACTGCCTTTAAATGCTTGACCTGTGCCCACCAATTTTTGTGGCTTTCTGGCATCTGAGATTTTCACTAAGAACAGCCTTTACTGGACCCAATGCAGCTTAAGTCAGACCCCATCCAACTCTGGACATAGTACAGTTTTTAACTCAAACCTAGTCCAATGCTGGCCAGTAAAAGAATGCACATGGAAAGTTGGACTGTGGAAAAGGATTGAACTAGCAGACCTCAACAAATGGGGAAGGCAGAGTAATTCCCAACAAATGAATAACTGGAGCTGCCACCCACAGCTCCTAACTTGGAATGTGGGGAAGGACTCCAAACAAATGGGGAACTACACATGAACCATCGGGAGTTCCCAGAGTAGAATCTGGGGAGAGAATCAAGGGCTCAGGTTTCCATTCAAATAGGAACTAACTGGAAAACAAATTAGATCAGGAGATTGACACAAAGAGAACCGAGCTCAGAACAGAGAGGAACTAACCCACAAACCTCAGAAAAGCAAAAAAGTCAGTACTCGAAGGGTTCACGGGGTGCCACACCTGTTTCTCATCCCCAAATGACATCAAAAGTTTACTTTGGCTCCTGTCACTGTCACCAAATCTGTCAAAGAAAACAGAATTCAATTGAGTAAATTTGAAGACCTAATTGGCTTTACTGAATGATTCATGAATCTGGCAGCTTTCCATCTAGCAAGTGGGAAGGAGCTCCAAGGAGCTTTATGAAATGGAAGGCTTTGTAGGCAGAAGGAAGGTGGAACAAGGAAGTTAAAAGACTGGATTATTTCAGGTAAGGTTTCCTTCCTATAGGGAAATAGGGAGTCTTACCATGCAGATTACCTCACTAGTGCTCATCAGGGAATTACAGAGTGATCGGTTTAAAATTCCACTCCTGGGAGAGACTGAAACTGCAGTTAGGTTAGGTAGTGAGACTTGGTTAGGCTTAGCAAGTGGCCCCATTTTAGACTTGTGTTGTTTTTTTTTACACAGTATGAAAAGTGAAATTGGGATGCCATTTTTTTTTCTAGAAGGTTCTGTGTTTCTCCAGAGCTGTACACTAAATAAGTCATATTTTCCCCACTAATTTAATATGTCAGCTTTTCCATGTAATAAATTCTTCTATGTATCCAGATATGATGAACCCACACTTTCACATCTGTTGAACCTCATCTGCTATCAAAGGCAATCTGTGTCTTTGGAACACCAAGCAAAGAAAGCCTTCCCTCTTTCTTCATTTCCTCATTAACTCATTAGCATGGAGTTGCTAAGACAGCTAGTTACAACTGCTTGTAAATGTATGATGCAAAGACCACCGGAAATGATGGCCCAGACTTCTCCAGACCCAGTTGGTGATGATCAGAAAGCCCTCTTAGGTTGGGTTTCAGTAATGCCCAGCAGAGCCTGATACAGGATTGACAAAGCATATCATCTCCAGACAGCCAATTTACTGCTACTTGCAAACATTAGCAGCATTGAATCCATAAATGGAGATTTTGATCTCAACCCCATGAGAATAGGACTTCACCCAGCAAAGAATTCTGCTTTGAATTAGACTTAAGAGAAGCCCTTCCCGAGACACCTCTGCCTACAGGAGCATTTCCTTCTTCCTTTACCATGTGACTCAGACTCAGAACCAATCTGAACAGTTTGGGGTTTTTTTCACATTTTCTTGGAAAATATTGCTTTCAGTAAAGTTCTGTCACAGTTATTATTAAAACAGCCTTCTCCTGTGCCAAAGGATGTGAACAACCTTGAGCATTCAAAAGTGTCAATGTTAGGCCATCTAAATAACATTGACTCGCAGCTAGTGCTCCCCAGCTCTTTATCAGGGTCTGGGCTGAAGCTACTAGGGAAGATAAAGACCAGTGTGACTTTTCCTTATTCCTCAAGGAGGTTATAACACACTGAGTAAAATAACAATTGTACAAATGTCAACATGAGCAGATCGGTTCATGCAAGGGTGAGAGGCTTGGCTGGGGAGTCTTCCAGTATAACTTCTAGCATGTGACTTCATCTTTCTGGGTTTCTCTTTTCTCACCTGAAAAATGAAATAAAACCCATACTTAGCTCATACTGCCAAGGAGAGGAATCAATGAAACACAGGCATAGAGAGTACGCTACGGTACCTGTGACTAGTGGTGCGCTGTGGGCACTTTCCTGCAAGAACTGGTCTTATTACAAAACGCTATGGGAGGACACTGGAGGGACCCATTCATTACTTCTTGGGCCTTTGAGGACTTAGAATTCAGGAAAAGGCAATTTGGAGACAGTACACAGGCAGGTTAGAGGAATTCCAAGGTGCCTGAAGGATGCACTGCTTTCTGAGATTAGTTCACAGAAGAAGTACAGGACCAGAGGGGACCAAGAAGGATGTGGTAAGGAATTCCACCTGATTCCATGGACATGGCATAAGCTCCTGGATCCAGCCAGAGAGCTCAGCAACCTACATGTGTTGAACAAAAGCATGCATTCTCTTTTTCTCATTTTCCTCTTGAACCCAGGCATATATTTCCTTATTCAGTTATACCTTCACTTAGCTTTCCCTCCACAGTCACCTTAAATGCTGTATGATCTTGCTAGGATCATTAACCTTGTCTTGTCCTTTGTCCTCTTCCCTGAAGCTGGTCACAGGACTGGGGGGATGTTGGTTGGTAACATTAATGTTGCAGAGCTGACACCACACCTGGAGTCAACATGAACCACCAGGACCACCCAGAGCAGCTCCAGGAAGATAGGATGGCACGTAATTCCAAGAAATGTCAAGTCCTCTCCAATTTCTGCCCTAACCCTCACATTCCTTTGCCAATAGCATATAACCTGCAAGGTAGATTTGGGAAAGGCCCGCCGCCTTCTCTTTGGGCTGACCTTCTGATGATAAAGCCTCAAACCTGGTGACTTAGATTGGCTTGCTACACATTGGTCACATGAATCTGGATTTGGGGGTTCAGTAACACTCTGACACTTTGTCCCTTGCATTTGAAACAGAAGCATTGTTGCAGAAACTGCAGGAACTATGAACAAGGAGTTGAGACTCCGAGACGTTTGGTGAGAAGCAGTTTATTAGTGCTGGCACTGGCTCAGCAGATTCATATCCAAAGGCTGAGGCCCAAGAGCAGCTGGGCCGTGTCTTGTATACCTTCACTACAAGGGTAAAGAGTCATCCCCAGGAATGTTGCAGTGGGAGCTGTTAGTGTACTATAGGTTCAGCCAGAATTCTGGTTATATTGTAATCTATCTCTGTAACGGTTACCTGGATACCCTACTATAAACTAATGGGCCTCCATGGCTATGATCAACAAGCTGTTCCTTATCACTGGGTCGCATTTAGATTGTTACATTGTTTCAACCTCAAGTACTCAAGCACCTTTGATTCCTTTACATTCCTGAAGCCTCCACAGAAACTTTCTCTCCTTGGCTTCCTACCACAGCGTCTCCAGGGCTCTGCTACTTGCTATGCCATCTTCCCGGGTACAAGATGCTAACAGGTTCTCATTAGAAGACCACTTGCCATTTTCCTATTTTATTTCAATAAATACTAATACCCTCCTCCAATCTGACATAATAAACAAATCACTGCCACCTTGTTCTTCCAGGCAGGTAAATTCTATTTTGCTTCCTCTTTGAGTGACAGAGGCTGAGAAAATACAACAAAAGTATGCCTTGATAGTACTGTCAGAACACAGCTTTTCTAAGGCATTTATCAAGCCTACAAGGGGAGAAGAGAACAAACCCTGAGAAAGCCAAGTTTTCAAAGATTTAAAGATGCATAAAATTCATTTTTAAAAAGAAACAAATGTATCATATCTAATTAGAGTGAATGTTTTCTGAAAACAGCAAGCCCCTAACTGGCACCCCAGCAATGCCAACTTTAAATCTAAGGTTGACATGGAAAAAAGTAAAGATAAATGGGGCTACCAGGGAAAAATACAGATCTGATGTCACCTCTAGCCAAGCAGACAGGGCCAGTGTTCAGAATTCATTAGGTTTGCTAACCTAATCAAAAGCAGGAGGGGCCTCAGAAGCACATCTACTGGGAGGGGATGGGCTCCGTTTGTCTACTCTGTGGACAGCCAGAATGACCCTTTCAAAATGTAAATCTGATCATGGCACACCCTGCAGGATCCTCCCCAGTCCCTCTTCACCCCTCTGACTCATCTTGACCTCCATTCCACATCTCAACCTTCCTTCTCCTGATCCACCTTTGTGCTCCTGCCTTAGGGCATTTTTTAATAGATCTTCTCAGTGAGTTGACCACTGTTGTGCCAGATACTTGCTGATACTGTTCTCAGTGAGGACATCTATGCACACTGCAGCAAGCCCTCCTGTCCCCACATCCCAGGGCCCCTCACTCTGTTAAACTTTTCCTTTTTTCCCATAGCAGTCATCACTTTCCAGTATAATAGAGTGAACATATTTATTATATTTGTTGTTTCTTTTCTATCTGCACCTCCTAGCATATAAGCACAGGAAATTGTATTATTCACCGGTTTACCCCCAGAACAGTGCATAGCATGTAGTAGGCACCTGCGGAGAAAACGGAAATTTCTCACCAGAATTCCCACCCGGCCTTAATAGCACCCACTGTGTATATATAAGAGCCTGCTTTGCATGTTTATGAGAGCGTCAGAATGTTTACCTGTGACAGAGCCGCCGTGAGTCCTGGGAGAACCAGCCCAGGGGAGGGTGGAGACAAAACACACATTCTCTTCTCTCCCTGGGTACGTAATTGGTCAGGCATCCACCAGTCACGGAGATCCGCCCACAGTGTTGCTCCTAGTGCCTGGGACAGGGAAGTGGAGTGTGGGGAGAGAGTGGAGAAGGAAAGCCCGGCAGGAGAACTAGGAGAGAATGGAGGCTGGTGCAGGGAAGCCAGAGCAGACAAGAGACTGAGACCTACTGCCGTGAGAATAAAACCCCCTTTAAACCTCCAACCTCTTGCCCTTGCCGTTATTCAGTCTCATCAAATTCACAGAAAACTTGCCCCACGCTGGGAACCCCCTCCTCCCGGCGCAGTAGCACTCAATAAATATGATGGGTGAATAAATGACTAAACATTTAAATCAGCAAAACTTTGCTATTTATTTGTTTCTAAATAAGAAACATATTTAAAAGCCTTATGTGTTTTCTTCATGATCAAAGCTGCAGTTCAACATGTTTTAAAAGTCTTGTGTCCATATCTCCACATTTTTGGGGGACTACAGGGAGGAGAAAAATGCTGTATTTCTTGTTTTAAAAGGAGAAGTCCAAGGGTTGGACCATGGCATTCTTTGAGGCCAGTGGAGGAGCGTTTTGCCATGGCCTTTTCATTCACATGTGTCAATAACTTCTGTAAAGAAAGCATATGATTCTTAGGATAGTAGAGAAATTTCTGAGTTTGACTTTCATAGGGAGAAAAAATATCTCTCAGGACAACTACACTGACAGAATTTATTTCATTTGGTTTTTTATTTTAATTTTTTATTTAAAAAAAAGTCACCTTCCATAAAATGGGGCAAGAATATTGCAAGAATATCACAATGCATACCTACATATTCTTTACCTAGATTCACCTATTGTTAGCATTTTGCCACATTTGTTTTTCTCTCTACTTCTTCTTTTGGGAACTTGTGAACATCAAGACTTCACCTCTGATTATGTCAGCATAATCAATGTATTAGAATCCATTACAATGAGCTTTAAGGAGAGAGCAAAATCACTTGACTGAGTTTAGTATAAATGGAAAGTGGCTTCTGAAGTGTAAAGAGCTGTAGACAGCTAGAACAAAAAGGATTATCAGGCTGATCGATTTCGTTTTACAAGCCAAGGAAACAAGGCCCCAAAGTTAAGGGGACCATACATGTCATTCGGGCCGGTAGGACTGAAGCCAGTTGACAGGCACTGGGATGGGGGACTGCAGAGGAAGTGGAGGGAATGCAATTTGTGCATAATAGGCCTGTGGTCAGGTTAAATAGGGTACATTTACCATGTAAAAGGTAATCAATCGCAGTAGCTTGGTGCTGTTTTACACCTGAGGCACTGGGACACTGGGCTTTGGGGTCACTGGAGGAAAAGAAGTTGCAGAACCATGAAGATTCCCACATATGCCCACACTTAAGTTTTTGTGTGTGTGTGTGTGATATACTGATGTTTGAATACTTCACAAAATAATTATAACTTAAGGTGGCAGGTTTTGCAAAAGCTATGTTCTGGCTTTTTTTTTTCCAAGACAGTGGTGTCTTGCAAATAAGTTTCAGCCCCAAGCAAGTTCGCTATAGATTCCCTGTGACCAAAGAAGTTTACAGCAAAGGGTTCTTGGGGTGGAAAGGCTATACCCAACTTTATTTCCAGGTGGCAGGTCAGTCACTAAAATCCTGTTCACTCAGAGTGAGTCTGTGTTATCAAGCCGGTCTCTGCCTCTGGGCCCCTCTGTCTTCACAGCCGTCCCACACAGCCGTCCTCTGGGCCTCTGTCCTCGGCGCTGCCACCACTCCAGCCTCTGCTCTGCTCTCCTGCAGCCTTGCAGCCCTGCCACCCTGTCGCGTCCAGAGCACTGGGCGGAACTCTTTATATTAACACAATAATGGCTTATTGCCTAAAGGTGTGGAAGCAGTAGCAGAGCAACAGGCCAGTTACATCATCAGGTGGTTTAAGTGCAGTGAGGATCCTGGCCATAGGAACCCCACTTTACCCACAACTGGCCAGCCACTTTTTATCAGAAAGTTCCCATTCCAGAGTTCTCTTGGCTATCCAGAATGCAGTCAGTATGAGACTCTTGTCTGATTAGCATAATGAATGTCACAGAAGGGTTTTCCCTGGTGAAATGAGTAGTTTCATAATTGGCATAAGAGTTGTTAAAAGTGAGTTCTTATTTAGGGAAATTAATAGTATTCATGACATGTGGATTGACTCAAATATTTCAGACTCTGCTCAGTAAAGAAACCCAAGGCAGTCTGTTGCCCATGGTCTTAGGGACAATACCCTGGGCCAGCTCCAGTGGTGTCTCCCCAGAGTCTCCGAGAGATGCCAACCACCAGCCTAACAGCACCCTGCCTCTAGAGCAGCTTCTCAATCTTGGCACTACTGCTATTTTGGCCCAGGTAACTTTTGTGTGGGGGGTACTATCCTTAGCGCTGTGGAACCTTTAGCAGCATCCCTGTGCTCAACCCCTCTTTTGACAGCCAAAAGCCAAAACATCTTGGGACATTACTAGATATTCCCCAATGAGCCAGAGTGCTCTCAAGCACCACTGTCCCAGAGAACTTTCTGTGATGATGAAAATCTTCCTTGTCTGTACAGGTCCAACACAGTAGCCACTAGCCTATGAGGTTAATGTGCCTAAGAAAGTGAATTTTTAATTTTATTCATTTCAATTAAGTTTAAATCTAAACAGCCATAGGTGGTTACAGGCTACCACACTGGACAACACAGCTCTAGAATATTATCATATCTGCCTTAAATAAACCCTTCATGGAGAGTGGTGGCCACAGTCTTAACAGAGAGAGAATTGGGACTTCGTCAAGGTGCCAGTACAAGTTGTAGGAACTATGTTTATGACAGCTTGCTAACAGGTGTTTGCTTTATACATTGAGGGGAAGGAAGGGAAAGAAAAAACATCTGCTCAGGGCAGTTTTCTTCCCCTGGCTTAAGAAAAGGGTTTTAGTATTATGCAGCTGTTTCCTTACAGTCCCACCCCACACCATAGTCAGAATCCTGTGGACATTGTTTCCTACAGTAAGACGAATGGAACTAAAGGAGCTGAGCACAGATTTTTAAGATTTGCCACAACTTCTACTTAGAAATGAATCCTCATCATGCTTTTCTCTCCTATTTATGATTTTTTTCAATTCACACTTTGTCAATTTTTTATCTAGTCTTCCAAAAATGCCTGTGTCCTAAAGCAATAAAACTACGTTCTAGCCTCTCATCTTTTATCAAAATGATCTTTATTTGTATGCAAGTGTAGGTGTCAAAACTGTGTTTTAGGTAATGATTCCAACTCCTCCAGGGACAGAAACTGACAAATGGGTACATTTACAGCAGTCATTCTGGAACTTTGAAGCAATGAGAGAAGGAAGGAGACCAATAGAACAATGACTCATGTCTAAACAGGGATTATGACAATCTTTCCGTTGTGGATGAGACAGAACTGAGGTCTAGAAAGGTTAAATGACCTTTCTAGGGTTGGAAAAATAACATCTGTAAAATGGACTTAAATGTGGTTCTTCTGACCCCAGATCCAGTGGTGCTACCCCCCCAATTTTAGGCACATGATGGAAACGAGGGAATTTATCTTTATGATTGGTTTTTGGAATGTGTACTTTCCTGTATCCTTGATAACTGGACTGAAATCATAGAAATAATCCCATTTTATTTTCATTACATCCAATTATGACATTTTTGAAATAGAATTACTGCAACCTCCAAAGTATGAAAGGAGTACTTTGTTGACTTTATTGTAACTAATCGACAAAAAATAATTTTTAAAATACTAAATGGTGGTAGGTTTCAGTGGTCTATGCCAAAATCACTTTCACCATTTATTTAAAACAGTGGGACATGGGCACCCCAACTATGCATTCTGACTCAGAATGTCGGGAGCAGGTCCCAGTCATTTTTTTTTCAGTTTCTTAACAAAACACTTACATGATTCTGACACAACCCAAAGTTTAAGAAATATTATTCATAGAAAATGTAAGAGACTGAGAAAGAACAGTGAGGTAGATGGGAAACCAGGGAAGTGAGGAATCATAGAAGCCAGAAGAAAAGGCTTCAAAACGTGGAGTGAAGGTTGAGAGACAGAAGAGATGGAGAGAGCAGCCATTGGACTTGGCAACGTGGAGGTCACGGAGATTTTGACAAGAGCAGCTTGAGAGACATGGGAGCATCAGAATGTGTTTGGCATGGAATGAGGAGGAGGAGGAGGAGGGGAGACACAGGAGCCAGAGCAGCAAGAGACTATTTTGCGAAGCCGAACGGTGAAAAGAGCAGAGAGGTTGGGTTGAAATAGAAAACTGGGAAGGCATTGAGTCAAGAGAGAAGTTGAGATTTTTGTTCTCATCTTTACTTTTTGAAGAACTAGGGTACTAGAGGATTCACCAATATGCCGAGTTTCACTAACATATAAACCACCAGAGAGCAGAGCCGTTGTGTTTACAGCAGAGTGCTTAAAATGTAAGGTTCAGCAGAAATAACCCACGCTGACATAATCAACTTGTATTTGACAAGGGAGCCGAGAATCAATGGGGAAAAGACAGTCGCTTCAATATATGGTGTTGAAAAGCTGGATATCCACATGCAAAAGAATGAAATTGGACTTCTATCTTACACCAACCACTAAAATTAACTCAAAATGGGTTAAAGACTTAAATGTAAGACCTGAAACCATAAGGAAAAGCTCCTTGATGTTGGTCTTGGCAAAGATTTTTTGGATATGACACCAAAAGCACAGGCAACAAAGGCAAAAATAAACCAGTGGAACCACATCAAATGAAAAGGCTTCTGCACAGCAAAAGAAACAGTCGACAAAATTAAAAGGCAACCTAGGGAATAGGAGAAAATATTTGTAAACCATATATCTGAGGGGTTAGTGTCCAAAATATTTAAGGAGCTCATACAATTCAGCAGCAAAAAAAAAAAAATCCAATAAAAAATGGGCGGAGGACTTAAGTAGATATTTTCCAAAGAAGACACACGAATGGCCAACAGGTCTATGAAAAGATGCTCATCAATGATCATCCGGGAAATGCAAATCAAAACCACAATGAGATATCACCTCACACCTTTTAGGATGACTATTACCAGAAAGACAACAGATAACACATGTTGGGGAAGATGTGGAGAAAGGGGAGCACTTGCACACTATTGGTGGGATTTTAAATTGGTGTAGCCATGTTGGAGAATAGTATGGAAACTTTACCTCAAAAAATTAAAAATGGAACTGCTGTGCCATGCAGCAATCCCACTCCTGGGACTATATCCAAAGGGAATGAAACTGATATGTTGAAAAGATATCTGCACCTCATGTTCACTGCAGCCCTCTTCACAATAGACAAGATAATGAACAACAATGAAGTGTCCATCACTGAATAAATAGATAAAGAAGATGTGATAGATATATACAATGGAATATTATTTAGCCATGAGAAAGAAGGAAATCCTGCCATTTGTGACAATGTGGATGGACCTTGAGGACATTATGCTAAGTGAAATTGATAAGAGAAAGACAAATACTGTATGACATCACATGTGAAATCTAAAGTTGGACTCAAAGAAGCAGGGAGTAGATTTGGTGATTGTCAGGGTTGGGGGTAGAGAAAATGGGGAAATATTGGTCAAAGGATATAAAATTCCAGTTATAAGATGAATAAGTTCTAAAGATGTAATGTAATGCATAGGTCTACAGTTAATGACACCAGATTGTATACTGGAAATTTGTTAAGAGATTAGATCTTAAATAGTCTTAAACACACACACACATATACAAATTCCAATTATGTGAGGTGATGGATGTGTTAATTATATTCTGGTATTCATTTCACATAATATATGCATATATCAAATTACCCCAAAAACGTACACAGTGTTAAATGTCAATTATATCATAATAAAGCTGAGAGAAAAAAGAATTTAAAGAGAATTATGAGTAACCTTTCATAGTGAAACCAACTAGCATATAAATAAAGAACAAGAGTACCTAGGAATAATCTCTGGGATATTCTAACATTAGGAGGTTGAGCAAAAGTGGAGGAACTCAAAAGGGACCGAGAAGGCAGTGAGGTAAGAGAGGAACTAGGAGTCAAGAATCCAGAAGAAAATGTATCTCTCCATTTCTCAAACAAATCTCAAGAAAATGTCCCAAAGATATATATCATTTATAATCTTACGTTTGTACATAGGGATTTACTCTGTACAACAGTGTTTTAGATTCTTCTCTACTGGACCATTCCCATTGCTTGTTCTTTCATTGATTCATTTTTTTCTATTCCAACAACATACCAAGCTAGGTGTTCTAAGGCTGCAACACAAATATAATGGCCACTCACCCTGTGGCAGGCACTCACTATGCATGATTTTAATTCTCACAACACCTCTTTCATGATTACTCCCATTTAGTAGATGAAATAAAGGCAGGAGAGCATAAATAACTTGTTCAAAGGAAGAGATGGAGGTTGGATGGACTCCTGAACCCTAAGTATTTAATTTTTTGCCATTGAACTGTATGAGCTCCTTTAAATATTTTGGACACTAACCCCTTATCAGATATATGGTTTACAAATATTTTCTCCTATTCCCTAGGTTGCCTTTTAATTTTGTTGACTGTTTCTTTTGCTGTGAAGAAGACTTTTCATTTGATGCGGTCCCACTGGTTTATTTTTGCCTTTATTGCCCATGATTTTGGTATCATATCCAAAAAAATCATTGCCAAGACCAACACCAAAGAGCTTTTCCTTATGGTTTCAGGTCTTACATTATGTTCTGTGGTTTTAAAAAACCATTCCAGGGCTCCATGAACTAGGATGAGGAAAGGTATCCTATTTTCACTAATCTCTAACTGAAATCTAATATTTCTTTCAGACACGAATAAAGGGATCTGAACACAGTAGTACTGCAGTACCTGTGATTTTGTCACCAGCAGAAATCACATTTTCATATACGTTAGTTGTTCCAGATATCTGAAAACATCATTTACTTTTTAATTACTTTGAAATTATGGTCACTAATTTCTCAGGTCATTAATTTTGTTACCAAGCCCTGAAATCCAGGAGTCCAATGTGCAGCAAGCCAATCTCTGAGTCACATGGTTTGAAGCAGAGAAAACTTTATCATCGGAAGAACAGCCCAACCAGAAGGCAGGAGCCTCTTCCAAATCTGCCTTGCCTAATCTGGCAGAAGGATGGGTCTGATTATTAGCAAAGGATGTGGGAGTTAGAGCAAAAACTGGAGGGGCCTTGACAGTTCTCAGAATTATGCACCATCCCATCTTCTATCTCTGCCCGGAGGGGCCTGGCAGTCCTTGTTGAATCCATGTGTGGTGTCAGCTCTGCAACACAGATGTTACCAACCAACATCCCCGGGGTCCTGTGACCAGCTTCAGGGAGGAGGACAAAGGACAAGACAAGGTTAATGATCTTTGCAAGGTCATACAGTGCGAAGTGACTATGGAGGGAGAGCCTAGATAAGGAATAAGCAAATAAGGAAATATATACCCAGGTTCAAATTTAACAGATCTGTTTACTGGACATGCTTCCATGTATTAATACAGGAGCATTTTATATCACTGTATTACAATTTTTTTAACTTATTTATATTTTTATATGGTTTCCTTTGTAATCTTTTGTACTTTATGTACTTTAAAACATCATTCAGAGGAGTCTGGTGGCTTTACCAGACCACCAAAGGAGTCCACGGCATAAAAAGTTAGTAACTCTTGATTTAAATGTCTTAAATGTCTATCTTCAGCTCTGACTTCACTTTAGCTCCCTGGTTTCCAACAGGGGCAGTACCACCCACCAGTGGGCACTAAAGAAACCTGAAGAGGCATTTTTGGTCTAAGACATATTAAGGGGGCGTTGGGGACCAGCCACCGCCCCCTTGGGCAATACTCGCATGAATACAATGAAAGGTTTGATTAATACTCTACAGTGAATTTGATCAAAGCCAAGGCCACTATTTCTGCATTTGTGTCAAAACTTGACTTATACAAACGAAATTTGAGTCAAAGACAATTTTATCAGATTCCAAATCTTTCTTCAGGGGAAACAAATGATGACAACATTCTGGTTTATAGCCAGCATTTGGAAGCACTTAAAGAAGGTTTTACAAATAGATTTCAGGATTTACTCAACATCATTACTCCAGACTGGGTCCTAGAAACTTCCTCGAACCTACAAAGAGCAGAAGTATCACTGCAGGAGGAGTTGATAGAATTGTCAACAAATGAAGAGTTGAAATTGAAATTAAAAAATGGATATCAAGAATTTTGGCTTCAAAGGCAAATTCCAATATTATATCCAGCCTTATGGGCTGTAACAAAGAAGTTTTTCATTGCAATTCCATCACCATATTTAGTTTAAAGAGGATTTAGCATGGTCAGCAATCTATTAACAAAGAAAAGAAACAAATTGTCAATAGTGAAACGTGGCAATTTAAGATTGCTGATGACAAAAATGACACCAAACATGGAAAAATTAGTGTCCTCTCACCAAGCTCAATCTTCTCACTAATAAAGATTTCATTAATTTTTAAAATAATATATACTTTTTAAATTTTAATTATACTTTGAGCAATACATTAATGTTGTTAATTTCTTCTAATAAAATAATCTGAAAAAATCTGTCCTTGTTTTATATATAGTATAGTATAATTCACCTAAGGGGGCGTTATTGAATCACTCTGAAAAAGTGGGCACTGAGCCAAAAAATGTTGGGAACCTGTGCTGAAGCCTCATAAATTTAATTACCTCCTTGATCCCTCCACTTGGGTGTCCTGGGGGCATCTCAGCTCCAGCTTCACACTTGCTCCTCTCACATCTCCCCCTCAAGTTACCTGAACTCTATGACACAATTAGTGTACTCCACTTTCACTCATCTTCAGAACAGCATCTGAAAGTTTCTAGTCAATAAACTCCTTGTGAGTAAAATTGCAATATTTACAGAATCTCTCACCTGGCTTTAGTGCATCTCCATATCAATCGGTGTTTCCAAGGGCTTTTCTGGACCAGAGAGATTGGGTGGAGCTCTTCCGCTGCAGCTGGGTGGCAAGAGACGCTGGACAACTGCTTGTAAGAAATAAACAGATTTCTCCCACTTTATTTCTCCCTTTGAATTTCAGGTTAAAAGGCATTTTGTCCCGAGATGTCCCCCCAGAGTTACATCTGGCTGTGTTTGGCAGGACCTGTAAACATGAAATCTGTCTACATGGGTGTGACCCTTGGGCAGGCTGCCACTAGCGATGGTGGGAAGGCCCCAATGGCTGCAGCGGTAGAGGATGTAGCTTCACTCAGTCACCCCCTATATGTGGGGCTTCCAACTGGGGAGCCCTACTGGGGAATTGGTCTAGGGTAAAGCACCTCCTAGAGGAGTGGGGACTTCCCCAGAAATGGGAAAGGGTGGAGACACTGGAAGCTGCAGAATTAGCCCTCCATCAGATAGAAGACTGCTAAGAGGCCCTGAGTGGCCGTGTAGCAGCTGGGATTGTAGGATCTCTTTTCCTCAAGACAGTGGAAAATGTTATCGAGGAAAGACAGAGGGTTATAGAGGAGAGAGAGAGAGAGACTTCGGCAGGAGAGAGACACACTTCAGCTTCGCTGGAAGGAGCTGGGCAATGACCTATGGGATGCCCTTAAGAAACAGAAACAGTTATTGAGACGGGTCATGCTCCTGGAAGATACATTAGTAGCAAGGGAAGAGGCAGCCAGAGAATCTGCACTGCAGGAGGCCACAGGAGAGGGGGAGGAAAGAGTGGTGCCTTCAGCCCCAGAGGTGGTAGAGGAGATGTTGGGAGAGGATGAGGAGGTGTGGCCAAGGGATGATCTGTTGCCAAAGCCACAGCCCAAGGCACCAGCCTCTCATGTATTAAAGGCCTGCCTCGTTGTAATTAAGTAAAAACGCAACAACCACGGGCTCCTCAGTGGAGGAGCTGCCCCCACCCCAGGTTGTGGAGCACTCCATGCTCCACCCCTGTACCCAGGATGAGCTGGTGGACATGAGCAGAAGCCATCGGAACCTCTGCCTACAAGGCTTCTGCATCTCTAGGATATGGGGGTGGAAAACACTGTTATGTTGGATTCTGAAATGGGTAGACTGGCTTCCCTGATGACTCACCCTCCCCTCCAGCAGCAGTTGCAAAGTGCCCATCACACCTCAGGGAATCAGGCACTTACAGCAGCCATCAGGGAAGTTTGGCCTAATCAGGGTGATTTGCCACACTTACCCACTAGCCAGAAAACATATGCAGAACTCCAGCAGGTGTTACAGGAGCTGGGCATGATAAATGTTGTCTATAATATGGACCCCCAAGGGCCCCAAGGTGGAGTTGCTCAACATAGTAATGAGAACTCTGATGCTCCATACAGCTCCCCCATCTCTTTTTGGGTCCCTAGTGACTATTCTTGCCCCACCATAGAGCAACCCATAAGTGAGGCTACTTGTACTTTAGCAGATCTGGGGAAAGTTGCAACATAAAGAGCATGGAAGGAAGTACTGGCTATGACTGGAAGGAGAGGTGAAAAGGGCCCCATGAAAGTATCAAGGACCCAGATGGGGGTTGATGTCATAAAGTCCAGGGTAGTGAAAGAAAAACTTGATGGGCAGCTCAATAGGATCTCTTTAGATCGGTGGCACCAATTAAAGCCAGAGCAGCAGTTCCAGCCGCTGAGGTCCAGGACACGGAAGCTGGAGCCAAAGCCTGATGGCTGCCTGTGACCCTGCAAGACTTCCTGGGTGACAGTACTCAGGCTCCACCTGGGCCCTCACCCCCACAGGGTGATGATTGGACATCATGGTATGACTGAGGGGAGGGTCAAGGCCCCCACCTTGGGGAACGTGGTGGGGACCAGAGGCTACATGTAGAATTAGCAATTCATTGGTCCCCTGCGAATGTACAAGGTGTCCTGGCACACTGGTGGACACAGGAGCTGAGTGTTCTTTGATTTATGGCAACTCTGAGCATTTTCCTGGGACCCCTGCTGTGATAGATGGCTATTAGGGTAAGGAAGTTAGAGTGAAGAATGCCCAAATCCCATTGGGGATAGGGCGTTTACCCACAAAGGAGTATATTGTATACATTTCTACCATCCAGGAATATACTTTGGGGGTAGATATCCTGCAGGGCCTGTGGTTACAGATGACTGCAGGTGAGCTCAGACTGAGGGTACATGTGGTAAAGGCAGTTCTGAGGAGACATGCTAAGCACCTGCCTATAGCTCTGCCTGTACCTCAGTGGGTGACAAATACTAAGTGGTATAAATTGCCTGGGGGACACAAGGAAATTAGAGAAGCTCTACAGGAGTTGGAGAGGGTGGGCATCATAAAGCCCACTCACAGTCCTTTTAATTCTCTGGTGTGGCCAGTGAAAAAGCAGGACAGTTCCTAGCATATGACCATGGATTACGGTGAATTGAATAAAGTCACACTCTCTTTGCATGCTGCTGTCCCCTCTATAGAAGCCTATGTAGACACCCTCAGTGATGAACTAGGGATGTATCATTATGTAGTAGACCTTGTTAATGCTTTCTTCTCTATTGACATAGCACAGAAAAGTCAGGAACAGTTTGCCTTCATGTGGGAAGGCCGGCAGTGGACATTCACTATCCTTCCATAGAGATACCTCCACAGTCCCACCATTTGTCACAAACTTGTAGCCCAGGACTTAGCCACATAGAAGAAACTGCAAATGGTGCAGCTACATCACTGCATTGATGATACCATGTTCATGTCTTATTCTCCTGCAGATTTAGAAGGGGCAGTTCCTAGACTGCTGCAACACCTACGGGAGAGAGGATGGGCTGTGAACAGCACCAAGGTTCAGGAAACTGGTTTGTCTATAAAATTCCTGGGGGTTGTCTGGTCAAGTTATACTAAAGTGATTCCTGAAGCCATCACAGACAAGGTCCAGGCTTTCCCTACCCCTCCCACTGTGGCAGTATTACAAGAGTTTTGGGGTCTTTTGGGCTACTGGGGAGTGTTTATCCCACACATGGCACAAATTCTGAGGCCCTTATACTGATTGATATGAAAGGGCATCAGGTGGGACTGGGATGAGACATGTGCATCTGCTTTTACTGCTGCTAAGCAAGCAGTCAAGGCTGTGCATGCCTTAAGTGTAATGGACTCACCAAGGCTCTGTGAGCTAGATGTTCATGTAACCAAAGATGGCTATGGATGAGGTCCTTGGCAGTGGCTTGAATGGACATGACAAACTATTGGATTCTGGTTACAATTATGGAAAAGAGCTGAGGTCAGGTACACCTTTATAGTGAAGCAACTGGCTGCTGTGTACCACACCTTGCTGGCTGTGGAGCCCACCACGGAAACAGCTCTGACCAAGGTAATAACCACCTATCCCATTGCAGGATGAGTGCGAGACTGGACCCAAAGACCATGGACTGGTGTGGCACAGATGCCTACACTGGCCAATGGGGCACATATTTACAGCAGCATAGCACCCTCTCTACTAGCACCTTAAGTGGAGAACCCCAAAGCTTATTGGGGCCAGTGACCTATACCAGTGGAAAGCAGGAAAGACTTGCTTTTGAGCCATTGGTAGCCAAGAGTCCTTATCAGGAGGGAAAAGCCCCTATACCTGAAGATGCTTGGTATACAGAGGCTCCAGTCGTGGGCAGCCCCTGAAGTGGAGGGCTGTGGCTTTCCATCCTAGGACTGAGACAATATGGATGGAGGATGGAGAGGGGAAGAGCAGCCAAAGGGCTGATTTGCGGGCAGTATGGCTCGTGATCACCCAGCAGCCCTCCCCTATAGTTGTCTGCACTGACAGCTGGGCCATCTATCAGGGCTTGACTCTGTGGCTACCGATGTGGTACCATGCCAACTGGATGGTTGGTCACTGGCCCCTTTGGGGGCAAGAGTTGTGGCAAGGCCATATGCCTCTGGTCAGACTAAGACAGTTACCATATATCATGTGACTGGCCATTGCCTTTGGTATCCCCAGGGAATGATGAAGCAAACACATTGGCCCAGGTGCATTGGCTAGAGGGAAAGCCTGTCTCTGATGTATCCCAATGGTTATATCAGCGTTTATTGCACGTGGGGCAAAAGACAACGTGAGCTGTAGCCCATCAGTGGGGCTTGCCACTGGCCTTTGAAGAAGTCAGCAGAGCCCAGAAGGAGTGCTTTGTGTTCTCTAAGAGGGGCTTACACCCAGTCCTACAGCAACATGGGAAATAGTAAAGGGGCTGGTACCCCTTGTCAGGTAACAGATACACTATATTGGGCCTCTGCCCATATCAGAAGGACATCAGTATGCCTTGATTTGTGTGGACACAGCTACTGAGCTGTTCATTGCTTTTCCTGTATCCCGCAGATCAAAAAAACCACCAAAAGGGACCTAGAGCATCTCTTTGCAGCCTATGACCAGCTGCAGGTGATTCAGAGTGATCAAGATACCCACTTTACTGGGCATGCATTACAAGAATGGGTGCAGCAATTGGGAATAAAGTGGAAGTTTCATGTACTATATAATCCTGCCAGGGCAGGCATGATAGAGAGGTAAAATGGTTTGTTGAAATCTGGCCTGAAGTCAGACACCAAGAGTCTATGGGGCTGGTCATTTCTCTTATGGACGGTGCTACGGCGTTTGAATGAGAAGCCCCAAAAAGGAGCTTTGAGCTCTGTGGACATGCTAACATACATTCCTGCCTCTCCTATACAACTGTATGTCCAAACCAAAGAGGAGCTATTGAAGCCAGATATGGCCAGCAGAGCAACATCCTGCTGCCAGCCCCTAGTGCATTAAACCCTGGAGACACTGTTGAGTAGACATGGCCCTGGACATTTCGACACATGGATTGGCGATGGCTGGCCCTTCTGGCAACTTGGGGGAAAGGCCTGGAAGTTGGCCTCATTTGTATTCCTGGAGTAACAACAGAGTGGCCCCCAAAGACCATGGTAGTGTATGCAAAATGTTCAGGAGGTAAGAGCATCTTATGGGAAAGTTTTGTTTTATCATTATGGCCAGTGTATGTACCTCCCATATCCGTATGTATTGACCCATCTGTAACTCCCACAGGGAGAGGGATGAAGGTCTGCTATACTAGACCAGGACAAGATCCCATTCCTGCTACTCTTTTATCACAAGACCACTCTCTTGCATGTATCCTACCTGATGGACAAGATTTGCCTATGCTGGTGTCATTAAAACATGGAACTTATCACCCTTAAGGTTATTTTTTTCTACAGTCCCTGCAGCCTGGCCCCACCCCCTGGCTGCAGCTGCCGCAAGATGAGTGCACTGAACTTCCTACCCATTCAGCTACTGGTGCCCATGGAATGAGCAAGCTATGAACTTAATCTGCATGGGACTTTGAACCTAGCTGAATCTTCAGCTTGAGGATTATCATGATTTTATTGCTGTTGTTATTGTATGTTATTAGTCTGGTTACAGTGCTCCAGTTTTCTCGTACAGGGTCTATTATAGAAGATGGGGAGTGAGTAGATTGTGAAGTGAGATTTCTGGAGGGGTGAGTTGTGGGTAAAATTGCAATATTTCCAGAATCTCTGGCCTGGCCTTGTGCATCTCCATATCAATAGGTGATTACAAGGGTGGAGGGAGCAATGGTATAACTGACCAGAGAAGTTTGGTGGGGTCCCTTTTGGCAGCCAGGTGGTGAGAGACATAGGCAAGCAGACGTGGACAACTGCTTATAAGCAATAAACAGTTTTCTCCCACTTGATTTCTCCCTTTGACTCATTCAGTTTCAAAGGTAATTTGGGCTGGGAGAAAGATTTTCCCCCAGGAGTTACATATACCTTAAAAAAAAAGCCACCCCCAAGGATGCCTACTAAACATTCCCCCTTCTCAGGAGACAGCAGCTCCATCCAGGAACTCAAGACAAAATCCTTGATGTGATCTTTGGCTCTCACTCACATTCCATGGCCTGTGGTTCAGGCCAGGTGTTTTTGTTTTCTTCACTGATGTCTTCCAGGTGTCTATAATAGTGCCTGGATTGTGAGAGGCTCTCTGTAAATATTTGTTTGGGAGCTGGAGAAGCCTAAAGCAGACAGGGAAGCAGCAGAGAAATCCCAGGTTTTCCAGGTAGATAGCCTGAGGGTGCTTGTCTGGCTCCAGCAGGTTCTATGTGACCCATGGTACAGTGTTTAACTTCCAAGGCTCATGGGCTCTTTGGGGCCTTGACTAAATGGTCAGTCATGGTTCATTGGGTGTGGCAATCTTTTTACCATGTAACTCTGCCTGGGGCAAGCCAGGTCTCTTGCCAAACTGTGCTAAGAGTAGTCTCCACTCCCTGATCCCCTCCCCACACCACTCCAGAAGGATTTTAGGTTCCCAGACTTGATGGCTCCTTTGTGGTCAGCTGTGGCCACTTAGAGGCAGCAGAGAGAGACAGGGGTGGGAATCAGAATTCCTACTCACTTCCTGCAAGTAACACAGCAGAGGGAGAGTTAAGGGCAAAACCTGTCCACTGGGTAGGGTGACACAGATATTACGCATACTTACACCAGCCTCACCTAAGCTCTTTAACAAATTTGGCATTTCCCTAATTTAAAACAGTCCTGGTTGGAGACAAATTGACCCATTTTATAGGCTGTAGACCTAAGCCCCATATTTAATAAAAGCAATCACTGTCCAAGCTGGTAACTTAACAAGGATTTCAACAATTAAACCAATGTTTGCCAAACATTTGCTAGGTGTCAGCCACTATTGTCAGTGCCAGGATGCATCAGTGAACAAAACAAAGATCTCTGCCCTCATGGAGCTACAGTCAGTCAGGAGAAGTAGGCAATCAATGTAGTCAATAAGCACATTGTAGTGTTTTGTAAGGGGATAAGTGCTATGGAAGTTTTATGCTGGAATAAAAATTCAGATCATAAAAAAATAGAACGATTTAGTAAACAGATATTTGTTCCCTAAATCCTAGAAGGAGTAGAATCAGGACAAGCCCTCAGTTTAGGAAAACTTAAGAAAAATAAGGTCAGTGTGTTGCCCACCGAGTGGGGGGAAACCATCACAGTTCATCTGATATCTGTCGTGTCTCAGAGTCTTAGAACATGGTCATGCTGAGTAATGCCTTCCTACCTGGCCTTTTTTCTTCTCCATCTGCCATGCATTTTAGGTGCACTCCATTCTGCCCATCTGTCTTCCAGGCTCCCAAAGGAGAAACTGAGGGGCAGAGTCCTTGGTGACTCGCTCAGGTGCTTCAGGCAGGCTGTTGATGGGAGAGTCTGCAGCCTGGGTATCCCACTCTTACAGGTTCTCAAATTACCTGCCGCGGGAAGTCTGGTGTCTCATGGACTGGATGGGGGAGGGTGAAGGGAGAGGGGAGATATATATATAGCTATTATGGCTATAGTATTCATTTATCTGTTTATTCAGCAGATAACTGAGCATAATAATAATAATAGCTACTTTACTGAGTGTTTTATCTCTGCCCTGGTGTCTTGCCAATGGGCTTCAGCCCTGGACAAGTTTACTATGGATTCAGTGAGACCAAAAAAATGGCAGTGGAACGTTCTTGGGGGTGAAAGGGCTTATATCCAAATTCATTCCCATGGTGGCAGGTCAATCACTAGAATCCGGTCCACTGAGAGCAAGTCTGCGTGAAAGCAAGCTGTCTCAGTCTCTGTCCTCAGCGCTGCCAGCACTCCAGTCTCATCTCTTCTCTCCTGCAGCCTTGCAGCCATGCCACCATATCACCCACAGCACTGGGCAGAGCTCTTTATATAGAGGCAATTACAACGTACTGCCCACACATGTGTAGTGAGCCAGCCAACCAGGGCCAGGTGAGAATCCCGGTCATAAGAACCCTCACTTTCTCCACACTGGGTTCAACAATTTCACAAAACCCTAAGAAGTCTACAAAACTGAGGCTCTGAGAGGTTATATAACTTGTTCAAGGTCCCAACCTAGAAGTGGGGGAATCAACATTAAAGCCAAGCAATCTAACTTCAGAGTGCTTGATCAAAAAAGAAACCAAAATGTACAGATTCACGAACAGAAGCGATAACACATACTCAGCGTATATTGGAAACTGATACTATCTGGTGGAACTACTCAAGGGTATTTCCCATTTGCATTGAAATTGGCCTGGTCTCTCTTCTGCTCTCTCACTGTTCCCCATGCCAGGATGTCATCTGTGGGCTGTAACCTTGGCTCCAAAAAATTGCCAGCACTCCAACAGTCCACCCAATAATTTAATACCAACTGTTGTCCCTGCTCAGGAGGGCTCCAACTCCTGCCTATCAGTGCCTATCAGTCCTTTCATATTTGCTGTTGGAATCGTCACAGGAAGTATAGCTCTTCATAACCAGGGCTATTTGGTTACTTGGCAATGCAATTCCTTCCAGACAAGAGAAGTGCTAACTTTTCTCCTTAACTACTTTCACAGTAAGGAATTAAACCTGCTTAAATGATGATGAAAAAGAGGGGTTTTTTTCTAGAGTTTTCTTTTTAAGAATCATAGACTCATGAGTTTTCATAGATTTTCATGCATTTCTACTCTAAACATTGTTCTTTTTGATGTTAAGATCGTTTTCCACTCTGACTACTTTTGAAGCCCTTTTCAGACCAATCCTTTAGATACACTGCCATCAGGTTTAAAAGCCTCCTTGTTTCTAGCACAGAAAGCCTTAGATGCACCTGTCTGTATCCTTTGAGGGAGGTGGTATTTAGAAGCCAGGACCAGGGCCTTCAGAGCCTTCTACAGCTGCTCTCTGCTGCCTCCAGCCGGGCCCTGCACCAGGCACAGGGATTCTCTGTGTCCTCAACTAGCAGGCAAGAGGATTGGGTGGTGCAGGACAGCCCCGTAGAGGAGCTCAGACCAAACAATGGGAAAGAACCAGTCCAATCCAGGTGGAAATGCTTTGAGGCCAGAACAGGGTCCAGAGGCCTGGAAGATTTATGAACAAGGAAGAGAGACTAGGATAAGGCAAGGGCTAAGCATTCTGCCCTGTTCCTCCACTAATAGAGAACAATGGGGAACAACATCTCAGTACAAACAGTACTCAGAAGAGGAAGCTGGGAATCAGATTTCTTTTTTTTCTATTAGTAATTAAAGTTTGCATTGAGTGAATGAGTGGAAGTTACCCAGAAGGATTAGTTTTGGTAAGTTTTGAATCATGCTGATGAATGCTAACAAAGCAAATGATAAGCAGCAGTAATGACTAAAGGGAACTGGAAAACTTGGAAACAGGTTTTCTTGCTTAATTTTATATATTTTTGTCTATTGGTGATTGTCATTGTTACACTGCACACGTAGAACATAGTTGTATCCTGCTCATAAATTATTTCTAGCAGAGTAAATGGAATAGAATAAAATGTCGATATTTCCCAGGGTCCCCAAATAATACTACAACTTCCAGATGTTCTACCACCTGGTTTAAGAGCCCCAACACTCCCATGCTTCTCCCGATATGTGAGATAACTGGGTAGTGATGGGCGAGGCTGAAAATGTAAGTGAGCTCAAGATGTGATTTAAACATTGACTTTTAGATATAGAGCAAATTTTAAGGACAACTTATAATATTTGGAATAAATCTCTAAGTTCTTTAAATTTAATGTTACTGATTTTAAATTTAATGTCCCTGTTGACATTTCTATAATTTTGAGTCACATAGCTTGACCTAGTAATAATAAATCTCACTGTTTCACGGATATGTTACACAAGAGGAAACCCCATACCAAAAATCTTAACCCCCCACCATCGGTAGTGGAAATTTTGATGTTGTTAATAAATCTGAACTGAAATAATAAAATTTGTATTTAACCACATGTGTAGTTTCAGAGGCTTAAAAAAATGAGGGCTTCTGGAGTGGCGAGTGGCCCCCTGGTCACTGAGCATTCAAGGCAGCACTGGACTCCATCAGCTGGCTGCAACCCTGCAGCTCTACTTCCTCACAGGGGGATATAAGACCTAGAATATGCTGAGTGTTATGCGGATGTCAAACCCATTTTACAAGAGGTCAAAACAGAAGAGCCCTCTTCAGCCAGAGTAGAAAAGCAGTGCTCAACATCTGCTGCAGGCTGGCCGGTGGTCAGGGAAGCCCAGCTGCATCCTTCTATGCCTGCCATTCATCCAAGTGCAAGGTGCTCTCCAACCTTGCACCATGCAGTTGACATTAGCTCTCACTTTGAAGAAGCAATAGACATGATTGACTGTATCAGGGAAAAGGGAGGCAAGGTCCTGATCCACTGTGGGTCTGGGATCTCCCATGGGTCAACTCCTGAAGACCAAGCAGGTCGCATGAAGGAAGCCTGGACTACATCAAGCAAAAGAAAGAGTAATGACCTCACCCAACTTTGACCTCATGCACCAGTTCCTGCAGTATGAATGTGAAATCTTACCTTCCACATCCACCCCCTGGCTCCTTCCTGCCAAGAGGAGGCAGCCAGCTCTTCATTTATAGACCACCTGCAGTCACAGAGCCCTGACGTGGATGGCTCCTACCACAATGCCCCACCCACTCAATGGTCTCAGGGCTCAGCAGGAGCCCATGGCCATGGCCACATCCTTCCCAGCCTCAAGAGCAACTGTGACTTTTTTTTTTAACTCATGGACATTTCATATCTGTGCAATACAGAAATTACTGTCACTCAGTTCCCCTGCCCCAGTGCAATGGTGAATGGTCACCAGGCTCGCTGATGAACTTTGACTGACCTCGGCGACAGGTTCTCAGAACTGAAGGAAGTCCAAGCCACTCTGAGAGCACAGCGAGTACCAGCTCCTGTACGTCACCCCCTGCCTCACAGGACAGCCAGTGCACTCAGAGCTCACCTGCTTGCTTCAAGAGCATGGCAATAATTACCCCTAGCAACAAGGAAGAAAGCAGTTGCCAGATCAGGAGGAAAGCCAATTCACTTAGAAGGAAGTACAGTTGGGCATAAGCTGATCACTGTCTAAGCAGGCACGTAACCCTAAACCCGGTATGTACAATGCTGATCTGTTTGTGAGGTTCCCTCTTGGGTCCAACAGAAGCAGTCAGTTGAAATAGCAAGACTTTGATTCTTCTGGACTGCCTTTTCACTGTAGGCTTTTTCTGACCTTGAGCTTAGGCATGATTCTTATTCATACGTGAACTTTTCTCATTGCATATCTCAGAGCAACTCCTGTGTCATTTGGAAGCATTTTTCAGACCACAGACCAAAAATCATCCCTTTGAGGTGGGAGCAGCAGGTACCAGGAGAAAAGGGTGCCTGCTGTGTATTCTGGGCCAGATACTTTGAAAATGAAACAACCAGTTTCCCCAGCTTATGGTCATATGTTCTTGCCCAAACTCTTGTGACACTCATTTTCTTCTCTACCCCTGGGGGTAGTCTTCAAGCTATTGACTCCTGGAAATCACAGATTTCATAATGTGGTTCTTCTTTCTTGCTGATAAGTTATTTCACTACGGGAAAAAGCAGTAATTTCCTAAAATCTGTATGAATATGAAGCAAAGTGCTATTATGGGTTGTTTCCTACAGTGCAAAATAAAAATAGTAAAAGGTAAATATATAGAGAGATAGTAATTATTTTACTATCCACATACATAACTGACAGGTTAAATTTATACATTTGCATATGTGAATAATTCAGAAAACATCTTTTGTGGACTTTTTACTCTAATTTCAAACTCACAGAAAATTTGCAAGAATAACAAAAACTCCCCCGAGACTGAGGAAGATGGCGGCGTGAGCAGGGCAGCAGAAATCTCCTGCCAAAACCATATATATTTGTGAAATACAACAAATACAATTATTCCTAAAAGAGAGACCAGAAGATACAGTACAACAGCGAGGCTACAGCTACATCTGTGAGAACTCAGCACCTCACGAAGAGGGTAAGATACAAAGCCGCAATCTGGAGGGACCCAAGCACTCCCCCCACCCCAGGGCACCGGTGGGAGGAAAAGAGTGGGGAGGGAGGGGAAGCACAGGCCCGCTAAATAACCAGCCCTGGTGATCTGCCCTGGGAGCACAGACACACATCGCGTGGTGAATCGGAGATTACAGAAACAGAAGGGCAGGATCCAAGACGAAGACTGCGAGTGGGTCCCCTCGGCCAGCTCCCCAGGACAAAAGAAAAGTGGGCACTTTCGAAAAAGTCTTAAAGAGACAAGGGCCCAACAGCGGAACAAAATCGTCCTAGTGCACTCAACCAGCAGGCTGGGAATCTTGAGGAACTTCTGGCCCCCTAACCAGCTGCCGGGTAAAACAGCCCCAAAGCCAGTCATGGGGATAAGCAGCCTGCCATTCGTTCCCCCGGCCAGCGCTGTGGAACAGCTGGAGACCAGCCCCGCCCACAACAACCACACAGAATCTCCTCCTGGCGGGTGCACAGCTAACGGGGAAGGGCCGCACAAAATCTCCTCCTGGTGGGCACGTAGCAAACCGGGAAGAGGCGCAGAAGCCAGAGCAAGGGCCAAAATACACCAAGGGGTGCAGAACGCACCCGGCATGGCTGAAACCCCCGCAGTGCTCTAGGCTAGCCTGAGGCGGCACCACACACGACAGCTCAGGGGATTATCCCAGAGACTGCCTCCCGGTGTGTGGGTAACCGGCACAGGCTGTGGAGAAGGGCAAGGAGAACACCAAGCAGGAAGGGACTTTGTTCTCCCAGCTGACACACGTGGCACCTGGCTACGACCACTTCTACCACCATGAAAAGACAGAGGAATATGGTCCAGTAAAGGATCACCAAGACAACCCCAGAGAGAGGGCCTGGTGGGATAGATTTAAACAATCTTCCTGAAAAAGAATTCAGAATAAAAGTCATAACCATGCTGATGGACCTACAGAGAAATATGCAAGAGCTTAGGGAGGAAGTCAGGAGAGACATTACAGAAATGAAACAATCGATTGACGGACTCAAGAGCAGACACGACGAGGTGCAAGAGATAATTAATGTAATAGATATCAGAGAACAGAAGTACAGAGAAGCTGAGGCAGAGAGAGATTAAAGAATCTCTAGGAATGAAAGAATATTAAGAGAACTGTGTGACCGATCCAAACGGAACAATATTCGCATTATAGGAGTACCAGAAGAAGAAGAGAGAAAAAAAGGGATAGAAAGTGTCCTTGAAGATATAATTGAGGAAAACTTCCCCAAGCTAGGAAAGGAAATCGTTTCTCAGACCATGGAAGCCCACAGATCTCCCAACACAAGGGACCCAAGGAGGACAACACCAAGACATATACTAATTAAAATGGCAAAGATCAAAGACAAGGACAGAATATTAAAGGCAGCCAGAGAGAGAAAAAAAGATCACCTACAAAGGAAAACCCATCAGACTATCATCAGACTTCTCAACAGAAACCTTACAGGCCAGAAGAGAATGGTATGATATATTTAACACAATGAAACAGAAGGGCCTTGAACCAAGAATACTGTATCCAGCATGATTATCATTTAAATCTGAGGGACATAATAAACAATTCCCAGACAAGCAAAAGTTGAGGGAATTTCCCTCCCACAAACCACCTCTACAGGATATCTTAAAGGGACTGCTCTAGATGGAAGCACTCCTAAGGCTAAATAGATGTCACCAGGGAAAACAAAATCACAGCAAAGAAAGCAGACCATCCAAATACCAACTAAAGGCAAAAAATAAATTCAACTATCCACAAAAACAGTCAAAGGAATGCAAAAGAGTACAGAATAAAACACCTAGCATATAAAGAATGGAGGAGGAAGAATAAGAAGGGAGAGAAATAAAGAATCATCAGACTGTATATAATAGCTTAACAAGAGAGTTAAGTTAGACTGTTAGACACTAAAGAAACTACCCTTGAACTTTTGGTAACCATGAATCTAAAAGCCGGCAATGGCAAAAAGTACATATTTATCGATAATCACCCTAAATGTAAATGGACTGAATGCACCAATCAAAAGACACAAAGTAACAGAATGGATAAAAAAGCAAGACCCATCTATATGCTGCTTACAAGAGACCCACCTCAAACCCAAAGATATACACAGACTAAAATGGAAGGGTTGGAAAAAGATATTTCATGCAAACAACAAGAAGAAAAAAGCAGGTGTTGCAGTACTTGTATCAGACAAAATAGATTTCAAAACGAAGAAAGCAGCAAGAGATAAAGAAGGACATCACATAATGATAAAGGGGTCAGTCCAACAAGAGGATATAACCACTATAAATATATATGCACCCAACACAGAAGCGCCGAGATATGTGAAACAAATACTAACAGATTTAAAGGAGGAAAGAGAAAGCAATGCATTCATTTTAGGAGGCTTCAATGCACCACTCACTCCAAAGGACAGATCAACAGACAGAAAATAAGTAAAGACACAGAGGCACTGAACAACACGCTAGAACTGATGGACCTAACAGACATCTACAGAACTCTACACCCAAAAGCAGCAGAATACACATTCTTCTCAAGTGCACATGGAACATTTTCCAGAATAGACCACATACTGGGCCACAAAAAGAACCTCAGTAAATTCAAAAATATTGAAATCCTACCAACCAACTTCTCATATCACAAAGGTATAAAACTAGAAATAAATTGTACAAAGAAAACGGAAACGCTCACAAATACATGGAGGCTTAACAACATTCTTCTAAATAATCAATGGATCAATGACCAAATTAAAACAGAAATCAAAGAATGTATGGAGACAAGTGACAACAACAGCACAAAGCCCCCACTTCGGTGGGACGCAGCAAAGGCAGTTCTAAGAGGAAAGTATATTGCAGTCCAGGCCTATTTAAAGAACGAAGAACAATCCCAAATGAATAGTCTAAAGTCACAATTACTGAAACTGGAAAAAGGAGAACAAATAAGGCCCAAAGTCACCAAAAGGAGGGACATAATAAAGATTAGAGAAGAAATAAATAAAACTGAAAACAATGAAACAATAGAAAAAATAAATGAAACCAAGAGCTGGTTCTTTGAAAAAATAAACAAAATAGAGAAACCCCTAGCCAGACTTATTAAGAGAAAAAGAGAATCTACACACATAAACAGAATCAGAAATGAGAAAGGAAAAATCACAATGGACCCCACAGAAATACAAAGAAATATAAGAGAATACTATGAAAATCTATAGGCTAACAAGCTGGAAAACCTAGAAGAAATGGACAACTTGGTAGAAAAATACAACCTTCCAAGACTGACCAAACAAGAAACAGAAAACCTAAGCAGACCAATTACCAGCCATGAAATTTAATCAGTAAAATCATTAAACAGAAAACTACCCAAGAACAAAACCCCCGGGCCAGATGGATTCACTGCTGAATTTTATCAAACATATAGAGAAGAAATAATACCCATTCTCCTTAAAGTTTTCCAAAAAATAGAAGAGAAGGGAATACTTCCAAACTCATTCTATGAAGCCAGCATCACTCTAGTACCAACACCAGGCAAAGACCCCACAAAAAAGAAAATTACAGACCAATATCCCTGACGAACATAGTTGCAAAAATACTCAACAAAATATTAGCAAACCCAAATCAAAAATACATCAAGAGGATCATACACTATGATGAAGTGGGATTCATCTCAGGGATGCAAGGATGGTACAACATTCGAAAAACCATCAACATCATCCACCACATCAACAGAAAGAACAAAAACCACATGATCATCTCCATAGATGCTGAAAAAGCATTTGACAAAATTCAACATCTATTCATGATAAAAACTCTCAACAAAATGGGCATAGAGGGCAAGTACCTCAACATAATAAAGGTCATATATGACAAACCCACACCTAACATCATACTTAACAGCGAGAAGCTGAACGCTTTTCATCTAAGATCGGGAAAAAGACAGGGATGCCCACTCTCTCCACTGTTATTCAACATAGTACTGGAGGTCCTAGCCACAGCAATCAGACAAAACAAAGAAATACAAGGCATCCAAATTGGTAAAGAAGAAGTCAAACTGTTGCTATTTGCAGATGACATGATATTGTACATAAAAAACCCTAAAGACTCCACTCCAAAACTAGTAGAACTCATATCTGAATTCAGCAAAGTTGCAGGATACAAAATCAATACACAGAAATCTGTTGCTTTCCTATACACTAACGATCAGCTAACAGAAAGAGAAATCAAGAAAACAATTCCATTTACAGTTGCATCAAAAAGAATAAAATACCTAGGAATAAACTTAACCAAGGAAGTGAAAAACTTTTACCCTGAAAACTACAAGACACTCTTAAGAGGAATTAAAGAGGACACTAACAATTAGAAATGCATCCCATTCTGTTGGCTAGGAAGAATAAATATTGTCAAAATGGCTATACTACCTAAACCAATCTACAGATTCAATGCAATCCCTTTCAAACTACCAACAGCTTTCTTCAATGAACTGGAACAAATAATTCTCAAATTCATATGAAATCACAAAAGACCCCAAATAGCCAAAGCAATCCTGAGAAAGAGGAATAAAACAGGGGGAATTACACTCCCTGACTTCAAGCTCTACTACAAAGCCACAGTAATCAAGACAATTTGGTATTGGCACAAGAACTGACCCACAGACCAGTGCAACAGAATAGAGAGTCCAGAGATTAACTCAAACATATACAGCCAGTTAATATACAATAAAGGAGCCATGGATATACAATGGGGAAATGACAGCCTCTTCAACAGCTGGTGTTGGCAAAACTGGACAGCTACATGTAAGAGAATGAAACTGGATTACTGTCTAACTCCATACACAAAAGTAAACTCAAAATGGATCAAAGACCTGAATGTAAGTCATGAAACCATAAAACTCTTAGAAAAAAACATAGGCAAAAATCTCTTAGACATAAACATCAGCAACTTCTTCATGAACATATCTCTCTGGGCAAGGGAAAAAAAGCAAAAATGAACAAGTGGGACTATATCAAGCAAAAAATCTTCTGTACAGCAAAGGACACCATCAGTAGAACAAAAAGACATCCTACAGTATGGGAGAATATATTCATAAGTTACATATCCGATAAGGGGTTGACATTCAAAATATATAAAAAACTCATGCACCTCAACAAACAAAAAACAAATAATCCAATTAAAAAATGGGCAGAGGACATGAATAGACACTTCTCGAAAGAAGAAATTCAGATGGCCAACAGGCACATGAAAAGATGCTCCACATCGCTAATCATCAGAGAAATGCAGATTAAAAACACAATGAGATATCACCTCACACCAGTGAGGATGGCCAACATCCAAAACACAAAGAACAACAAATGTTGGCAAGGATGTGGAGAAAGGGGAACCCTCCTACACTGCTGGTGGGAATGCAAATTAGTTCAACCATTGTGGAAAGCAGTATGGATGTTCCTCAAAAAACTCAAAATAGAAATACCATTTGACCCAGGAATTTCACTCCTAGGAATTTACCCTAAGAATACAGCAGCCCAGTTTCAAAAAGACAGATCAACCCCTATGTTTATTGTAGCGCTATTTACAATAGCTAAGAAATGGAAGCAACCTAAGTGTCCATCAGTAGATGAATGGATAAAGGAGATGTGGTACATATACACAATGGAATATTATTCAGCCATAAGAAGAAAGCAAGTCCTACCATTTGCAACAACATGGATGGAGCTAGAGGGTAATATGGTCAGCGAAATAAGCCAAGTGGAAAAAGGCAAGTATCAAATGATTTCACTCATATGTGGTGTATAAGAACAAAGGAAAAAAACTGATGGAACAAAAAAGCAGCAGACTCACAGAACCCAAGAATGGACTAATAGTTACCAAAGGGAAAGGGACTGGGGAAGATGGGTGGGAACGGAGGGATAAGAGGGAAAAGGGGGCATTACGATTAGCAGACATAATGTTGGGGGGCATGGGGAGGGCTGTACAACTCAGAGAAGACAAGTAGTGATTCTATAGCATCTCACTACACTGATGGACAGTGACTATAATGGGGTATTTGGGGAGACTTGAAAATATGGGGAGTCTAGTAACCATAATGTTGCACATGTAATTGTAGATTAACAATATCAAAATTAAAAAAATAAAAAATAAAAAAACTCCCGGAACAATCAGATTCGCCATTAACATATTGCCTTGTTTGCTTTTTTCATTCTCGTACTCATATACATTTAGATGTTGTTACTTTTTTCTGAACCATTTGGGAATAAATTGCAGACATCATATTCCTATTCCTAAATGCTCCAATGTCTAATTTAGGACATTCTCTTACACAACCCCAGTACAATTGCCAAGATGAGGAAATTTACATTGATACATTACTATGACCAAAATTCAAGTTTGGTCAATTTTCGCTACATCATCCATTATAACGAGCATTTCCCTTGGCCCAGAACTCACTCCAGGACAATGATTTGCATTTATTTGTCATGTATGTTTGGTGCCCTATGATCTGGAATGGTCTTTCTACCTTCATTGTGTTTCATGACCTTAACAATTTTGAAGAACATGGGTCAGTTATTTTGTAAAATATCCCTGGATTGGGTGTAACATCTTTATTATTCTATTCAATTTCTGTATTTGGATCAGGAAAACCTCAGAAGTGATGTTGTGTCCTCCTCAGTGCATCCCATCAGGAGGCACAAGATGACAATATTTCCCATTCTTGGTGACCCTTTGGTCAAGCTAGTGTCTCCCGGGTTTCTCCATTATAAAGTTTCTGTTATAGTTTTCTTTGATTAACACGTAATCTGTGGGGAGACACTTGAGAGGCTATGTAAATTTTTCCAGCCACTAGTTTAAACATCCTTTCATGATTCTGCCATGATGGTTATAAAATAATACAGAAAACATTTTGAATATTCTTTTCTCCAGAGACTGCAAACTTTTTTTTACCAGTAGTAGCCTAATTTAGCTGACCATTCAAAACCACCCACCATTCCCTTATGAACCATGCCCTATTTTCTCATCCATGAAGAGGGACAAAGAGTGCATCCCATAATAGAATGACCAGCACTGTAGTGCTTGGGAAAGGATGCCTAAGTGCTCAAACCTTGGTCTGGGTCCATGGGCCTTTATATCATGCAAGACTGACTCACCTGATCACATGCAGCTGGTCACTATTGCTAACACCTGTGATGGATAAGACTAAGGGACAATTTATACACAGACCCAGTCCACTATGAAACTTCTTTCCACATAGCAGAAACTTGTTTTCTCAGCAGTCTGTTTCTCTGAACATTACAGACAGATACTAACAAATTAAAGGAAATGATTTTTTATCCTCTGGAAATATCATTTTCTCAGAAGAATGGGTTTCCTGGAAAGTCTTTGTTCCTTTTACAAGTATGCTGCCATTACCATAACCTAGGCCAAAATCAATGTTTTTTCTTCATCATTTTAGTTAACCTTATCTGACTAGGTGTAATGGTTACATACTTACCCCATTAGACACTTAGCTGAGCCCTGGAAGTCAACTCTGGGTTGTCTTTTGGGGCAGCTGGCTGCCGGTTTCCCCTGGAATCATAAGTGTATGCATCCTTACTATGCTGGCCCAGATACTTTCTATGCAGGATCTCACTTAACCCTCACAGCAGGCCTGTTGTAAGACAGGCAAAGCTATTAAGCTCGTTCTACAGGCGATAGCAGATGCTTACAGAGTTTACTCGTAAGCTAAACTCTATGAGGTTCCCACTAGTTAGTGTTACTAAGAGACAAAGTCTGGATTGCAAGCTGGGCTGAATACAGACCCTGCACTCCTAACTACTACATTATACTCATCCAAAACAAGCTCATAGATTACTCTTGGCAGGGTCAGGAGTGCAGTGAGCTAGACAAGGCGACCAGGGGGCAAAAGTTAAGGAGGTCCTGACTCTCAGGCCCTGACCCTGCACTTGTTCGGCTGAGAGTGAGCGCCCCCTTAAAATCTGCACCTGAGGTAGTTTGCATCCTTCATTCTCCTCCCAGTCCTGGTTCTTGGGGAGGGCTGCCCAGTGTGAACTAGCCTCCCTCACAACTCACTGTGCAAATATTGTGTGATACACAGGAATATAGGGGTTTCCATTTTTTTCCTTTGGTCAATGAACAAGCTATTCAGCTTTGAACCTACTCTGTTGTAAGCACTCTGCTAAGCACTGGAGAAAGAGCAGAGGCTGAGATGGGTACAGTTCCTGCCTTCCCATGGCATACAGGCCCGAGTTTTCATTTCCAATGGACTCTATATGGCAGGCCAATACTGGGACTTTCTTAAGAATCACCCAAATAAGCTCTGGCACATTTCTTAAGGATTTCAAAGTACACAGATGTATTAAACTCTCCTATCCTGACAACCCATTATCTTTCCATTTTATTAACCTTTTTCACTGAGCTCCATTGTGGGTTCCCTCCTGCACTAGAAGAATGAGCCCTTTGGATATTAACTCAGTTGTACTTACCCTGGGCTTTCTTTCTTTTCAGAAGTTAGCTCTTGACAGAACTAGGTTTCAGAGGCATGGACTCAAATTATGGCTTTGTCACTGATTAATTGTGTTCTTAGAGAAGTCACTTTGTCTCCCTGAGCCTCAGGTGTCTCATCTGTGAAATGGGGGTATTCATACCTCATTTGCAGAATTGTGGAGATGAAATGGAAAAATATAAGTACCTCTCAACAGATACTTGTTATCTTCCCTTTTTCGTTATTGGTCCACCTTTGCACTAAGATCATCCTCCCCAGTATTCTAACTAAAGTGATATAGACAGCCAAACAATCTTAAGTCAGAGTTAGATATGACCCAGGCAGCAGATTCTACAGCTGGCCCTCAACTACGGCTAACTGTGACTGTGGCTGGCCTTCCCAAGTACCCACTGTCTAGTGACTGTTGAAAAGCAAAATCTAACTCCCAAAGTGATTTTGTTAGAAAAAGATCTGAAAGCATTTCCTTTGTCAAATACACATTATTGCTTTTATTTTTCTCTTGAATGATCTGAATAATTGGAGTTGGTTAATGAAATTAAGTTTGTGAACATTGATTACCTTTTGGCTTATCAAAGTACTTTAAGATGTATAACCAAATGTTAATTTGTAATACATGAAATGTTCTTCAGGGGTGGACAGTAGGAAGCAGGTAGAAATCATGCTGTAATGCCTAAAATATCATTATTAATATGGGACACAGGTTATACACAACTTTTTTAATGTGTTTCATTCCCTTTTGGAAACCCTGTCACCAAAAGAAACAGAATGACCTTACTATAGGACTACATGCATAAGGCAAGACCTATTGCCATGTATTTAATCTTTTTTTAACTTTTGTATTAATTTGGAGGGGGTTGGGTTTTCTTTAATGAGCTTGCACACATATACAGTCCATGAGTTTTGAGTCTTTATAAGCAAGTTCTTCGGGAATCTAATACAGAAATTGTTTCACTAAAAAGCCCAGTCATTTGATTGTTACACATTTGGTTGTTTCAACCTTGATTTCAAAGTTGAAAGTGGCATTTGAGGGATGCTGCAATGAAAATAGCTCAGACTCAGGAGTTAAGAGATGGTTTATTAGGCCATGGCACAAGCTATTGCTTACAAATAATGACTGCATGAGTGCAGAATGATTTAAAATGTAGTCTTGTAAGGTTGAAAGGGTCTTTCACCTCATTTTCTGATCATGATTTCTAACTCCAAAATGGGCAAAATGAGCCATACCTTCTACTGAGGTACCATCATTTTAGGTGATAGCCACATATATCAAGTTAATTCCTGTGCTACTAAAAATGTCTGAATTTTCATTAGCTCTAAAAGCGCTTTACTGTAAGGTTCAGAGAGCATTTCAAGTTAAAACTTCTCAGTAAATGACCATCATTTCTGCATTAGGATCATAGCTGCATGTGCAATTTCTGATTAGGTCTCAATTTTTCCTTTTTTGCTAGTGGAGTTAGAGGACAGAAGGGGCAGGTCACTGTGTCTTTTAATCAACACTGTAGTATTCTTGTTTGCACAGTGACATGTTCTCAAATACGTTTCACTCTTTTAAAAGTACTATCTCAGACTTCCGGGAAGATGGCAATGTGAGCAGGGCGACAGATATCTCCTCCGAAAACCAAATGTATTTATGAAAATACAGCAAGTACAACTATTCCTAAAAAAGAGACCAAAAGACACAGGACAGCAGAGAGCCTGCATCTATACCTGAGAGGACTCGGCACCCCACAAGGCGGGTAAGATACGGAGCCGTGACACGGCGGGACCCGAGCACTCCCCCACCCCAGGGCACCGGCGGGAGGAGAGGATTGAGAGCCGGGCAGGAGTGGAAATACACCCCGTGAAATAATCAGCCCCGGTGAGCTGCGTGGGGAGCACTGACACACATCGCACGGTGTAGCAGAGATTGGAGAGACAGTGGGTGCAGGATCTGGGCAGGGAACACGCCAGGGTGCTTGCAGCCGGCTCCCGGGAAGAAACAAAAAAAAGGAAAAGTACGTGCTTTCTTCAGCGGTCTTAAAGAGACAGGAGCCCAGCGGAGGAGCCGGATCACCCCGGCACACTCAGCCCAGCAGGCTGGGAGTCCTGGGGAGTTTTGGACCCCTTAGCTGGCTACTGGGAAAGGGTGGCCGCACTTAGACTTCCCACAGAGATCGACAGCCTCCCATTCGTCCCAAACCCTGCCAGAGCTATAAAATGCCCTGCAGAGCTGCGTGGCCATGGCTGCGGAATAGTGGAGCAACATCGCCACCTACAGAATCCCCACAGAATCGACACCCAGTGAGCGTTTTTCTTTTTTAGTTGTTGTTTTGTTTTGTTTTGTTTTTTGCTTTCTTTTATTGTTGCTGTTATCTCTTCTCTTCTTTTTTCTTTTCTTAATTTTTTTCTTTCTTTCTTTCTTTTTCTTTTTTTCTTTTTAAAGTGTTAAAGAGCCCAGCTGACATATGAGGCAACTACCAGCAACCACTTCTATAGCCATGAAAAGACAGAGGAATATGGTCCAGACTAAGATCAACCAGACAACCCCAGAGAGGGAGCCTGAAGGGATGGAAATGCACAATCTTCCTGAAAAAGAATTCAGAATAAAAGTCAGTACCATACTGATGGATCTACAGAGAAAGAGCTGAGGAAGGAAGTGAGGAAAGACAATGCAGAAATCAGACAAGCTATTGACAGGCTTAACAGCAGACTGGATGACATGCAAGAGACTGTTAATGGAATAGAAATCAGAGAACAGGAATACAGAGAAGCTGAGGCAGACAGAGATAAAAGGATCTCTAAGAATGAAAGAATATTAAGAAAACTGTCTAACTAATCCAAACGGAACAATATTTGCATTATAGGAGTACCAGAGGAAGAAGAGAGAGAAAAAGGGGTAGAAGGTATCTTTGAAGAAATACTTGCTGAAAACGTCACCATGTTGGGGAAGGAAATAGTCTCGCAATCCACAGAAGCCCACAGATCGCCCAACACAAAGGACCCAAGGAAGACAACACCAAGACACATAATAATTAAAATGGGAAAGATCAAAGACAAGGGCAGAGTATTAAAGGCAGCCAGACAGAGAAAAAAGATCACCTACAAAGGAAAACCCATCAGACTATCATCAGACTTCTCAACAGAAACCCTACAGGCCAGAAGAGAATGGCATGATATATTTAACGTAATGAAACAGAAGGGCCTCGAATCAAGAATATTGTATCCAGCATGATTATCATTTAAATATGATGGTGGGATTAAACAATTTCCAGACAAGCGAAAGTTGAGAGAGTTTGCCTCTCATAAACCACCACTAAAGGATATCGTAAATGGACTGCTCTAGAGGGAAGCACCCCTAAGCCTAAAAAGATGTCACCAGGGAAAATAAAATCATAGCAAAGAAAGCAGACTGTCCAAATACTAACTAAAGGCAAAGAATAAAACACCCAGTATAGAAAGAATGGAGGAGGAAGAATAAGAAGGGAGAGAAATAAAGAAAAATCAGACAGTGTTTACAATAACTTAACAAGAGAGTTAAATTTAATTGTTAGATAGTACAGAAGCAACCCTTGAACCTTTGGTAACCACGAATCTAAACTCAGCAATGCAATAAGTACATATCTATCAATAATCGCCCTAAATGTAAATGGACTGAATGCACCAATCAAAAGACACAAAGTAACAGAATGGATTAAAAAGCAAGACCCATCTATATGCTGCTTACAAGAGACTCACCTCAAACCCAAAGATATACACAGACTAAAAGTGAAGGGATGGAAAAAGATATTTCATGCAAACAACAAAGAGAAGAAAGCAGGTGTTGCAGTACTTGTATCAGACAAAATAGACTTCAAAACGAAGAAACTGGCAAGAGATAAAGAAGGACATTATATAATGATAAAGAGGTCAGTCCAACAAGAAGATATAACCATTATAAATATATATGCACCCAACACAGGAGTGCTAGCATATGTGAAACAAACACTAACAGAATTAAAGGAGGAAATAGACAGCAATGCATTCATTTTAGGAGGCTTCAACACACCACTCACTCTAAAGGACAGATCAACCAGAGAGAGAATAAGTAAAGACACAGAGGCACTGAACAACACACTAGAACAGATGGACCTAACAGACATCTAAAGAACTCTGCACCGAAAAGCAAAAGAATACACATTCTTCTCAAGTGCACATGGAACATTTTCCAGAACAGACCACATACTAGGCCACAAAAAGAACCTCAGTAAAGTGGAAAATATTGAAATCCTACCAACCAACTCCTCAGATAACAAAGGTATAAAACTAGAAATAAATTTTAGAAAGAAATCAAAAAGGCTCACAAATACATGGAGACTTAACAACACTCTCCTAATTAATCAATGGGTTAACGACCAAATCAAAACAGAAATCAAAGAATATATGGAGACTAATGACAACAACAACACAAAGCCACAACTTCTGTGGGATGCAGAAAAGGCAGTTCTAAGAGGAAACTTTATTACAATCCAGATCTATTTAAAGAAGGAAGAACATTTCCAAATGAATAGCCTAAAGACACAATTACTGAAAATGGAAAAAGAAGAACAAATGAGGCCCAAAGTCACCAGAAGGAGGGACATAATAAAGATCAGAGAAGAAATAAATAAAATTGAGAAGAATAAAACAATAGAAAAAAATCAATAAAACCAAGAGCTGGTTCTTCGAAAAAATTAACAAAATAGATAAACCCCTAGCCAGACTCATTAAGAGAAAAAGAGATTCTACACACATTAACAGAATCAGAAATGAGAAAGGAAAAAAAATGACGGACACCACAGAAATACAAAGAATTATAAGAGAATATTATGAGAATCTATGTGCTAACCAGCTGGAAAACCTAGAAGAAATGGACAATTAGAAAAATACAGCCTTCCAAAACTGACCAAACAAGAAACAGAAAAACTAAACAGACCAATCTCCAGCAACGAAATTGAAGCAGTAATTTAAAAACTACCCAAGAACAAAACCCCCAGGCCTGATGGATTCACCTCTGAATTCTACCAGACATATAGAGAAGAAATAACACCCATTCTCCATAAAGTTTTCCAAAAAATAGAAGAGGAGGGAATACTTCCAAACTCATTCTATGAAGCCAGCATCACTCTAATACCAAAACCGGGCAAAGACCTCACCAAAAAAGAAAATTACAGACCAATATCCCTGATGAACGTAGATGCAAAGAGTACTCAACAAAATATTAGCAAACCAAATTCAAAAATACATCAAGAGGATCATACACCACAATCAAGTGGGATTCATCCCAGGGATGCAAGGATGTTTCAACATTTGAAAATCCATCAACATCATCCACCACATCAACAAAAAGAAGAACAAAAACCACATGATCATCTCCATAGATGCTGAAAAAGCATTAGACAAAATTCAGCATCCATTCATGATTAAAACTCTCAACAAAATGGGTATAGATGACAAGTACCTCAACACCATAAAGGCCATATATGACAAACCCACAGCTAACATCATACTTAACGGCGAGACGCTGAAAGCTTTTCATCTAAGATCGGGAACAAGACAGGGATGCCCACTCTCTCCACTGTTATTCAACATAGTAATGGAGGCCCTAGCCACAGCAATCAGACAAAACAAAGACATACAAGGCATCCAGATTGGTAAAGAAGAAGTCAAATTGTCACTATTTGCAGATGACATGATACTGTACATAAAAAACCCTAAAAACTCCACTCCAAAACTACTAGAACTAATACCTGAATTAAGCAAAGTTGCAGGATAAAACTTTCCTATGCACTAACGATGAACTAACAGAAAGAGAGATCAGAAAAACAATTCCATTCACAATTGAATCAAAAAGAATAAAATACCTAGGAATAAACCTAACGAAGGAAGTGAAGCACATGTACTCTAAAAACTACAAACACTCCTAAGAGAAATTAAAGAGGACACTAACAAATGGAAATGCATCCCATTCTGTTGGCTAGGAAGAATAAATATTGTCAAAATGGCTATACTAACTAAAGCAATCTACAGATTCAATGGAATCCGTCAAACTACCAACAACTTTCTTCAATGAACTGGAACAAATAATTCTAAAATTCATATGGAACCACAAAAGACCCCAAATAGCCAAAGCAATCCTGAGAAGAAGGAATAAAACAGGGGGAATTATGCTCCCTGACTTCAAGGTCTACTACAAAGCCACAGTAATCAAGACAATTTGGTATTGGCACAAAAACAGACCCACAGACCAGCAGAACAGAATAGGAAATCCAAACATTAACCCAAACATATACAGTCAATTAATATTTGATAAAGGAGCCTTGAATATACAATGGGGAGATGACAGCCTCTTCAGCAGCTGGTGTTGGAAAAACTGGACAGCTACATGTAAGAGAATGAAACTGGACTACTGTCTATCCCCATACACAAAAGTAAACTCAAGGTGGATCAAAGACCTGAATGTAAGTCATGAAACCATAAAACTCTTAGAAAAAAACATAGACAAAAACCTCTTGGACATGAACATGAGCGACTTCTTCATGAACATATCTCCCCGGGCAAGGGAAACAAAAGCAAAAATGAACACATAGGACTATATCAGGCTGAAAAGCTTCTGTACAGCAACGGACATCATCAGTAGAACAAAAAGACATCCTGCAGTATGGGAGAATATATTCATAAATGACGTATCCGATAAGGGGTTGACATCCAAAATATATAAAGAACTGAAGCACCTTAACAAACAAAAAGCAAATAATCCAATTAAGAAATGGGCAGAGGACATGAATAGACACTTCTCTAAAGAAGAAATTCAGATGGCCAACAGGCACATGAAAAGATGCTCCACATCGCTAATCATCAGAGAAATGCAGATTAAAACCACAATGAGATATCACCTCACACCAGTGAGGATGGCCAACATCCAAAACACAAACAACAACAAATGTTGGCGAGGATGTGGAGAAAAGGGAACCCTCCTACACTGCTGGTGGGAATGCAAATTAGTTCAACCATTGTGGAAAGCAGTATGGAGGTTCCTCAAAAAACTCAAAATAGAAATACCATTTGACCCAGGAATTCACTCCTAGGAATTTACCCTAAGAATGCAGCAGCCCAGTTTGAAAAAGACAGATGCACCCCTATGTTTATCGCAGCAGTATTTACAATAGCCAAGAAATGGAAGCAACCTAAGTGTCCATCAGTAGATGAATGGATAAAGAAGAGGTGGCACATATACACAATGGAATATTATTCAGCCATAAGAAGAAAACAAATCCTACCATTTGCAACAGCATGGATGGAGCTAGAAGGTATTATGCTCAGTGAAATAAGCCAAGCCGAAAAAGACAAGTATCAAATGATTTCACTCTTATGTGGAGTATAAGAAAAAAGAAAAAAACTGAAGGAACAAAATAGCAGCAGACTCACAGAACCCAAGAATGGACTATTAGTTACCAAAGGGAAAGGGACTGGGGAAGATGGGTGGGAAGGGAGGGATAAGGGGGGAAAAGGGGCAATACGATTAGCAGATGTAATGTTGGAGGGGCATGGGGAGGGCTTTACAACTCAGAGAAGACAAGTAGTGATTCTATAGCATCTCACTACGGTGATGGACAGTGACTGTAATGGGGTTGGTGGGGGGGACCTGATGAAGGGGGTAGTTTAATAACCATAATATTGCATGTGTAATTGTAGACTAATGATACCAAAATAAATTATTTTTTTTAAGTACTATCTATGCCTACAGGCAGAAAAAGCTTTGGATTGTGGTATTTTAAGATTCATATAACAGTATCTGCAAGGACGTCAGGAATTTGCATCAAGTTTCTACAGTTGTAACCATAAATGGCAGAATGAAGGTGTTTCTTTTCCCCCAGAGAGGAAGAATCCTTCACAATCTTAAGACTGAGGTTATGTCTTGAGTTCCTGAAGATTATATCTAGTACCGCAACTGGTTTCTTCCCACAATTTTACAATGAACGTTTCCCCTTTATCTGCTTTCTATTTATCTGCACCTCTCTCAACCACTTCCAGTCGGCCTTTCTGCATTTGGTAACATGGTGGCTACTTATTATGGCATATCTCAACCATAGGGAAGAACTGGTAAACATTTCCAAGTCTCTGTTCATCAGTGAAAATCAATCAAGAGCTAAAGCATGAAGAAATCTCAGATAGGGTTGATAAATGGCAAGGGCATGGAATACGGGTCCAGGAACACAAAGTGAGACGTCAGAGATCATCTTCCCACAGTGTCAGTATGGTGGCAACTTGGGAGGAGACTGGCCTGACCACAGTCCAGCAGGGGTGCCGTGCCCTCCGGCAGGGGTGCCGTGCCCTCCTGGAAAGCCCCATATGTCACTTGCTCGACCACGGGTATGCCTCGCTTCAGGTGGAAAGCGTGTCATCTCGAACACATGCAAACCACTGTTTACAGATCACTGTGGGTTTTTTAAGATATGTATTATCTCAAAAAAATAAATTTATATACATATTAGGCACTAGCCCACATGTTTTTAGGTATATTAACACATTTGGTCCTCTCGGTAATAGTGTAAAATGGGCTGATCCCCGTTTTGCAGATGAAGAATCTGAGGCAAGAAGAACATAGTAACTTTCCCAAATTCACATGGTTAATAAGTCAGGGATCAGCACACATTTTCTATAAAGGGCCAGGTAGTTATTATTTTAGCCTGAGAGACATGAGGTCTCTGCTGCAACTACCCAACCCTGCCTTTGTGCACCAGCAACCATCGATGATGCGTAGTGAATGGGCATGACTGTGTTCCAGTGAAATTTTATTTATGGACAATGAAATTTGGGCGATAGTTTGCATGTGCCATGGAATATTTGCCCTTTTGATTTTTTTTTTGACCATTTAAAAATCTAAAAACCATGCTCAGCGCTGGGACATGTAAAAACAGGCAAATGGCTGGGTTTAGCTCTTGAGCTGTAGTTTGCTGTAGTAAGTGGTAGAGCCAGGACTTGAACCCAGGTAGTATGGTTTCAGTGAGCTCCTTATCATGGCATAAATATATATATATACATATATATATTCAGTCTATATAACGATAACTATAGTAAATCATGCTCTCTATAGAAAACTCAGCAAAGTGTGAAAGACAAAATAACAGTCACTCATAAAACCACAACCCAGAAACGACCACTAGTAATATTTGATATTTTTTAACTCTTTTGTGCACTGAATGCATCATTCAATTTATTAATTCTACTTTTTATCATAGGTGTTTTCCACATTTTGAAAGAATCCCACAGCTAATAATTTCATAAAGCAAAGAATCCCATTAAGAGAGCAGCTGTTTTTACCTTTTGTTTATCAAATGCCACATATTTGCATTTCTGGGAGTTGGATTTTTAAAAGCAACCCAGTGTGTAGACAGGGATGTAGCAAAAAGGCTTTGGGACCATCCACCAGACCTGAATTTGACTTCTCATTGTAACTTTATTAGCCAAATGACCCTGAGAAAGTTGTTAAGTTCCTTTGTTCTGAAGATAAACCAGAACCAACATTTAGAAGGCATGGAGCATGTGCCCAGGACGGAACAGTGCTCGTTTGGCAGCAACCAGCCTCACATTGCCTGTCATCCACAGGAAATAGATTGCTTCACTCAGGGCAGAAGAAAAAGTGTCCTTTTCTGTTCCTGTAAACTATAGTTTTCTCTCTAGAGTGAAATAAGCAGGCAATCATCGGTATAAAGGGAAAGATTAATGAAGTGGGTGGACCTGAACTGGAAGCCTCCACCCCAACCGCCTACCACTCCTCCCTGCCCCAACCAGGAGGTGATTACTGGCTTCTAAACTGAAGTGGTGCCCAGATTCCTACAACAGCAGGTGGCATTCAGATATCAGCAGAGGCTCTGCTCTTTTGCACAGGGACAGAGGATCTCCAGAGAGACATCTGAAAAGAATTGGGAGTTCAGCCAATTCCATAAGCAGCAAAAAGTTCATGGAGCTGAAGAGTATGACAGCCCCCAGAGCGGAGGGACACAGTAACACTGGCTTCCAGGTGAGCAGAAGTTTTACCTTATGTTTAAGACCAAGGAAATGGAAATAATGCTCTTTCTTTGCTTCCTTGGCAAGATTCTTAATTAAAGCAGTGGAGTTATTGGAACACAGTAAGATTTTTAATGGCATTCTTTAAGCCTATTATTTTTCCTTCTTGAGTTTTTCTTGAGTTGACAAACCTGAAAAGTCTCTTTTAGGCAAACCTGTTTTGATCCTTGACTTGCCCTGTCACTTAGAAACAAGGCTGTCTTCTTCTACTTTAGTTTTGGGCTCAGGATACAGTATTTTCCTACAGACATTTTCCCAAAGAGCTGGTGAGAGAGCAAGAATGGGAAGAATCCAGATCCTGGATGTCATTAGCATCTCAGGGCTTCTTTATCTTAAGCCAGGTCTCAGAGCCCATCATATGTGGCCTGGGTGCCTGCTTCAGAGCAGGTGGATTATGCAAACCAGTCTCATGTCATTGACCAAAACTCAATGAGTGACTAATGCTGCTTGACTCAGGGCTGTGTGCTGCAGAGACCCGAAAAGAGTCCTGTCGCTGGGAAACACCAGGCTGTTGTGATTGGGTCTGGGATGGAGATTTGGGGGGGCTCTTCTCAGGTGTGCTTCCTTTCCTGAGCTGACAGTCAACATGGGAGCACGCAGGAGCAGGTGTCAGCAATCCCTTGGGCTTCAGAGTCACCAAACAGGCAAAACAAACTTTTAGGCACCAGCAAAGAAAGGAACAAGGAAGATTAAAGGGGCTCTGACACAAGCCCAGAGTCTTCCACTGACAGGTTACTGTAACTTCTCTGAGCTTCATTTCTGCTGTCTATTCAGTCACAGTGATGTTCCTCTTAATGTTATGAGTACAGGGGAGGAAAAGTCCTTTCCTCTACCCTCTTATATTTAGTGCCTGGGGTCTGTGAATTAACTGACAAATGTCAGATTAAATGGAGAAAAGGAACACAAACTTTATTCATATTTTTAATTTAATGTGTGTGCAGCTTCACAAAAAGAAGTGAAAAGGGCTTATATACCCTTTTAACAAAGGATGATAAATTGTGGAGAAGTACCTACACAAAGGGAAAAGGATTTGGGCTTTTAGGGTCAATAAATTGTGGGAAGGTGACTAGGAAATATTTGAAGTAAAAGAATGGAACATACAGTTTCATAGTGAGATTCCTTATGCAGTCTCACTTCAGTGCCATCTCTGTCTCCAGTGATACAGGTCATTCTCCTCTTTCTGTTATGGGAAAGGGGGACACCTTCACAATGGAAAGGTACGTCCTGCCTCTGGCACATACGGGAAGAATAGAGCACTCTTTCTGTGTCTGCTTTTTTTCAGTTGCCTTCAGTTCAAAATAATTCGCATGCTAAAGTGCCATATTTTGAGGTGGCATATCCTGTTCCCCTCCATAAAGGTTAAATGAGGAAAAAAACATAAAGCAGAGGATGTTTTATGATTCAAGAGAATGGAAGGGATGGAATGGGATAGTGTAAGTGAATATGGTAGCAAGACAAATGTGTCTGCAATGGACAAGGGTCCATGTCCCCAGCAACTGGCTGACTATAGTGAGTGAAAAGCACACATATCCGCTAAGAGTGGCCCTCTTTTCTAACCCTCACTCTCTTCTATCAAAACAAAGCATCCCTAGGCTTCAGGATGTAGAGCATCTCAAACGCAGCCAGGTACCACTCACCAACACCAACAAGCAGCGATCAGGTTATTTCCTCCAACACTTGCTCTTCAACAGGAATTTCCTGAGACACAATTACTCAGCAAAATCATTAACTGCTCCCCTTGATATGGCCACCACTAGAAAGGATACCAGTTCAGAGAAATAATACACGACAGGGATACCTTGGAGATATTGCAGGTTCAGTTCCAGACCACTGCAATAAAGCAATTCAAATGAATATTTTGGTGTCCCCATGCATATATAAGGTGTGTTTACACTATATTGTAGTCTAAGTGTGCAATAGCATTATGTCTAAAGAAATTGTACATTTCATTATTTATTGCTTAAAAAGAAAAGCTAAACATCACATGAGATTTCAGGTGGTTTTAATCTTTTTGCTGCTGGAGGGTCTTGCCTTCATATTGATGGCTGCTGACTGATCGGGGTGGTGGTTCCTGAAGGATGGGGTGACTGTGGCGATCTCTTAAAATGACACAGGAATGAAGTTGCCCCATCAACTCTTCTTTCATGAACAATTTCTCTGTAGCACGTGGTGCTGTTTAATTGCATTTTACGCACAGTAGAACTACTTTCAAAATTGTAGTCAGTCTTCTCAAACCCTGTGGCTGCTTTATCAACCTAGTTTATATAGTGCTATAAATACTTTGTTGCTATTTCAATAATCTTCATAGTGTCTTTATCAGGAGTAGTTTCCATCTCAAGAAACCACTTTCTTTGCTAATCCATAAGCAACTCCTCATTCATTAAAATTTTACCGTGAGATTGGAGAAGTCCAGGCTCAGCTTCAGGCTCTACTGCTGATTCTAGTTCTCTTGCTGTTTCCACCACATCTGCAGTTACTTCCTCCACTGAAGTCTTGAACCCCTCAGAGTTATCCATGAGGTTTGGAATCAGCTTCTTCCTGTGAATGTTGATGTTTTGATGTTTTACCATGAATCACGAATGTTCTTAATGGCATCTAGAATGGTGAATCCTTTCCAGAAGGTTTTCGATTTACTTTGCCCAGACCCATCAATGGAATCACTGTGACAGTTCTTAGAAATGTATTTCTTAAATAATGACTAGACAGTTGAAACTACTTCTTGGTCCCTGAGTTGCAGAGTAGATCTTGTGTTAGCAAACATGAAAACATTAATCTGTGTCTATCTCCATCAGAGCTCTTGGGTGACCAGGTGCATTATCAATAGGCAGTAATATTTTGAAAGGAATGTTTTTTCTGAGAACTAGAATTAACAGTAGAGCCTGAAGCTGTACCTGAATTGCTCCAATCTCAACAAGGGGCTTAAAATATTCAGTAAAGTGTGTTGTAAACAGATGTGCTATCATCCAGGCTTTGTTGATCCACTTCTAGAACACAGGCAGAGTAGATTTAGCGTAATTCTTAACAGAATGGTCAGTGAGCATTGGCTGCAACTTAAAGTCACCAGCTGCATTCGTCCCTAACAAGCCCTGAATTCCTACCCTGAATTTATGATAATTACTTCCCCACTTTATTTTATATCTGAACATCTAGTTCTCAAGCACCACCTTTGCCTATTTTTGAGCTTTATATAAATAGAAAATTACAATAAAACTTCTTTGCTTATTTTAAAACATTGATATGGAAATAGTCAGGATGACTCATTTTTTATCTGGCTTATTTTGCTCAGCTTTATTTGTCATGGTGTTGCATGTAATTGGAGTTCATCCAATTTCTTTGATATATAGTATTTTCCATAAATATTACACAATTTGCCTATTTTACTATTAGGAAACATTTGTATTGTTAAGTTTGGGGTTGCTGGGAGCTTTTATAAACACATAGCTATTAACACTCTTGGAAATGTTGCCTGGTGCATATGTTACAAACTTGGTTATATTTAGGAGAAAATTGCTTCGTCATTGGGAATGCATATATATTTTCAACTTTAGTAATAACATCAGGCTGGTTTCCTGAGTGGTTTTATCAGTTTACACTCCCAACCAGAAAGTGTGAGTTCCTATACCTCCATAGACTCACCAATATTTATCTAGCTTTTAACTCCAGTGATTCTGGTAGGTATGTGATAGTACATCACTGAGGTCTCACTTTAATTTTCCTGTGTTATTGGCCATTAGATGCCTACTCTATGAAATGTTTGTTCAAGTTTCTTGCTCATTTTCTATATTGGAATTAGTCTTTTTCCTATTGTTTTGATAGAGTTCTTTAAATGTCCCAAATACAAAGCCCTTTCTCAGTTATATGGTCTTCTACCACTCTGCTTCTTCCACTCTTTAATATTTTAATAAGCAAAAATTAATTATTTGGTCCCATTTATCAGTTGTTTCTCTTTTATATGTCCTATTTAAGAAATCTTTTCATACCCTGTAAGATCATGAAGATATCCTCCCATATTTTCTCAAAGCTCATTCTTGCCTTCTACATTGATGCCTGTAGTCTGCCTAAAATTGCACTTATGAATTGTGTTAAGGTAGAGGGACAAGTTTGTACTTCTACATGGAGATCCAGTTATTTCAAATCACTCTTCTCCCCACATTTGTCAAGTGTCCATATTTGGGTAAGTCTTTTTAGAATAGAGCAAATGAAAGATTTTTCCAAACTCAAAGGAGGAGGAAGGATCCAGAGAAGAGAAAGAGATGAAAGTTGACAGCAAAAGAAGTCAGATAAAGTTCAGAATTTCTAAGGTGAAAATGCAGACAATTGGAAAGAACGATTCTTCTAACAGGTGTCCCTTAGAACCCCAGCTCAAGTCTCCTCCTCTCCATGAGTAAGCATGGATCTTGCCAGCGTGGATCTGAGAGGCACAGGGCCTGTGCTTGCTCTGAAGTCAGTTGGGTGGGACCCAATTATGAAAGTCTTGACAGATTAGACAGGAAATGTGCCTCCATTCTGTACACATACCATAAGGCTGATCTATTCTATAAATCACCAGGTGAGCCAGTCAGGTTTGGATAGTTTGTTAAATAGAGGTCAAAATTTGGGAGGTCATGTAAGTACTGGAACTTTGGCACAGACTTCTAACACAGGTACTTTGAATATAAAAGTTCAGAGGTTGGAAGTAATTATCAGAGTAAAGAAGAGTACTATTTCCCCTAACACACTAGTCAGGGAGGTCAACATGAATCACATGGGACTTCTGAGTACGTGTTTCAAGGGCTCAGGACAAGCTTGACTAGAGCTATCTAGATGGGATTTTTCCCCCGCACAAATAAATTAAAACACCGAAAACAAGACAGTAGTTTTCTTTGTGAAGAGGGTTTAAAAAGATGTATTCTCTACTCTTTCCTCAAACCAGATCATATCTAGACTTATGATTTCTAACCACCTAGATGACTGTAACCCAAGGAACTTCCAGAGTTGAAAAGGTAAATTCATACCCAAGTTCCGAACATACTTAAATGTTTTCCAGTAAGTGAATCTAGTGTCCAGTTTTAAATTTAAATTTAAACTAGTTAAAATTAAATAAAATTAACATTTAAGTCCTTATTTGCACTCACCACATTTCGAGTACTTAGAAGTCACATGTGGCTAGTGACTATTCATTGGATGGCTCTAGTAAGACACATATTTTTTAGTTTTGGAGTATACAAAAAAAAAGACCTGATTATCTCTTTCCTTTAAGGACCTGACCACTAAGACACAAAATTAAAAGTAAAGTAATAACTTTAGGTTTGTTTCTGTAAAATAAGTAGTAATATCCCCTCTTTCATTCCCGTAATATCCCCTCTTTCATTCCCGGTTTTACTAATTTGCCTCTTTTTTTTTCACACTTGATCTTTCTTCTGGACTTTTCTGTAGGAAGTTTGTGATTACTAATTCAATCTCTTCACTTGTTATACATCTGAGATTTCTATTTCTTCTTGAGCCAGTGATTAAAGTTAGGTCATTTATGATTCTAAGAATTTTCCCATCTCATCTAAGTTATCTAATTTGTTAGCATACAACTGTTCATAATATTTCTTAATGTCTTTTCTGTAAGGATGGTTGTAATGGCTCCACTTTCATTCCTGATTTTAGCTGTTTGTATCTTCTCATTTTTTTATTTATCAGCCTAACTAAAGATTTGTCAATTTTGTTCTTTTCAAGAAACAATTTGCTGTTTTATTGATTCTCTCAATTGTTCTTCTAGTCTCTACTTCACTTATCTCTACTCTAATTTTTATTACTTCCTTCTGCTACCTTCAGTTTGGTTTGCTTCTTCTCTAGTTTTTTTTACAGTGGAAGATTAGGTTACTAATCTGAGATCTTCTTTCTTTAATAATATAAGCAATTACAGCTATAAATTTCCCTCTTAGCACTGCTTTAGCTTCATTTCATCAGTATTTCTATGTTATGTTTTCATTTCCATTCTTATGAAATTATTTCAGATTTCCCATATGGCTTCTTCTTTAATTTATTGGTTATTTAGGACTGTGTTTTTTAATTTTCAGTTTTATAAATTTCCCAAGTTTTCTTCTGTTATTTGTTTCTAATTTCATTCCATTGTGGTTGGAGAATATAGTTTGCATGATTTCAGTTTTTTTTAATTTACTGATACTTGTTTGGGCCTAGTATATGGTCTAACCTGGAGAATATGCCATGAGCACTTGAGAAGAATGTGTATCCTACTATTTTTGGTAGGGTGCTCCCTATATGTATGTTAGGGCCTATTTGTTGATAGCATGTTCATTCAATTCTATTTCCTTACTGATAATCCCTCTGGTTTTTCTATCCATTGCTGAAAGTGAAGCACTACAGTCTCCAACTATTATTGTAAAATTGTCTATTTTACATCTACTATTATGCAATTGGTCATTTTTATACATCTCATGTCTTTCTTTCTCAATTCATCCATTACTTCTTTTGTGTTAAATAGAGAAAGTGTACCAGTTTAATTATTTTCTCATTTCTTTTCATATATTTTTAAATCACTTTCTTGGAGGGTGTCCTAGGGATTAAAGTTAAAATCAAATTTTATATATATCTAGTTAATATTAATCCCAGTATAATTTCACTAGTACACAAAAACTTAGTATAGTCCCATTCCCTTCACTTTCTTTTATGCTATTATTACATCTTTATACACTGTAAGTCCATCATATGTTAAAAACAGTTTTATAATTATTGCTTTATGCAATTGTATTTTAAATCAGATCAAAGAAAGGGTTACAAACAAAAATAAAATATATTTACCTATGTAGTTATCTTCACTGGTGTTTATTTCTTGGTGTGAATTTGAGTTGAATTATAGTGTTCTTTCATTAGTCTGAAGAGCTATTTTAGTGTTTTTTATAGGGAAGGTCTGCTAGCAGATAATTCTGTTTTTGGTTATCTGCTTTGTCCTTAGGTTTATCCAGTAATGTCCTCTAATTTTTGAAATACTGTTTTGCTAAATATAGAACTCTTGATTGATAGTTTTTCCTTTCAGCACTTCGAATATGTATGTCATATCACTGCCTTCTGGCATTCATGGTTTCTGCTAAGAAGTTGCTAACTTCCTTGAGAATTCCTTATATGTGAGTTTCCTCTTTCTTGATGCTTTCAAGATTATCTCATTGTTTTAAGCTTTCCACAGTTTGATTATGGTGTGTTTAGGTGTGGATCTCTGATTTATCCTATTTGGAGCTGACTAAACTTCTTGAATGTGTAGATTAATGTTTTTCATTAATTAGTAGGGAAGTTTTCAAACACTATTTCTTCAAATATTCTTTTTCCCCTTTATCTGTTTCCTTTTCTTCTGTGACTGCCACTGTGCATATTCTGGTATTCTTGATCATGTCCCACAGATCCTGGAGCTCCTGAATCTCTTTATTATTATTCTCTATATGGTGAGACATTATTCTCATACTTTCCTTTAGTTCTCTGTACATGGTTTCCTTTAGCTTTTTGAACATATTTAAAATAGTTGATTAAAAGTCTTTGTCTAATAAGCCCAACATCTAGGCTTCCTCCTGGACAGTTTCTATTCACTGCTTTTTTCCTCTGTATGAACCATTCTTTCTCATTTCTCATTTTCACAATTTTTTGTAAAAAAATGGACATTTTAAATAATATGGCAAATCTGGAAAATGGAAAGCTTCCTCCTTCCCCAAGGTTTGCTGTTGTCTGTGTGTAGCTGTTGCTGTTATTGTTGTTGCTGTTTGTTTAGTGACTTAACTGATTCTGCGTAGTCTGCATTTTTTGTCATATTTCACCACTAAAGTCTTTTCTCAGTTAACTTGATGATCAGCTATGGTTTGGACATAAATTTCAAGTGCCTGGAACCAATAAATGTCCCAGTCTTTGCCTAGAGCCCTATGTGCATGCTGTGGGGTTTGCCTTCAGTGCTCAGGCAGTCAGTTTACAACTCTATGTTCACCTTCCTGCTTCCTGTTGAGTCTCAAACTCAGCCAGAGATGAGAGCTTTTGTCCTTGCCAGGCCCTTTCCAGGAATGAGCACAACCATGGGGATGTGCCTGGACTTCCAGATTCCCAGGAATGTCAGAGCTTTTCAAGGCCCCTTATAGATATCTCATTCCCAAGCTTTTCCTTTAAATTTTTGCTTAGCTTATCTTCTCCAACTGTTATCACTATCCCAGGCAGTTGACTATGTTAAACAGTTGATCCCAAAGAACTAGTACTGGGGGAGATCTGAGTCCAATTAAATGAAGATGTGCCTTGCAGGTTGGATTTTGTAAGGAACTGAAAGGTTAAGTAATGACAATAATTTGGGGATTGGGCTTTGGGAGAGTACCAACTTCATTTTGCCCCCTCCATAGGCTTGTGATGCTAGTTTTATTGTGACTGCAGAATTGTTTTTCAAGGCTATCGTGAGTCTGAGGAGAGGGGAATAGGACTAGAGAATTAAGACAGCGCAAAGCTTGCTGTTTTGAGATTCAATAATTTTACTTGGGAGAAAAAAAAAACCTCTCTGGATTACTGCAAGCCTTTGGTTGATTTCCAGAGTTTTGAAAAAGTGATTTGATTGCCAGTGTTCTTCTTGCTGTATAAAGGATAGGTTTTGTAGGTTCTCACTCCACCATTCCTGCTAATGTCACCAACAACCTTAGATTTCCACAGCAATGTCAGACGTGTCAGAAGGGAGTATGTGTATGATCAGGTGATGAATGTTACTGGCCACATCTCTGATTCAGGGGACTGAAAGTACAGTGGGCAGGAATGCATTGGGTGATCAGTGGTAAGTAGAGCAAAGACTAAGGTTTCAAGGCTTCAGCCATGACTTTCACCTTTTACCAAAACTGGGGGAAGGATTCAAGCATCTAATGGTCATTGGAAAAGAAGTAGATTAAATGCTAGTTTTTCTACTGTGAATATCCCTAGAGAGATGCCCTCCTGATTTCAAGAGACTCTTTTCTGGCTCTACATGGTTATTGCATGGAATAAGACCTAGTTTGTTATCCATCTCTAATTCTACATGGATTTCCATGAGGATGTCACATGAGTAATGATCCAAGGATCTTTGGAACAACAATGAACAGCACAGGGACACCAGTTTCAATTGGCTCACGAGGCAATGTGTCCTACAAGCACATCCCCACACTTCAGAGGGTAAGATGTAGAGGTTTTCAGGGGGAAAAGGTGCTCTTATCTCAGTTAGGACAGATTCAAGACTGGTTGCTAGGGTCTAGTTTTCTTTTTTCACTACTGATTTTGAAACTTCTACTCCACAGTCCCCTAATTTAAAATGAAGGTGGTGGCACCCACTGACCCATCTCTTCCAGACCCTGTGGATGATAAGAAACTGGCCCTGTATGCGAACTGAACTATTATTGGTCAAATTGAAAAAAATCAAAGGTATTTGAAATTTGGAATTGAATTTTTGAAAATTTGAAATTGAGTTTTTGAAATTTTATGTAGAACAGATTATTGCGAGCAGGAACTCCAAGTCTCTATTGTCCCACAGAAGTTGGGAATTCTGTCTTCAAACTGAAGATTTAGATAAACTGCATCATGATTGTCACTCAAAGCCAGGATCGGGACACATCCCACACACAGACTGTGCATGACCCAGAAGCCACTTACAGCCTTGACATGCTTGATTGTTCTTTCTTTTCCCTAAGAAAGGAAGTTAAAGAAAGATAAAATGATGGTTTCCATGTCTCTTGTCCTTTGGAAGTGAATTCAGATAGAGGTTTCTTATGAAAATCCTGTGAGTCATGTGGTTAAGGAGCCTCTTGTGGGTGTTCAGGAACAAAGTAGATGATTACCAAGAATGGCTCAATCAGGAAACAGGGAAATGTACTTGAAGACCTATCAATGTTCCTTCCAATATCCTGGTTCTGTAAATTCAAGGCTTTGTTTGGTTTTCCTCTGAGAGCCAAAAGTCTTTGACATAAGTGTAACATTTATTGATTCAACAAAAATGTATTGAGCTCTGACACTATGCTTTATGCTAGGAGCTGGAAGCACAGCTACTACTGTTCAGTTAAAATTAGTTGACGATGACAATCCGGCACAACACAGTTTATAAAAAGTGCTATTCATGATGTAAGGAGGTGATCTCACCTGGACTGGGAGTTGGGGAATTTCCCAGCTGTTCCAAATGAACACTTACAGGCTTCCATTCTTTCATTCATTCACTCAACAAACATACACTCTGTGCCAGGTGGAAGGAAAATACCCAGTAGAGCACAAATAATCCCCTAAGATGCCATATCGAGACCTATTTTGTCCATAGTACATTATGTGGAGAAGTCAACCCCCTGAATGGGAAGGTCTGAGAAGCATATACAGGGAGGTAGAAAGGGCAATAAAGAGAACAGACAGAAGAGAAGAAAGTTCTTACTTGCTTCAAGCCTCTCTGCTGATTTCAAAATCTTGGTCCCAAGGATCCAAAATCAATGATAAGTTTAGGTTTAAAACTAAATTTCTATTCTGTATTGACAGAAACATTCTAGAACAAACTAGCCAGCCATATTATAAGGGGTTGTAAATAAAATAATGGTGTAACTCATCCATGAAACATAGTCTGAAAACGGTCCATTAATGTGAGGCAAGGCTTTTGTACCATCAGAAAGTGTTAGTCAAAGTTCAAAGTGGCCAAGACAGGCATATCTGCTCCCCTTCTGGACTATCTAGTTGCCTTACTCTCCTGACCTGCTCGACTTTGGGAACATACCATAGTTCCAAATAGCACAATCTTTTATTGTGCAGTTATCTACTGATGGGTCCTACTTCCCTGTCAGTGTCCCTCCCTTTCAATTATATTCCTTTACAACTTTGCTAGCTTTTAAAGAACTTTAATTTTTCTAATTCACATTACTGTATCTTCAGTTTCTCATCCACCAGCTTCCATTGGTTCAGAAACATTGGTAAGGAGGAAGTTGGTTAGAGAATACTGGTCTAACAGGCAGCCGGGGAGGTTTGAAACAAAAATTGCTTGAGGGCCAGACTGATGCAGACAAAGCAGGTGGAGAGCAAAGGTCTAGTTACATGGTATGTTGGATCCACAAAGGGGATAGAAAGACAAAGACTTGCACAAATCCAACAGAAAACATTTCTAGGGGCCAGTAAATGCTAGGCTTCCTGTTGGTCCACACAGCTACTTCCTCATTCCCCTGCAATGAAGTCTTTAGGTGAGAGAACAGGGAAGAAAGAAAGAAGGAAGGAAGACTTTAGAAACCACAAGTGGGAGTAAGAGGTGGTCTGTAATGTTCTAAATACTGACTGTATTGTATGTGGCCTTGACCTTGGCAGGAAATAAGGAGGAAGTGGTAAGGAAGGAAAGCAGTGAGTTTCTGAAGAAATCAAGACTGTGGTGGGGTTGGGGTCTGAACAGCAGGGCACAGATCCTGATGCTAAAAGCCACATAAAGAATCATTTTGAGGAGGGTAAAACATAAGTTCTTTGGGTGAAGAACCAGGCTGTCAGGCCCACCATTTAAGCAAGTTACCTAACTTTTGCACCTATTTCCTATCCAAAAATAGGTACTAATACCTTGCATCACAGGCCCATTGGGAGACTAATGTGAAGCGCTGACACCTAGCAAATGCTCAAGTGTCAGCTCTTCTCCCTTTCCTGCACTGTTTCAGCCTTTCTACTCAACCCTTAATGTTATGTGCAGTCCCTTGGGCTCTGTCCTAGGCATGCACATTTGTTCTTCTAACAAATATTTATTGTGCACCTACTATGATCTAGACAGTGTGATGGTTGCTGGGGATTACATATATGGTCCCTGTTCTGGGAAATTTAGAAGAGAAGCTGTCAGCTGTAAATTATACACCTGCTTATTTAATTATAGTCATAATAAGGACTATTAAAAGTTCAACTTCTGCAGGTTGTATTACTGTGCAGGTTAATTGGAATGAACTTGGCTGTCTGAAATTCCAAAGATGCAACATGTTTAGTCATAGGGGAACTAGAAATGCCCTTCCCAGCAAAACATCTTCCTACAGCTGATAAAAAAAATTGAAGAGACAAGGATATAATTCCTTTGACTATATTGATCGAAACTAAGATTCTTATTATTCTCATTTCCTTCTCTGATTTCTTTTTAGTACACAAATCTCCAATCTATCTGGAGGGATCAAAATTCAGACTGCAGGTGATTATAGATTTTTTTTTGTATATAAAAATGTATTTGGTGTCAAACCCTGTACCACCTCCAGGATGAAGCCTGGGTTGGTTGTGCCTATCTTATTCCTGTGCTCTTCAGGGGAGTTGTGGGCACTTACCAAGTATTAGTCCAACTTTGAGCTGGACTATTTCATGCCAGAGCAGTTAATAGTGAGGCATTAAAGAGGCTACATCATTACATCATAGAGATTTGAATCTGCTTACATTAGGGAAGTTATTTTTTGGGGATTTCTAAAATCACCTTGGTCATCAAGCACTTCTTTCCAAAGAGTGTTGATTAAATAAACATGAATTAATCAGAAACACAAATAACAACTTTACAACATATAACACATTTTTAAGAATTGCATTTGACTAAATAATAAATGGACCAGAAGGAACTAAAATATTTGAAAAATAACTTTATAAAGTCCTTTGAAAAGACTCAGATGCTGGGACCTCAAGGCCTTGAGGTTTACATTTGGCTGACATAACAATTCAAAGTTGCATGCTGGCATCTTCCATGATTTTTCCATCCATGGATTCCAGTATTTGCTCTACAAAGAGGCAGACCTCACACCTGGATTTCAGTTTGGGCTTGGCCTGCCTGAAAATAGCATCCCCAGCTAACTGGTTTGGGTAATGGTTGCTGACACACTCATGACTTAAGCACCTCCCTGAGACCCCACCTCCTAATATTATCATCTTTTGGGCTTAGGTTTTCAACATAATGAATTTGGGGAGGACACAAACATTCAGACCATGGCAACCAATAAGTGCAGCTAGAAGATTGGTTTTTAATAAGGGGAGAAAGGACATTTATCTATGAATTCTTGGCTTCACAGCAATAAAAAATGGATAAGGATGCAAATCTTAGAGAATCAAGGAAGGAGGGCTGAGTACAGGAGAGTGTGGGGAAGCACAGAGCTGTGTGCCTGGCCCGGCCCAGGGTGAGGAATCCAGGCCATGTCCCATTACGGCTCTGGCGATTAGCTTCTCTTTGGGCACCTGGACACTTCTCTGGTCTTCTCCCTTTCAGACGTATAGCAGAAGTTCTTATGGGAGGGTCTTCCACTATTCAAACAAATCAGCCTAAGTCGACAAAAAACAGTATCAGGAAATTAGAACCAGGCCAAAAAAAAACCCCATACATTATTAAACACAAATTATTGACACAAAAATCAAAAGCTCCCATAACAGTGAAAGGTCACCCAGTAGAAGAAAGGCAGTGATGTCTCGGAGTGTATAATTCTACCTGTATATGACTTTTAGCTAGCTCCATGCTCTGGAAACTCTGCATGTAGAAAAGAAATTTAAATATATATATAAAGGTACATTTGGAGAAATTAAACTCCACCATTGGTGATGACTTGGTTAGGATGGTAATGAGCAGACCCCTCCATTATAAAGGCACGTTTCTCTAATTAGTAAGTAATTGGGAGGTGATACTTCAAGGCTATGTGACTATCCAGTTCCCCAACACATTGCACCCAAGGATTTTAGCATCCATTAACAACATTTCCTGAATCAGCTTTTACTCTGGGAGCTGCAAAATGGTGATATTCATTTCTTCAATATTCCTTTCCTCACATTCTTCTGAAAAGAATAGACTGCCCTCTTTTTATCTTCCTCTCCCTCTTTTTGAGTATCATGGACTAACATTCTCCTTCTTTTATTAAATATTTTATAGTCTATTACCAACTTGTTTCTCCTATTTTACTATGAAAAATTTTAAACACAGAAAAATTAAGTTTCATAGTGAATGCCTATATGTCCACCACCTACATTCTACAATTAATATTTTACTACACTTGCTTTCTCAATATTTATTCAGTTATCCTACCCTCTACCCACCCAACAATCCGTCTTAGTTTTTGACACAAATAAGTTGCAGACGTTCGTGTTTTTGACTTCTTGGTGCTCAATTTATCCTAAACTTGCCCATTGATCTCAGAATGCTTTTTGACAAGGATTCAATTTAGATATGACCACCCTAGAGACAACATATAAGTAAACATTTATAGTACATAAAAACGAGGCCCTGGTTTAGCGTAGTAATGCTTTCAATTAGTTTCCTGCTTCCAAAGCCAACAGACCTGCAGAATCAGAAGTGGAGCCAAGAGTTGGGGTGTCTTACAGCATTGATGGAGTGGTGCCACCAAGTGGCCATTTCATGCAGCAGCAACTAGTGTTGGCCCACTGGAGCCTGTCTGGTCTGGCACCAGAATTACACTGAAAGCTAATCTGCATTTCATCTTCTAAATATAACCTGGGACTGATGAATTCTGATGGAAAAAAATGACCGCTTTTAGAAAAATCATATGACATCAGCCTCAGAGAGAATTAAGCAGAATGCTTAAACATTACCCATTTACTGTTTATTTCAAGAAACTGTATGAATGCGATGCTAAGGCCTTTATTCCTGGGTATTGATTTCCTCCAACAGTAGATTTTACTGCATGACAATATGGACAGATACAGAAGTGAAACCAAGATATACAAGTTAAAAGTGAGAAAAAAAGTATCCGTATTCTCCCAGATGTATCCATTTATGGCTGTTTCATAACTAAAATAGATTGTGTGGAGGGTGAGTAGAGAAGCCTTCTACACGGGCCTGAGGGGGAAAGAGCATATTCCAGCCCACAGACCAAGAGGAGGTAGAATTCCTTGTTTCAAATGGATGTCAAAGATGCAAAAGGACACTCACTACATTGAATTAATAAATACAAGTAGAAAAAAGAATTTATATCTGTTGCAAATATCTCAAAATGTAAGTTACATCCACGGCATTGAAACTAAGGTAGTTATGAGAACTGGCCACTGGGAACTTTCTCCTTTTTTAAATGTGTTAATAAAGATGCATATACTTTGTTGGATCACAGATTAAATTTAATATGTTAATACCTACATTTCAACATAACCCTATTGAATATAATCCAATATATTCTTTTTCATCCTATGTATTTACTTTTACTTGTTTTAAAACATTCTGAAAGAGGTCCAAAGGCACTACCCACTGTCTTGCTCTAAGACACTTCTCAGAAGTTGCCAGCAGCTTCCGTCACTGGCAGAGCTCTATCATAGCCTGGGTGGCTGGGGGAAAGAAATGTACTTTCATTCTGGGAAATCTTGGCCTGCTAAACCACAAAGCCCTATTTCTAAAGGAAAGGGGAAGAACAGATACTGGGGACAGCTAACAGTCTTGGCCACAGCATATTTTCTGTTCAAGTGATAAAAGTTCAATAGGTGTTCACTGGACTCACATCATTCATTGCCATTTTGGTCTTCCTTGTCCTTGCTTCTGCCCATTCGATCTGGAATCGACTGAAAGAGTTCTGTCACCTCTTTCTAAGTATGTTTCTAGGTACTTCTCTTCGTGTTTTCTTTATGTTAACCTATGTTATTTGTATGCAGATAGCAATGCTTCTCAGACTGTAAGATTGTACCCTGACTTAACAGTTGTTTATTTTCCTCGGTTCTTGTCCCCACTGCAACAAAGAATTGAAGGGCAGAGACACAGTAATGAAGTAGAGTAAAAGTTTTATTTGAAGTTACTCACTTAAAGAGAGAGAAAGTGTGGGAGCCCTCAGAGAGGAGACACCCTGAAAGGTTGGGGGGTCCCCTCTTGTAAGGATTTTTCAGAAATGTGACAAAGGGCTAGAGAGTGGAGACTTGTTAAGTGGTCTCAAGATGTTTACCTTTGTTGAGAGACATTAAATCTCTTCTCTTCTATTATCTGTCTTCTAGGTAATTCGAAAAAATTAACACAAGAAATTTACTGATCCAGTTTCTCCCTAGGATAGCAGCTTCCCTCTGGGAATATATCAATCAAGATGCCTGCCCTGCCCCTAAGGTGGGCTGGGCTATTGTCTGTTTGCAAAAGAATATGTTAAGAATCTTATTTCCTAACTTCCTGGCTTTTAAAATGGAATCTTAGCTTTCAGGTGGAATCTTTCCTGTTCTTACTATGCTGTTTATATCTAGGCTTGTTTGCTAAATTAATCATTGTGCTTGTCTCCTGCCCAGGTTGCAAATTACTTGATTAGGGCTGGAGGAGGAAAAAAACAGCATATAGGTTAAGTTAAAGAATAAACTGGGCCTTTTAGCAGGCTAAAGTAAATCTTACAATGGCATGATCTAATTGACACAATGAAAACATGGGCTGTGTGTTCGGATACATTTCTTTATCTGTAGAACATCTGGATATTCCAAGTTACTCCTGGCCTTTGGAGCCTCAACTGATTAACTCTGTGAGCCTTTTCTGGCTCTCTAGTTTTGCCTGGTTAACTCTTTGAGTCCCTTTTAGTGGGTTTTGCTGGCCTTTTTCTCTCTGCACCCACTCATATCTATACATCTGCCTAACACTGACCATTGCTTTTTTGGACACATGAATTGCTTTTTGATCCTGTATTCAGCCCTAGTTAAGTAAGATCATGAGCACTGCGTGGTTTACCTTTCTGAGTCACCGAGTCATTTTCATTACAGATTTTTGACTTATGGTAGAGTTATGCCCTGATAAAACCATCACAAATTGAAAATATTGCAAATTAAAAACTAATTTAACACACCTATTCTACCAAACATCATAGCTTAACCTAGCCTACCTTAAACATGCTCAGACATTTATATTAGCCTAAGATTGGGCAACATTAGCTAAATCAAAGCCTGTTTTATAATAAAGTTGGAAATTTATTGAATACTGCACTGGCATGGTTGTGTGGCTACAGAATGGTTCCAAGTGTATCAGTCGTTAAAGTGATGACTGCATGGCTGACGGGAACTGCAGCTCACTGCCCCTGCCCAGCATCACAAGAGGATATTGTTAATATGAATTGTTACGCCCAGGAAAAGATCAAAATTCAAAATACAGTGTCTGCTGAATGCCCTATCGCTTTCACACCATCATAAAGTCAAAAAATCCTAAGTCAAACCATCATGAATTGGAGACTGTCTCTTTATGTGTTTTGTGAATTATTCCACCCGCCTCAATCAAATCCATTGATTTGCCAAATAGGTTTATTTGATCATAGCTCCTCTCATTTTATGTTGTGCTTTTTCAAAATCTTTCACTGTATGGTTTGCATGTTCTTTATTTTTATTTGGTTTCTTCTGAAGACATATTTTTTGTTTTGTTCTTTTAATGGTTCCTTTTACAGCCACCTCAGGGAGGAATGGTCTGTAGTGCCCACTAAGTTGCATTAAGGGTCAGATAAACCTGAGACTTGAGCAGATCAAAGACTTCTGGAACACTGCCTTTGAAAATGCAATCATCCCAAGACAAGCCCATGCAGTTTGGAGGAAACATTGTAGAGAAATGGCCTTTAAATGTTTGACATTTGAAGATTTTTTTTAAGTTTTCTTAAAAGCTGGGGGCAGGGAGGAATGTTCCCAAACAACTGAAGAGATCAAATTCACAAACAGATGTTGACTTTTACAAGCCAAATTTCAACAATGCAACAAAATGACTCTAAATGCCCCAGAGCAAGCAGACAAGTAGCAAACTAAACCATAAAATTAGCATAAACATCAATGAGCACTTACTGTGTGTGGCACTGGGCTGGCCACACTAGCCCACAGAGTGGGTAATGAATGCTGCATTTCCTATGCAATGGGGTATGAGGCCTCAAGAAATCAATTTGGATTTGAACCCAGGTATGACAATGTACCAAAACCTTTTTTTCACCATGCGGCACCAATTAATACAGTAATTTATCAATATTGCAGAAGGCAGTCATCCTAAGGTTTATGGCAAGCCACTTCCTATTTAGCTTGCATCTTGGAATCTTAATATTAGAACATACAGTAATGTCTTAGCAAAGCAGGGAAAGTAGCCCCTGCCATTGGGTCTCTCCTCTGCTGTAGAGACTGTGTTTTAGCTGCTACTGTAGTAACCTCACAGCCCCTAGGAATATCTTTTCATTCAAAACTGTTATCAAGCCCTTTTATGCCTGGCACTGTGCTATACACATGGTATTCAGCAAAGAACAGGGGACCAAGTATCTGGTTTCTCAGCTCAGAGTCCAGTAAGAATAATATAGATTTATACAGATTTACACAGTCCAAAATCCAATCAATATTATGTTTCCATTTTTGTCACAGGCATTAGGACATTGACATCATAACAATATTTAAGGTATCACTCCTCAGAATGTTTCACATTCACTGCTTCTAGAAGATTGCTTTAAAGGTATACAGGAATGTGAAGATGGGTAAATAGGTAGGTGGATAGATGATAGCTAGATGGACACATTTATACACACACACAATAAAATAAGTAAGCCACTTTGATCACCAATCTAAATCTTTTCTGGTGGTATAAAGCCTTCCAGCCGAGGTATAACATCAAACAATTCACTGTGAAGTGTCAAACTCTAGAACCAGTTTAAGATCTTGCGTCCTTACTAGAATCACATTTGGCGGCCAGCCATTCCCATCTTTCCTAAACCTATGATCTACACCCCACGAAAGGTCAGGATGAAAGACTCCCAGGGAGATGGGGGTTGGAGGGCAGAGGAGGCAGGTATCTAGTCTTGCCTCAAGTGCACCTGTGCCCTCAGCAAGGCCAGTCACACACTTGAAGTGAAAAGGGCCAGAGCAGTTTCTCTAAAGAAGGTGGAAGTAAGGCATCCCTGGTACAGTGGTGTTGAGTCTGCCATAGAGAAACCCTGGCCACAGAAACAGAAATGGAAATCACATTACGAATCAGAGAGACCATGTTTGTGGAGCAGACACAATTGGAAGGAAAAAACATCAAACTAATAATGGAGACAAGACATGGCCACAGACACAGGAGTGCCCACTGGTATTATTTAAAGGATGGCATCTACTTAAAACCAGTCAACAGGGTAGGAGGGCTGCTGTTCTGGCTTGAGAAATGAGCACCAGAGCCTAAACATAGTTTAAAAGCGGCCACAAGCATTTCAAGAATCCACCATTTCTACTCTTATCTTTTAATATCTAGAGTTCAAATCAGGCCTTCCTAATTGATAAGGAAATCTAATCTGTAGGTGTACTAATATGTCTTTAGATATTCCCAAGGCCAAAGTGAGACAGAGCAGGGAAATGGGACAAGGGCCATTCCATTGTAAAATCTACTTAGCCTGCAAAAAAGGCCCAGTTTATTCTTTAACTTCAGCTATATGCTGTTCTTCCTCTTCTTGCAGCCCCTTAATCAGTTAAGTAACTTTGTAACCAGGACAAGAGACAGACTTCCAAACTGTACCTGAACCTATGTGGATAAAGAATGCCGAGATCGGGATCAACACAATCACCCACATAACCTTATTCCTTAACCGCACCTCCTCTCTGAGGTCACCTGCACTCCCATCTGAGTGTGCACTGTCTTATCAAATAAACTTTCTTGTTGCATAAGCCAGTTGCACTTATTTTTGGACTCTTTTTCATGATAAAGACAACTCTCCAACCTCCACCTCCAATGGTAAATATCTTTGTCATTTTGCTATTTCATACAGCTTTTTAGTCTTACATAATCCTTCTTTCTCCCTCCCTGTTTTATTTCAGACCAGTAGGGAAGTGGAAGTTCTCAGAACATAATCTCACTCCATCCAGAGCTCCACAGCACCCTCAAATTCTAGGGTGGTGGTGATACAATTCCCATGCCATGCAGATCAAGCAGACACTGGAAGCCAGGTGACCCTGCCTTTAGGAGCTGGCAAGGGATCTGCCCTGTGCTGAGCAGAAGTTCAGTGAACCTCCCTTTCCTCCCTCTGTTCTTCCTTGCTCTCTGATGCCTGCATGGTGGCTGACATTTGCTTCTACTCTTGCTTTAATGAATTCCTTTCTTGCTCACATGTGTTTGACCTGGGCAAGAATTCTTTCCCAATCAGAGTGAAGAGCCCTCCTCCACCAGGGCTGAGGTTTCACCTAGTGTGCAGGGAGATACCTCCCCAGATGCAGCTGCCTGCCACAATAGGGCCTTGGCCCAAGGGCCGAACATTCCGGCACCACACAGTCTGGGCTGGGTGGGACAGTCTGAGTTCACAGCCTATCTCACTATTTCTGAGTGTGCACCCTGAGTCAAGCAATTTGCTTCTCTTTGCCTTAGTTTCTTCATCTGTAAAAACAGAGATCTCAGCACCTCCCTCACAGGCCTCTTTGGGTCAAATACAAAACTTTCAAAGGGTTTAACCTCGCGTCTAAATCTTATGTCAGACTTCCGGGAAGATGGCGGTGTGAGCAGGGCGGCAGAAGTCTCCTCCCAACACTATATTTATCTACGAAAACACAGCAAATACATCTATTCCTAAAAGAGAGACGAGAATACACAGGAAAGCGCACAGCGTGCAGCTACACCAGAGAGGACTTGGCACCCCAAGAGGCGGGTAAGATATGGAGCCGCGACCCGGCGGGACCCGAGCACTCCCCCACCCCAGCGCACCGGCGGGAGGAGAGGATTCAGAGCCGGGAGGGAGTGGAAGTACACCCCACGAAGTAGCCAGCCCCGGTGATCTGCACGGGGAGCGCTGACCCACATTGCGCAGTGCAGCGGAGATTGGAGAGACAGAGCGGCAGGATCTGAATGGGGAACGCGCCAGGGTGCTTGCAGCCGGCTCCCGGGAAGGGAAAAAAAAAAAGCGCGTGCTTTCTCAGCGGTCTTAAAGAGACAGGAGCCCAGCGGAGGAGCCGGATCGCCCCAGCACACTCAGCCCAGCAGGCTGGGAGTCCTGGGGAGTTTCAGACACCTTAGCTGGCGACTGAGGAAGCGTAGCCATACTTACACTTCTCACTGAGATCAACAGCCTCCTATTCGTTCCCACCCCTGCCAGAGCAATAAAGGGCCCTGCGGAGCGGCACAGTCACAGCTGTGGAATAGTGGGGCAACAGGGCCACCTAGAGCATTCCCACAGAATCTACGTCCGGTGGGCATTTTTTTTTGTTTTTTTTGTTTTGTTTTGTTTTTGTTTTCTTTATTTCTTTTTTTCTTTCTTTCTTTTTTCTTTTTTTTCTCTTTTTTTTTTCTTCTCTTTTTAAAGTCTTAAAGAGCCCAGCTGACATACGTGGCAACTATCAGTGACCAATTATTATAGCCATGAAAAGACACAGGAATATGGTTCAGACCAAAATCAACCAGACAACCCCAGAGAGGGAGTCTGAAGGGATGGAAATGCACAGCCTCCCTGAAAAAGATTTCAGAATAAAAGTCATAACCATGCTGATGGACCTACAGAGAAATGTGCAAGAGCTGAGGGAGGAAGTGAGGGAACTGAGGAAAGACAATACAGAAATCAGACAAGCGATCAATGGGCTTAACAGCAGAATGGATGAGATGCAAGAGATTGTTAATGGAATAGAAAACAGAGAACAGGAGTACAGAGCAGCTGAGGCAGAGAGAGATAAAAGGATTTCTAGGAATGAAAGAATATTAAGAAAACTGTGTGACCAATCCAAACGGAACAATATTAGCATTATAGGAGTACCAGAGGAAGAAGAGAGAGAAAAAGGGATAGAAAGTGTCTTTGAAGAAATAATTGCTGAAAACTTTCCCTCAGTGGGGAAGGAAGTAGTCTCGCAGTCCATCGAAGCTCATAGATCTCCCAACACAAGGGACCCAAGGAAGACAACACCAAGACACATAATAATTAAGATGGCAAAGATCAAAGATAAAGATAGGGTATTAAAGGCAGCTTGAGAGAGAAAAAAGATCACCTACAAAGGAAAACCCATCAGACTATCATCAGACTTCTCAACAGAAACCTTACAGGCCAGAAGAGATTAGCATGATATATTTAACGTTATGAAACAAAAGGGCCTCGAGCCAAGAATATTGTATCCAGCACAATTATCATTTAAATATGATGGAGGGATTAAACAATTTCCAGACAAACGAAAGTTGAGAGAGTTTGCCTCTCATAAACCACCACTACAGGATATCTTAAATAGACTGCTCTAGATGGAAGCACACCTAAGGCTAAAAAGATGTCACCAGAGAAAAAAAATCATAGCAAA